>CM053580.1:209484589-209541220 GCA_028627135.1 Pseudochirops cupreus
AGAGAGAGAGAGAGAGAGAGAGAGAGAGAGAGAGAGAGGGAGAGGGAGAGACTAAAGGATTCTGAAAGCTCTAAATGGAGTTTTTCAGGGAGCAGAAAATAAAGAGAAGGAATAAGTTTTAAGCTGATTCCCTCTGAAAAAGTATTTGTGTTACTATGTCTAAGTTTTTATAGTTATCAAGAGTCAATTCTAAGTCATTTAAGAGTCATAGGTGACTCTTATTAGTAGTAAGAAATAATAATAATAGTTAATAATTCACATAATGCCTACTAGGTACCAGGCACTGGGCTAAGTGCTCTACAGATCTCACCACCTTTGATGCTCACATAAAAACTGGGAGGTAAGTGCTGTTATTACTCCCATTTTACAGCTGAAGAAACTGAGGCAAACAGAAGTTTCTGCGACTTGCCCAGGATCATACAACTAGTAAGAGTCTGAGGCTGGATTTAAAGTCAAGTCTTCCAACATTGGCCGCTAAACCTAAGTGAGGTTTTGGCGTTTGATGTTCTGTTTGTATGTAGAGGAATGCAGGTCTGAATGAGATTGTTTGAGCTGAATTTATTTTTTGATATGCGCCTCCTTTTGGAATGGATACTCTTTGGCATTAAATTAATGCATGATCCTATGAGGTATCTGTACTGGGTTGTTTATTTGCAAACTGCTCCTGTCTCGGTGCTACTCTGGAGGCATAACAGTGATCAGAACACAATGGTACGCTCAATTCATTTGCATTAATTGTCATCAATTGTCACGATTTGTTTATAAGACTGAATAATTTTTAATCCTAAAATAATTATGTTGATTATCAGATGATTCTGTACTATCTCATTTTTGGAAAATGTGTAATACAACCACTTCATTGTAGTACATTAAACGGAGGCTTTTCTCATTATACTCTGTGAGCTTTCCAGTTCTAAGAGTTGGCAAATCATTAAATGGCATCCTTGTAAAAGTCCATCATGGAAAGGAAACAAGGCAAGTGTGTCCCATACCCTTATTCCTTATTCCTTATTATGTAGATATGTAAAAATATAGCATAAGATTTAGAATTCCCATACTAAGTCACAATCAGTATCTTATCTCTGACTCTGGCTTTGAGACTGTGTAAAGGCATGGGATTTTGTTCCCTAAGAAAAACTCAAGATTGAGAGATTTAGGACATGTTACCAACATCACTGGGACAGTTAGGGGTTACAGTGGATAGAGCACCTGAGCACCTGGCCTGGAGTAAGGAAGATCTGAGTTCAAATCCAGCCTCACATACTTACTAGCTGTGTGACTGTGGGAAGTCACTTTACCTTTATTTATTTACCTCAGTTCCTCATCTTTCAAGTGGGGACACTCTGGAGAAGGAAGAGGCAAATTACTCCAGTATCTTTACTAAGAAACCCCATAAAAAGTCCATAGGGCCCCTTAGAGTCAAACATGACTGAACAGCAACAAACAACATTACTTTCATTTACTAAGTTATGGGTCCTTTGTCCATTAATTTACTTACACTATTTTTTAAAAACTTATTCATATTTTTTAAGCTTTGTCAAGATTTAGAGACAAAGGACCTTGGTTTGAAAACCTGTCTCTGCTACTTAGTACCTGTAATAACTTTAGAGAAATTACCTCATCACTCTGGGTCTCGATTTCTTCTCCTGTAAAGACTACATGACCTCTAAGGTTCTTTCTAGCTCTAAATATTAATATCCTTGGGTCTTTTGAGATAACAAGTTTCATTCATCCCTTACTGTGTTTGTGAGCATTTCCTTTTGGTTGTTTTAAGTTCCATTATGACTAGTTTATATAATTTTTCTTAATCAATTATTTTATATCTGTGCACAATTACTGAAGTCGATTTGATGTTTTTCTGACCCCTTGACTAGCCTCTGAGAAGCTTTCTACAATCTACCCCTGACTCAAGAGAGGTCACCAAATTTGGAACTATTTGCTAATCACTTATAAAAATGATAAATATTTTGGATTCTCTTTGGGTTTTGCCAAATTTTCATTTTAGTATTCATAGTTTTTCATTCAGAGAAATGTTACATATTTCCATACTTTGTTTACTGACACCAAGACAATTCTGCCAATTACCATACACCCCAACCCCAATCTCATGATGATTCAATCTTTTTAATAGCCTTTGGTGGAGAAATTTTTGAAAGGTTTTCTGAAAATCACAATAATTCACATGCTTTGGTTCCCCTTCTTCATAGGTGTATTTACCTCTTTTAAAAACGGTATTACATAGACCAGGTAGCCGTGCTTTTGCCTACAGAAACCATATTGCCTTTCCCCAAGGTCTGCTGGTAAACTGTTAACCGGCTCTCCAAAGAGTAAAATGGATTCACAACACACTTCTAAATGTCACTGGCATAATTACCATTTTCTCCATGACTTTCTTAAGTCCAAACAGTCAACAAATCACTAAATCAAGACATTACTTGCATTTGCCTATTTCTGAGGTACAAATATCTGCACTGAAAATCCAGCCAGTTCAAGCTGGCTCCAGCATTCTCCTGCCTTTCCGTCCATGATCTGTTGGCTTATATGTTGACTAATACTATTCTTTATTATAGATTCCAGTAGCGTGTGCAGCCTAAAAGCAAGACACGGTTTGGTTCACCGCACTCTCTCTAGAAGCTGAATAATGGAGTCCCATTAGTTACTCACCGGGTCTTTCCACTCAGTTGCCATTTGTCATGACAAGTTATATATTTTTACCAACAGTTTTCCATTTCTTTCTTGACTGCCTTCGAAATTCTCAGTAGGTAAACACTACCAGTCCCGTTTTTCATCTATATCTCCTTTGTACAATGGTTCTAGATCACTGTGTGTATTTACCTCTGTTAAGAACAGAACCCTAACCTGTTTGTTTCGAAAGAACTCAGGAATGGGAACTGGTCAAAATTCCTCATTAATGACTGAGGCAGAGAATTAATTTAATTTCTCTTCTGTCTTCTTTTTATTCTTGAATCTACCTCTTGCACTCTGATCACCAAGTAGCCCTACTGGCTCACTAGCTGGATTCTTGTCTTTCATATATTTGAAAAGTATCTTATTATTACCTTTGAAATTCCTTTTGAGGTTCTGACAAAAGTCTTTTCTGGTGTGCCTAATTTCTCATTCACACACCTGATTTGCCATACTTTGTAGAATTCCCTATTCCCCACACTTGGATAATCTTTTTCTTCTTTGATGTGGTCCCCAATGATATCTGCTTTTTTTGCACCAATTAATTTGCAAATGACTGAATTATGGTGCTTACATAGGATCATAAGATTCCTGAATTGGAAAGAAACTTAAAGATCACGAGATCATGGTTTTAGATTTAAAAGGGATATTAGAGTAGTCTGCTGTGACCTCTTTATTATACAGTTGAGGAAACTGAGGCCAGAGATCTAAAATAGCTTGCCTGAGGTTGCGTAAGGAGTAAGCAGAAGAACAAGGATCACTACAATTCCTCTGACTTAGAATCTAGTGTCCTTTCCAATTACATTGAGTTGTCTCATAGATATCTTCCCTTAATAATAATAATAATAAACAACAATAATAACATTAACTAGGATTTATACATTTCATCTTTACTATAACCCGGCAGGTATGTGCTTTTACTGTTCCCATTTTATAGATGAGAAAACTGAGGTAAAGAAAGGTTACGTGACTTGTCTAGGGTCACATAATAAGTCCAAGGTTGGAGCAAAACGTGGTTTTTTTTGGTGCTTTGCATATATTTAGCCTAAACTTTCAATAAAAGTGCTCTTAAAAAGTCTACAGACTTCTTGTAGATTCCTTATTTTTCTATTTACTTTATTTTTTCCTAATAGTTTCATCTTATTATTCATTATTTCCTTTTTGAAAACTGAGAAACCAAGTGACAGATCATGTTCATTTTCCATAGTCCACAGAATGTTGGCTCATCTGTGTTGTTCTGATTTCTATGGAATAGAATATGTAGATATTTCTAGAGTGGTTTTTTTTGCTCACTATCGGGTCCAAGCTTATTACATTTCCTTTCCTTATGGATTCTAAAACTGTTGAGGGAAACAGTTATTTTTCCTTCCTCAAATCCTTATGCTGATCTAAAACCTCTCTGGTGAATAGATAGCATACCCATTTTACTGCCTGGTTTAATTTTGAAGCTTCCCCAGTCTTGTTTAACACTTCTAGCTCAGCATCATTATATTGTAGTAAAGCAATCTAAAATTTGAGCTGCAGTCAGTTTTTTTAAAGTAAGAAATTTCTACTCATGAAAATTCATAGTACTTCCTCTGTTCCTATAATCTTAAAGTTATATAATTTCTGCTAATTAAAAAAGAAACCGTGATAATAGCACACTGTGAATCTGAAGGCTACTGAGGTCAAGGGACAACAGATGGACAACTTGATATGGGTGGGCATTGACAGCTATGACATGTTAGAGGAACTAGAAGGTCCCTGCAATGTTGGCTAAAGCTTCCATGGGGGATTTATGGAAGGACATGCATTAGAATCACACTGGATAAGAAGTTTTGGATGGATTGTAATCTCCATTGGTGGAGAGTTGAGATAGATTGATTAAATCATGGATCCATTAAAGTTTCAAAGTGGAAAACTAATAATTAAGTTTTGGGGTATAACCATAGTAATCCTTCTACAAATGTGGATGAATCAACCAGACAAATTAAAAAGACTAAAAAATTACACGTGGACTTTGCAAGTGGGAGTAGAGAGTATCTGGACGGTTTTTTTTTTAGTCTTCTCGGTCAGCCTCTCTTTCACTGTTAATAGCCCTACATTAATAGTGCTATTGTTGGGAAAACTGGAAAGCAGTTTGGCAGAAAGTAGACATATAGACCAACATCTTATATCCTATATCAAGACAAGCTCCAGGGCAGGTAGGAGGCTCAGTGAATAGAGCACCGGCCCTGGAGTCAGGTGGACCTGAGTTCAAATGCATCTTCAGACACTTAACACTGACTAGCTATGTGTGTGACCTTGGGCAAATCACTTAACCCCAAGCTCCAAATGGGTACATGATTTAGGCATAAATCATAAACAAATTAGAGGAGCAAGGAAGAAATTATCCTTAAGCACTGGGGATAGGAGAAGAGTTCATCATCAAATGCAGTGGTAGGGATGGGGTATGGGGGAGGGGGAAGAGAGACAGAGATAGAGTGCCAAAGAGAGACAAAGACAGAGTCAGAGAAAAGATAATACAAGGTAAAATGGGCAATTTAGATTATATAAAATTTTAAAGTTTTTACACAAAATAACCAATGTTGTTAAAATTAGAGAGAAACAGGTAATTAAGTAAAAATATGCAACAAGTTTCTCTGATAATGAACTCATTTCTAAGATAAACTGTACAGGGGAATTAGTCTAATTTATAAGAATCAGAGCTATTACACAATTGATAAGTGGCCAAAGTATATGGCCCCAAAGTAGGCAGTTTTCAGAGGAAAAAATCCTAGCTATCAACAGCCATATGAAAAAGATTCTAAATCACTATAATTGGAGAAATACATAATAAAAACAACAGTAAGGTTCCATCTCACACCTATCTGATTGTCCAAGTCGACAAAAAATGGAAAATAACAAATGCTGGATGGGTTATGGGAAAACTGGTACATGAAAGCATGACAGGGAAGTTATGAACCAGTAAAGTCATTCTGGAAAGCAATTTTGAACTATACCCCCAAAGCTATTAAATTGTAGGTACCCTTTGATTCAGGAATACCACTACTAGGTCTATATCCCTAAAGGGATAAAAAGAGGAAAAGGATCCCCTATGAACAGAAATATTTATAGGAGCTGGTAGCAAAGAATTGGAAACTGAGGGAGAGTACCCATCAGTTAAGTAATGACTAACAAAGTTATAGAATATGTATGTGATGAAATACTACTGTGTTATAAGAAAGACTCATATGAACTGATACAAAGTGAAGTAAGTAGAACCAGTGGAACAATTTATATAGTAACAGCAATACTATAAAGACAACTTTGAAAGACTTAGGAACTCTTGTCAGCACAATAACCAACTACAACTCCAAAGGATTCAAGATAAAATGCTGTCCACCTCTTGATAAAGGGGTGATAGACTCAGAGTAGAGGCTGAAACATACTTTTGGGGGGTGGGGTACGGCCAATGTGGGAATTTGTTTTGCTTGACTCTACATGTTTGTCACAGGAGTTTGATGTTTTACTTTCTCGAAACACACATGCAAGGAAGACTAATTGACATGTAGGAGGTGGCAAGAAGAGAAAAAGAGTCTGAAAATAAATCTAAATAAGTTAATAAAAGGCATTCTAAAATTGGGGTCGTGAGCTGTGAAGCGCCTCCTCTCATAGTTCTGTCCACGGCCCTTAGCACTATATCTGACATACAGTAAATGACCAATGAGCGATGATTTAATGAATTAGGTATACGTGCTATTCTCATTTCCAAAAGAAAGTGTGAATTCTTGAGTACCAGAACCATTTTAAAAATACTCCCCAAACAGAAAGTTCTCACTGATTAGTTTTTAGTTATTTAAATGACTTATCGCAAAGAGCTTTGTTGAAATCTATCACGTTATACGCACATATCTACCAGCATTAAAACGGGAAAACTTAGATAGATACTGTTAAGACTCTTGTTGACATGTGTTGTTTTGGGAGTCAACGTCAATAAGACAGGATGAATAAAAATAGAACGTATACACAAAGATTCATTAATATTTTACTAAAATACAAGAATTTTCTTCCTGCAAAAATTGTCATTTGACTTGACAGCATCCTGAAAGGCATGATGTCACAGAAAGGCCATACTGAGACTGTGAAGAAACAAATTAAAATCCTATTCATTTTTTTCTTCTACGTTTAAATCTTATAGGTACCAATAGCCCTATAAATATTTTCTCTTTCCAACTTATTAAAAATAAAATTATGACAACTATATTGGGTGGCAACTATATGTTCCAGTAAGACATGGGCTATGAGTTACACTGACAGAGTCATTTCTACTTACTTGCTACACAGTTTATTTCTAAGGTAGATAATACTAAAAAGTACTTTTATTAAAATAATTTAAAATATAAACTAAATTAGTAAAATTTCTCCACAACTATTTCTCCAAAAGAGACAATGACATGGTATAAATTCAAGACTATTTTTATAGATGTCCGTCCCACTGTGCTAGATAAAGATGATATTATTCACTCAATATGCCCATTTATTTGAGAAGATAATAGCAGTTTGAGGAAAAATAACGGTATCAATTTTCACGAGGAAGGATAATTTTGCCATTTATTATGGAGGTTTCGCTTTATCTGTTTTGGGACATTCAGAGTAAAAATAATATTTTTTCTTGTGCCTTAAGGTTAACAAAAACGACAAAGTTCAATTATGGCAAGGTTGCAGGAAAATAGAGGTACTCATACATTGCTAATGGAATTGCAAATTAGGGGGACCTCTATGGAATACAATATTGCACTGTAAGAATCCAAGATTGTAATCTAGTTCTGGACACATCTCTCACAGACAAGGATATGGCAGTTAGATAAGATTAGTCATAGTTAATATCCTGACAATCCACTAAAAAGAAAAAAAGGAGATGGAAAAATTGTGCCTTTGAGAAAAAAAACTTTAATTTGAAATCTATTATGCTGGGAAGATGTTGCTACTATTACACTGTTGTAGCAAACTCTCAGATTTTAAAATAACAGAGAAAAAAAGACAAGAAACATTTTCAGAAATCATTGTTCCACCACACCAAAAATGAAGGTGTATAAGTCATCCTCCTACCCCAAACTTCTACTGCAAGCATCATAATCTTCAAGACAAAAGTGAAAGAGCTGATTATTGTTGGTGAAGTTAACACTTCACTACTGTGACACAGCTGTGGGAAACAGCTGACCATTGTCAACAGAACAACAATGATTTATTAACCACTTATTATATACTGGGCACTGTGCTAGAGAAAAAGGAAATGGCTCTTGCCCTCAAGGAACTTATATTATAGGTGCAGGTTCTACCTGAAATATGACACGTGAGGCTGGTCTTATCTACAACAGGAAACAGGGCACACCCAAGAGAGGGAACAATAGCAAGATTTCTATATCATGTCTGCTGACTTTATGAAGTAATAATACCACTGATGACCTTGAGCTCTGGAAGTTTCTCAGGAAGTTTGACTACTTTGAGAAGATTGCTAAGACAGTAAAGCCTCCTTCATGATGATAAGACCAATTATGCCAGAATGCCATGTCCTCACAAACATGTTCCCCATTACCAGTGGAGTAAAACAGGATTCCATTATAGATTCCATTTTGTTCAATCTATTTTATGTTGCTGGGCTTGAGGACAAAAAAAAAAAAAGGGTCCTGGAAGCTGGTGTAATAATACTCTACTTCCAGTCCTCTGGGAAACTCTTTCAAGTTAATAGGCTACAAACATCCTGAAAGGTCCTTAAGATAGGCATTCAGGAAATGTTGTATGCTGATGACTGCACTCTCCAAACACACATGCAAGAAATTATGGACCGTTCTGCTGAGTGTGCACAACATTATGGACTGCCAATAAGCCTCGGGAAGACCAAGGTTGTTATGCATTAGCCAGCACCAGGGAAATGCAAGACAAAGAGTTTTATTCAGAAAATATAACTGAATGCTGTCGCTGAAATTCTACTGCACCGTACTCCAGGCTTGTGCTAATGACTAACCAAAGAGTTGAAAAGTAGACTAAGGTGCTAACAAGTCTAAGGGGAGAGGAAGATGAACAGAGGGAAGAGAAGGATTGAGAGGGAGGAAGAACATAAGGAGGGAGGAAAGGAAGAGAGATTTAGAAGCAGAGAGTGGGATGGGGAGGGAGAGAGAGAGGGAAGGAGAGAGGAGAGAAGGGGAGAGAGAGAGAAAGAGGGAGATGGAGGGAGAGAGAGGGAGGGAGAAAGGGAGAGAGAGAGAGAAGGAGAGAGAAAGAGAGAGAGAGAGAAAGAGAGAGAGAAAGAGAGAGAGAGAGAATGAATATCAATTCCAGGTGAATCTATAGGAAGACAGGGTTTTAATGGTAGAGTACTGACTTTTTTGTTGCTAGAAACTTGGACTTGCCCCAGATGCCACTTCTGATTTATTTTTCACTTTCATCAGTAGCATTCCAACACTAAATTCAACATTAAATGGCAAATGAGTATTATAAACACAGAGATCCTGGAATACAGCTGATCTGCTGACACTGGGGCCATGTTGACTCTGGGGCCATGTTAGCTGGAAGACAGCTTTGCAGAAAATCTGTGGAGGATGGGTGATGGCTAGATAGTTAAGCAGGTGATTTGAATGGAGGTGAATATAACCAGATGAGTAGGCAAAAGAAATGCTTTTAAAGCTCTCTGAATCACAACTTTAAATGAAACATAGCTGTGAAATTCTAGGTGAAACAACAGCAGAAATTAAGCGATTGTATGGCTCACTTGGATCTTGGATTTAGGAAACCTGCAAGGCAAAAATGGAGAACAGCAGACAGCAGTAGACCTTGGAAATAGTTTAAGGAAAATCTGTGTGTTAGGAGAAAGGTCTGTTGGTCCTGCTGTTCTTTTCAGCTATACGTGGAAAACATCACCTTTGAAAGCAAAAGCCTCAAAACACAAAGGGCACTGTATCAAATGCTTTCCATCACATCAACTCCATAATTAGGCTAGATTTCTGTTGTCAGCAGCAAGGGAAAAAAATCATAATGAATAGTAACCTGGGAAACATTTACCTGGGTCTAATAGGGTGGGAACGTACCTAGGAAATTAAGAATGAAATGGATGGTCCTGCAGTGTCAAGTTAAAAAAAAAGTTTTAATCACTAAAGTCAGGAAGTTTAAAAGTTATGGTTTTCCAAACTAAGTTGAGCTATTAAGTGTAACTATCAAGTGTGTGCTTAACGTAAGCCACGTATCATGCGAACAAGTCAATGCTTCCTAACAACTGTGTGTTGAAGAATTTATCCAGAACAAGGCAGTTATACTATGTATGATTTCAGGTCAGACACTAGTTGTTAAAGCCCTCAAAAACTCTGTAAAGAAACAGAAGAAATATTTCAATTCAATTCAACACATATTTATTAAGGAGCTATGTTCAAAGTAATGAAATGGATCGGGAGATGCAACCATTCACCATTCTGGAGGGCAATTTGGAACTCTGCCCGAAGGGTGATAAAACTGTGCAAACCCTTGGATCCAGCAATACAACTACTAGGTCTATATCTCAAAGAGATCAAAAAATTGGGAGTGGGGTGGGAGGCGAGGGAGGACCTATTTGTACAAAAACTGAGGAGATGTCCATCAATTGGGGAATGGCTGAACAAGTTGTGGAATATGATTGTAAAGGAATATTATTGTGCTATAAGAAATTATGAACATCTTTTTCATGTCTGGTTTTGCTTTTTTTTTTTCCCAGTGATCACTCATTGGTTACAACCCTTCTATATACTATTGTACAATGTGAAAGTATTTGCAGATCCTATACATGATTGCACACCACCATGGGGTGGGGGGGGGAGGGAGGGGAGAAAATCTGAAACTCAGGTGAATGTGGAACTGAATCTTGTAAATTAAAAGTAAATAAACAAGTCGTTTAAAAGAAAAAAAAAGAAATTATGAACAGGATGCTTTAAGAGAAACCTGGAAAGATTTACATGAATTGATACAGAGTGAAGTGAGCAGAACTGGAGAATACTGTACACAGCAAGGGCAATATTGAGAGATGATCAACTGTGAATGACTTAGCTATTCTCAGCAATACAATGCTCCAAGACAGTCCCAAAGGACTCATGATGAAAAATGCTATCTGCCTCCAGAGAAAGAACTGATGGCATCTGAATACAGACTGAAGCATGCTATTTTTCTTTTTTCTCCTTCCTTCCTTCCTTTTTTCCTTCCTCCCTTCCTTCCTCCCTCCCTTCCTCCTTCCCTTTCTTCCTTCCTTCCTTTTCCCTCCCTTCCTCTCTTCCTTCCTTTTTTCTTTCCTTCCTTCCTTCCTTCCGTCTTCCATAATTATGGAAATAATGTTTTACGTGATTACATGTAAAGCAGATTGTTTACTGTTTCAGTGAGGGGGGAGGGGACAGAATTTGAAACTCAAAACCAAAAAAAAGAATGTTAAAATTATTTTTACATGTAATTGGGGGAAAATAAAATATTATTTTAAAAAATGGATAAAATATATGCACACACTTAGAAAAAAAAATTAAATTAGGAGAGAGACCACTATGGGCTTTTGAGAGGAACAATAAAGGATTAGTCTTAAATTAAGCCAGAATTTTTCAAACTGTCTCTCAGGGAGGAGAATGAGACTTTAGGTGGGAGACAGGAAGCAATGGGCAAAGTTATTGGATTTTTTTTTTCTGCACAATCCTGCATAAATACCCTTTTTTCAATAAAAAGTGCTAATTTAAACT
This sequence comes from Pseudochirops cupreus, assembly GCA_028627135.1. Classification (NCBI taxonomy): domain Eukaryota; kingdom Metazoa; phylum Chordata; class Mammalia; order Diprotodontia; family Pseudocheiridae; genus Pseudochirops; species Pseudochirops cupreus. Next base: position 209,495,977 of record CM053580.1, read on the forward strand.
AGCAAAAGTAAACTAACATACAATTTACTCAAATGACAATTTGCTCAAGTGAATGCAGCAGTGATATATACAAATATAAATAATGTACATATAGATATATACGCGTGTATACACACACACACCTTATAACTGCTATAGTTTAAGTGATGTCACTGAAGGAAGTGTAGGCTTATAACAGACATGAGCTGTGTTACTGCACTGATTGCTGCATGTGAACATATAATGAGTAAACTCAAAGTTAAGCAATCTTGGAGTCAAAGTTAAAAGTACCATAAGTACAGCATAATAAGTTGGCTTAGTTACAGATGACTACTAAAAAATTTCAACAATTAAATGTAATTTTCTTAACTTTACAAATGCTACTATGTAATTTTTTAAAAGTGAAATAATTAATCTTTGTGATTTTTAACTAGTGTGACGAGATAACCTTCTGGAGCAGCTGAAAACGGTAGAAACATACATACATACATACAATTAGTAGTAGAAATGTAGAAACACACAATAAAAAGCCCAGATTCAGAAAATACAATCTACTATGTTTGTTACTACAATTCATAAGTAGTTTTAATGTTGGAAAAGGAAAACTATTCTTTGCTTTGTAAGAATACTTTAGATGGATATAGTATGAAAGCTAATAAAGTGAAATGATACATTAAAAGTATTGGCGACATTGATAGGACTAATTGCATCATAAAAGACTTTTTATGGAATTGCTAAGTGTAAAAAGCCTCATTTATAAGACAAATATTGATGCTACCTGCAGCTATTAATACGGTAAAAAATGATGCTCGGTGAGTCATGTGTAAAGCAGGTTTGTATTTGCAGATAATACAATGGGAAGAATTGTTCATATGACTTTGCAGTTAATTACTGGAGAAAGTAAAATTTTCCTATTTGGGGGAAAGAGGAAGACTTTGGTCTCTGCAATGATGAAGCTGAATTTACGTCAAGGCAATGTACAGGTCTGTGAGCACTTATTAAAATACATCCCTTTGTGAATTTTGGATACATAATTTTTTCACCAACAATTACATATGTCATAAAATATAAGTGAAGGACTCAAGTTTCAAAGTACTTTGAAGGGTAACTGAGCTAAAAAGAAATCGCCATCTTTCTTAGCAACGATAATGTGGATGAAGTAAAATCATTTCATGACAAAAAATTTCCCACAAAACTTGTATATTTAGCAAATGTTTTTGAAAAACTATACTTTAAATAGATCGATGTAAGGTCCCCCAATTTGGATTGTGATCTACAAAGATAAAGTGACTGGATTTATGAAGTAGGTTCTAAACCATGAGCCTACTACCAGCTTGATGTGTAATCATAGAAATCATTTGACTTTTAGATCCTAGATTATTGAACATAGATCACAGAATCAGAGGTGGAAAAGAACTTGGAGACCATCTTGACCAACTCCCTCATTTTCCTGAAGAGGAAACGGATCAAAGAGATTAAGTCATTTGCCCAGGGTCAGCATCTTGTAAAAGTCAGAGGCATTTATCTAGCTGAGCTCTCTCAGCTTCTACAATATTATAGTGAATATTTGTTCCCCTGGAATCACATATTTGGTAGAAAATGTATGATCTGGACTGACAGCCTGAGTCATTTACAAAGGTGTCTAACACTCATTTGGAGGTAAGTATGGCCAGGTCTGAGCCAGGAGTGCCATTGCATCACACAGAAGTAGTGGCTGGGACTGAAGTGGGGGAAAGGTTGGATCACTCTCAGAATAGTTATTGGAGAGTGAGTTTAAGTCCCTCTCAGACAACTGATTACTGCATCACTGATCCCAGAGTCACTTCATAGACTCACAGACTCTGAGGGTCCTTGAGCAGTGCTCTAATCTGTTCCCCTCCTTCCTCTTTGGGACTCTACTTATAACCATTCTAGGAAGGGAGCCATCCTTTTTCTTAATAATTTCCACAGAAGGTGACTTCACAACCTCTCTTGGTAATTAACACATGCTGGAGCTTTACATTTCAGTGCCAGGATCCTTTTCTGAATGTTTAATTTTTAAGCCCATTTCCTCTTGTCTGCCTCTTTCCCCCATCCCCACCTCAAATGAATGGAGGAAAAGCAATTTGCTATATATTCCATCAATTTCACAAGAGTTCTGCACACAGCTGTTTTGGGTCAGAGCAAGCAGAGACTCTGGAAATAAGGACTTGAGTAGATATGAACCTAGGCATTCACGGGGGTATTTGGGGATCAGGATGAAATCTCCTTGATGTCCTATTTCCTGAAAGAAGTGACAGAGTGCTAATAGTGCCCCTTGGGGCAGCTAGGAACAAGGAACAAGACAAGGAGAGAGCTTCTTTCTCCCACAGCTGCCAATCTGGTGCCCTCTCATTAACACCCACATCCTTTCTTTACATTTGTGTGTGTATGTGTGTATTCTTAAAGGCCCTTTGACTACAGCTTGTGTACTTGAAACATGTCATTGAAAAAACGCACAGATGGGATCTATAAGATTTAGAGAATGCTTTCACAGCTTTTGAAAGTGTGCCATTGTTTCTTTCTCCTTGTAGGAAAGAATATTCTTCTATTTTCCTCTTTCCTGCCCATTTCCACTCTCCCATCCTTCTTTAGAACATGCATACTGCTGAAAACAATGTTCCGGGTAATAATAACCAATCATACAGCGATTAGGATCTAGTTCTTTTGATTTGGCTGATTTTTTTTTTTACCCTACAGCAGCTAATTGTATCTGCTAATCATGTCTTCCATAGTTCACAGAGAGGGCACTGCATCTAAAATATATTCAACATTGGCTGAAACCTATTGAAATTCAGTGTAGGGCCAGAAGGGGAGACAGCAGGGCAGGCAAGAGGGGAATTTGACAGGTGGTACCCTGAGGGAGACTGAATCCTGGTGAGAAAGAGGTGATTTGGGGGAAGGGTACTTGATTTTGGTGTAGAAGTTCTGAGGAAGAGAAAGAGAAGATCAAAGCGTACAGAATATTTCAGAACGGAGAATTCTCGAGATTTCAAGATATTAGAATAGCGATAGACTAGGAGATTTAGAAGAGTGGAGGGAAAATGGCAAAGAGTCATTAGTTTGTCCTCAGTGGGGAAGGTATAGACAAATCACGAACTGTCCTCAGTGTGCTGTAGTAGAAAGAGCATTGGGATTTGGAATTCACTTAAGCTCCTTGAGCCTCAGTTTCCATATCTGTAAAATAGAGGTTTGAATTAGATAATCACTAAGATTTGCAACTTTCCTTTAAAGATCAGCTCAAGCATCATTACCTAGGCAAAGCCTTTCATGATCCCTCTATCTCCTTATGTAACTCCTACAGCAAAATCACTTGTGTGTAATTTTAACGTATTTTACATGTATTTATATTTATTCCTGTCATTTTTCACACCACCTGAGGACAAGGACTGTCTTGTTTTTGGCTTTTGTAACCCCAGCACAGGGTTTTCAACATATTAGGTGATTAAAAACTGCCTATTCATTGATTATCCTCTACTACAAAATCCTGCTTCAAAGTGTGATGCTCTATCAATCGTACACAGCATCCCACAAGCTGGCTCTAAGCCAGTCCTCATTTAAATTTTTCTGCATCAAACTTGCCTGCAATCAAACCCTGTCCATCCTGCATGAATTGCTTCCTCTGGTCCCTGAAGAGAAATTGATATCCTTCAAATCATGGACTAGAGCAGGGTGTGCTGAATGTTCCAAGAGTGAAGTAATGTGTATTACCTCTGTGTTAGAGAAGCCTTGCTTTTCCTCTCTGATCCAGATCCAGAGCTACCTTGTCTGCTCCATGACTACCATGCCAGAGGGCTCCACCTGAAAACCACCTCATCTTTCTTTAGGAGCTATTCTGCTCCCTTGATCTCCTGGAGTGATATTCCTATCACCTCAATCTGTAATGTCCTTCTAGCCTTTGCTGCCAACATGTACACTTGCCCTTTTATAACATATAGCTTAAAAACTCACTCTCTTGCTAAGAAACCTTTACAGAGAGACCACATGGCTCTCTGGTTACTATAGCTCTAAAAATGAAATTCTGATGGCATAGACCCAATTGATTCAGATGAGGGAAAAAAAGGGAAGACGTTTAAAATAAGACCAAGGAAAGGCTCTGCTTGATATAGACAGGATGATGATTGATGCTAGAGAGAAGATAGAATTGCTCAATTCCTGCCTTTCTTTTCTGTACCATGGAGAAAAAAAATGACCTTGAAATTGTCTTTGGGGCCACTCACACAATATGATTTTTCAAAGACTGTGATGTTCCAAAATCACTACCACAGAAAATTGCTTGGAGAATATTTGTGTTAAAAGATGGGTTTTTATCCCAGAGAATAGCACTGTGCACAATCTAATCCAATTCTACAAGCATTCCTGAATACAATATACCCTTCTCCTTAGTTTTACTCAAATATAATCCCAAGTCACTGTCTATCTGCAGTATCTATCCCAGACATATGTAGTGATATATTAATACAATGTCATTATATATAATATTAAATATAATATAATTTGAGCCCATATCATAAACAATATGCCTATGAACAATATGAATTATATTGACTATTCATAATGCCTATGAACAAACCTATAAACAATAGGCATTTTTCATCCATTTAGTTTTTCCTGTATGGATTGCTGGCCAGTCTCAGGTAAACACAGATCTCATTGAAGAAGCCCTGTAATGTGCTGGGACTTGATGCAATTAGCACAGTGTCCTTTACAAACAGGAACATCTGAAGGCCTTTTCCATCTATAGGTTCTTCTTTTTAGAAGATGCACAGGTCATCTTTCAGATTAGTAATAAATACCTTTCGTGAGGATAAATCTCCCTATTTTATGCCTTCCTCAATATGAATGATGAAAGGGTCATTGAATAAAGTTATCTTGATGGTTGCATTTATCCTGGAATTTTGTGTGATCTTAACATGAGCATGAAAGACCTCTTGTAGGTCTTTATTGCTAGATTTGCTCTACCAAGGAAAAATTCTTTTCTAACTGTAAGCCCTGGCTCAGACCACAATTCCAACCTATATGATTTCAGTTAAACTCTGAAGGTTTTTCAGCTAAGTAATTCTAGGGTATATGCTACCATCAAGGATTAATTCCAAAGAGTATCAGAACCTTATTCATGTATAGGTCTTCTCCCAAAAGAAAAAAAAATCCCTTGCAAACATACAGGTTAATAAGCCATTAAATACAGGAAATCCCTATTTAACCCACCAAAGCAATTACAGGAAAGATTTTTTTTCACCTGAATCCAGACATGCAACTCTTTTCTCTTAGAGCAGTAGTTCTCAACCTTCCTAATGCCGGGACCCTTTAATACTCATATGGGTGTATCTGCATGTGGGTGGACTTGCCTGGAGACAGATAGAGGAGCAGTTCCTAAGACCATGGGAAATATGTGTTTTCCAGTGGTCTTAGGTGACCCCTGTGACTCCTGTGAAAGGATTGTTCAACCCCCAAAGAGGTCGCCACCCACAGGTTGAGAACTGCTGTCTTAGAGCTTCTAACTTTTCCAAAGACTTGATAGTCCTCAGGACTAACAGTACCAGAATAGAGGTAGGGTCAGGTTATCCCTTCTCCAGGCCTTAGATCTTTCTTTCCTGGGGGGCCAGGCAGACCACTCTCTGGAGAACTGAAAATGTTCTGAACATTCTTGGTAGTTCTTCTTCCTGGCCCAGTACCTCCACGTCCAGTGAGGGCATCTTTGTTCCCTCCTTGCTACTGGGTTAGTTTTGTCGTCATTGTTTCTTTTCTTTTAAGGATGGCCATAATGTATATTTCTTCCCCTTATATCTCCACCACAGGAAGACTTCTCTGGAAATACTGACATTCACTCTCTTAGGAAGCCTGCTCTCTGCTTTCCATCTGGCACCAGTCCCTTAACACACATGGCTCCCTTCAAGGGCTGGATGTATGGATGGAGTTCTCTCCAGGAAACTGAGTTTATCCTTAGTTCTGTCCAACTGCCTCTCTGAGTTTTTCTGTCTAATCTCAGTTTGATAAACCAAATCTAAGGGTATAACTGTGATGTCTGAACTAGTTGTAAACTTAAGGCACTGCCAGAAGAAAGGCTCCATAATGTTATCAACGAGAATTCAAGGCAAGAAGAATTTCCACCTTGTCAAGGAGACAAAAGTGGGAAAGGAAACTTATTCTTCTGGGTCATGCTTGGGTATATCTGCTAAATAAACAACATATAATAAACACAATAGGATCTGGTATTCTTTTTATCTTTCAGTCAACTGTGTGACTGTAAATATGTAGTCTATGGTAGAGAAATATTTGCAAAAGCCTGCCTACTCTTTTCTCATATTTTCATCAAGTATACCCTTGGCACATATGTAGCTCATTCTCCTGAAAATGACCTTATGAAGATGAGAAAATAGGTCAGTTGCTATTGAAATTCTTTTAATATCAGGTCAACAGGGTGCCAGATACTGTGCTAAGACTGGGAATATATGTATATGTATATGTATATATATAAATATAAAAATATGTATATGTATACACACATGCACACATATATACATACATGTATATAAATGTATATGTGTGTGTGTGTGTGTGTGTGTGTGTGTGTGTGTATATATGTAAAAGGAGGCAAAAAATCTTGCCCTTAAGGAGCATATATTCTAAAGGGAGAGAAAACACACAAACAACTAAGTGGATAAAAGATATATATATATATAGTCAATGGAAGGCATTGAGTGAGATGGAAGGTGTTAGCAACTAAAAAGACTGGGGAGGGTTCCCTAAATAGATAAGATTCAAGCTGAGTCTTGAAGGAAGCAAAAGAAACTGAAGTAAATTTAAACTGAAAAGTGTAGGAACATCATTGTAGCATAAATGCTTGGAGAGAGAAGTCAGAGTACTGGGGAACATTAATAAGGTCTGGAATATAGCATGAATTTAGAAGAGTAAAATATAAGAAGATTGGAAAAGTAGAAGGGGGCTAGATGAAGAGTCTCAAATGCCAAAGCAACTTACATTTGAACTGAAGATAACAGGGAGCAGGGGAGTGACATGCTTAGCACTACAGTTTAGAAAAGTCACCTTGGCAAGTGATGAATTGCAGTGGGGAGAGACTTGAAGCAGGGAGATCATTTAGAACAGTGGTTCTCAACCTGTGGGTCATGACCCTTTTGGGGGCCGAATGACCCTTTCACAGCGGTCACAGGGGTTGCCTGAGACCATGGGAAAACACATATGTCTGATGGTCTTAGGAACCGAGACATTGCTCCTCTATCATCTCCAGGCGGGTCTGCCCACATGCAGATATGCCCACATCCGAGTATTAAAGGGTTGCTGCATTAGGAAGGAAGGTTGAGAACCACTGCTCTAGAAGGTTATTGCAATCTAAGGTTGGAGAGAGGAGATTGTACACGAGGGATTTGGTAAAGGTAGAAATGACAAGATTTGGCAGTAGATTGGATACATGGGATAAGTGAACATGTGGAGTCAAGACTCACATTGAGGTTGAAAGCCAGGGTAAATGGGAGTATGGTGGAGTCCTCAAAATAATAGAGAAGTTCAGAAGAGAGAGAACACGTAAGAGCAAATATTATGACTTTTGTTTTGGATATCTAAGATGACTATGTGGCATCCAATTTGAGATGTACAGATGGTAACCGATGATGTGGAAATGGAGCTCAGGAGACAGCATATGGCTGGATGTATAGTTGTGGGAATCATCTGCATAAAGATGATAATTAAACCTATGGGAGCTAATGAGATGATCAGATGAGGTGGTGCCGAAGGAGAGAAGAAGCCCAAGGACAAACTCCTTTAGAGACACTTGTAGTAAGTGATGTTGTCACAGAGATGAAGACACAAACTCACGGAGTCTCAGTTTCTTCCTCTACAGAATGTGGATGATAATAACTGTAAATTCCTCAAGGGCTTGTGATGCCCAGGTTGAGATAATGTATAAAAAGTACTTCACAATAGAGCACTGATCCTGGAGTCAGGAGGACCTGACTTCAAATCCAGCCTCAGACACTTATTAGCTGTGTGATCTTGGGTAAGTCACTTAACCCCAATTGCCCTGCCCTCCTCCCTCCAAAAAAAGGACACCCCCCCCAAAAAAGTACTTTGCAAACTTTAAAGTGCCATATAAATATAAACCATTCTTATGATCTATTCTTTCCTGTCTCTTTTTACAGATAAGAGAAATGAGGCCTAGAAGCAATTTGCTCAAGGTCAAGGTAGTAGCAAAGCTGAGAGTAGAACTCAGGTCTCTTGACTAACTGAACAAAACTGAAACTTTCTCCTCAGAGCATAATCACGTTGCTCCATCAAAATAACTTCCAGTGTTGGTGGGTCCAATGTTGTGAGTAATGGGCTACACACAATGAGGCTCAGAATCGTCTCCCAAGAGTCAATTTCAAGTCATTTCAACAAATGTTTATTATTTGGGATAAAAAAAAAACAAAACCCAGTCCTGCATCAAGGAAATGATCATTTACTAAGCTCTCACTTTCTATGCGAGAAGATAGCCGATAGAAGACGACCTGAGACAAAGAAGTGGAGTCCAGAGAGGGGGGACATAAGCTTGCTGGGCAGTGCAGCGGCCATCGTGCTGAACCCAGAATCAGGAAGACTGAAAGTCAGACTCTTCCCCTGTTCTTTCCTACTCTGTGACCTGGGAAAGTTGCCTGACCTCCCTCAGCTTCAGTGTCCTCATCTGTAAAATGTAGATAATAAGCAGCAGCGCCTCCTTTACTGGGTTGCTGTGAGATAATATATGTAAAATACCCTGCAAATCTGAAGTTCTATATCTTTGTTCATTCCCTTCAGCAGTGTCTGACTCTTTGTCACCCTATTTGGGTTTTTCTTAGCAAAGATACTGGAGTGGTTTGCCATTTCCTTCTCCATATCATTTTTACAAATGAGGAAACCAAGGCAGATAGGGTGAAATGACTTGCCCAGGGTTGCACAGCCTGTAAATGTCTGAGGCTGGATTGGAACTTGGGAAGATGAGAGCCAGCACTGTATGCACTCTGGTGCCACCTAGCTACCCTCATATAAATGCCAGCTGTTACTATTATATGCTGCTGCTGCTGCTGCTGATTACAACAGTTCTTTTTCTGCCTTTTGTTGAGTTCTGCTTGATGTAGAGACGTGGAGAGGGAACCAGTGCATCAAAGACATTAGAGTGATTTCACCTAGGAAGACAATTCCCCAGGATGAATTTACAGTAGTGAAGCATATAGGGCTTTGCCTAGAAGACTTCTTTCATCGTCCTACCTTTTCAGAGAGAGAGGAAAAATGTCAGGTCATTAATAGCTATGGGCAGTCAATTAGTGTTCTTACCATTTATGATGGACTTGTTGATCTTTAGTCCCTTCTGAATTTATCTAAAATTTCAAGATATTCAACCCCCATCCCAGTATTTCAATTTTAATTAATTGAGTCACAGGGGAAGGGGAATGAGGGGAAAATTTTTGCTGTTGATATTTTTTGGGGATCTAAGCCAAACTGGCTTTCTTACCTCTCCTCATACACTATATTCTATTGTCTGTCCATAGGCCTAATGGTCAAGTCTCCCCGAAATTCAGTCCCTTCTTACATCTGCTTCTTAGAATCTGTAGGAACTTTCAAGAGTCTGCTCAAGTATCACCTTCTAATGTAGTCTATCCTGATCCCCACAAGCCTTCTCCAAAACCATCACATTTCTACTTTGAACGCACACACACACACACACACACACACACACACACACACACACAAATGGTCATTCTCTGTGACAGAATATAAATGCCTTGAAGGTAAAGGTATTTCAAGGTTTGTCCTTGTGTGTAACCCTAGCACTAGGCACCAGTTAACAAACGCTTGCTTAGTTATTAAACTAGCGATATGTTCCATTCAGCTTTAGGTTCCATAAGACTATAAAAACAAAGTTTTAGATTAAATCTCAAAAACAATGGACAATACTTTCCAAATGAACCACATCTATATGATTAATGGCCAACAAGATGTGGTTTCATTCAGTTTATCAAAAAAATGGTTATGACTGAAGGGCAGGCTTGGGCACTTAAAGTATCCCAAGTAAAAAGGTATAAGGATGAGTAAGTTGTAAGGTCTTTCAGTGAAATATATTTCTGAGACAGAAACATCTTGACCTTTAGAATTAAAATCGATCTTTGCTAATAGCTGAGAGGTTAAGGGTGAGTTTAAGAGTTAAAACATTTCTTTACCTGGATTAAATTTGAATTGTGTTTTAAAAAAAACCTGGTAGTTTTACAGTCACAGAATTAGACTCCTCTTTCTGAAGAAGATATTAATTGGAAAATGAATGGGAGGTTTGTGCATATGGACTGCAATCATAGACAGGATCAACCCACCTGCTGGGCGGAAGCAATAAAACGTGGGCTCCTGAGACTGAAAGAAACATCAGGGCCAGTTGTAATGATGGGGATAATAAAATAGGCAATGATAATTCTAAAATCATGTTTTTCCAGATCCTACTCTTTAAATGCAATACACATTATTTCTGTGAAAATTTCTTTGACTAATTCCCAAGGCTGTCTGTAATGATTCCTGCAGATTTTCATGAAAGATTTCTCAAAACCAGTTCTTTTGGTGGCATTTTCATCTTTCCCTCCACTTCCTACTTTCTATAATTGCAAGATCTGAGCTTATATCTTCTGTACTCAGTGGGTAACCTTACCAAATGTTAAAAATTTTCATGAACAATAATTTAGTTAAACAAATAATTGTTAAACACTTCTTCTGTGCGAGACACTGTACTAGATGTTGAGGATGCAATGCAAAGACAGTTGAGACCTGGTCCTTGTCTTTGTGGAGTTAACAGTCTAACTGGAGAGCTAAGACAGCGACACAAGTCATTATAACAAATTAGAATATGATTAATGTATAGAAGAGGTACAAAGTAATGAACTGTTAAAGAAAAACTGGTGAGTTCCCAGAGTTCTCTATCTTTTCTGGAAATGTAGACACCTGTTCAATATTTCCTCAACAAAGGAGTGGGGGAAGAAGTAGGGGAAAAAGAGGAAAAGTGGTTTTGGTTGAAGCCAGTAATGCAATTTTGGACATTCTTCTAGAAAGTAATTGGCTATATATTGTGACCTAGATATTCACTAATCATGCAAAAGGCAACATAGCATCTCCATGCTGTATATGGTTTCATATTTCTTGAAAGAGAGAATATTTTCAGTAGTACTCATGAAACTGTTCCAAACAATGCAATTCTACACTCTAATATCCCTTCAAAAACAGATCAATGTTACTCTGGAGGACTTCTAGGCAAACACTGACATTTTGATTCATTAATCAGAGATAGTATTGTTTGAGCACAAGCAAAAAAATAATGTGGGCAGCGATAGGTGGCATGGTGAATAGAGCACAGGCCTGAAGTCAGGAAGGCTCATCTTTCTGAGATCAAATATGGCTTCAAACACTGTTATCCTGGCTAAGTCAGTTAACCTTGTTTGCCTCAGTTTCCTCATCTGTAAAATGAGCTGGAGAAGAAAATGGCAAACCATTCTAGTATCCTTTCCAAGAAAACCCCATATGGGGTCACAAAGAGTCAGACAGGACTAAAAAAATGACTGGACAATACAAGTGAGAGACATAGAAACCAATGTGCACAATGATAATATGTGTGAACATACACATGCTCACAAACTCTTATGGTCTTGTTAAAGCTCCAAGAAAAACAATCCTTTGCCTAAAAATTGAAATCCTGATCACAAAAATACCTGCCCCCTTTTAAGTTTTAGAATGCCTTCTATTACTCTTCCCTTAGAGAACTAACTTACCAGGCATGTGTATGTAGCTGCATATTTGAACAGCGATGATTCATCTTAGTATTAGCAATTATCAATGCAGCTTTCATTACAACAAGAAAGTTCAGAATGAAATAGAAATGGTGTCATTTATTCATGTTATTTTAATGCTAATGACAACAACAATATGATTATCTGTTCATTATATTTCTAATGAAGCCAGACCAATAACTCAAAACTGAATTCCACAGTAGACTATCAATTCAAATTATTGGCATCAAAGGCCATCTGATAAGCGAGAGTTAAAATTGGTGTCAGGATTCTACTGTAAAAAAAATCACTCTGGCTGCTGTGTTTCTGGTTGTTTTATTCTCATCCTGCTGGGTAGTAAAGATCACCATAAGGAAGCAGGAATGACTCTAGTAAAAGGAATGAAATTAAGATCAAACACTTGCACATCACATTAAAATGAATGGAATAAAGCCACATGTCATCTGGTTTTACATGCTCCCACTGAAAGCACAACTGTGCTCTGGGGGCTGCCAAGGTGCCTCCCTGTGACATCTTTCACTCTGATGCCTGTGATTCATACATTGTCAGGACTGTTTTTCCTCTCTGGAGGGACCAAATAGAAGTTTGCCCTTTGAGAAAACCTCCAGGGTGAGTCACAAGTGCAATCAGTAGGCTCTCAAGGTGAGGGTAGAAAGTGTGGCTGGGAAAAGAAGATCGTGTGGTATAAATGAGTGTATTCTGGTTTATGGAGCCAGAGCACGTGACTGAGCTATATGGGAAGTTTCTCTATCCCTACAGTGCAAGGCAGATCCTATGAGCTTCCTAGTCTGAATCACTCTGCATGGAGGACCACCACTGTCTTTCAAAAGATGGGGAAATGCAGCCCACTGAGTGAGTATGCCAATATACAGTCAGGGAAACAGATGGCCCAGGAAGAAGCAATCTGTTAGAATGTTGGGGGTGTGGGAGTGGGGATACAGGTTTGACAAGGACGGTGGAGAGGGGAGAATGGAAATCAACATGTAGACAATGATGGTGGAGAATTGTTTGGAATCAACAGTGGAGAAACAAGTAGTAAGTTTGCTACTAAGCGTTGAAACCCAGTCCCTATAAATCCCCCTTCTGACTCCGCTAGTCATCCTCGGTTCAGAGGCAATCAGCACAGAACACTTTACTTTATGGGAGAAGTAAAGGTTACATGCGATTCCAATAGTCTTTCTATTTCTGATCAAAATGAATCCAAACTGAGCTAATTTGTGTACAGCTGCAGGCAATATAAACATGGCTGTTTAGAATTCTTTATATAGTATAAGCCTTTGTACTCCATACTTCATGGAAGTTAATAAGTAGGTGTCAAACTCTGAATTAAAATTCCCAGAAGAGGACACAGCACAAAGTACAATAAAAATGATTTTTAAATAATCATAGGGATAAATAGCATCCAATTCTGACAAATGTAAGAGCTGGCATAAAATGTTATTAGGCTACAGAGATTTTCTTTTGTTCAGGAAGTATGTTTTATTCTCCAGCAATGTCATTCATCATCCTAATGAGCCCTCAAAATGGAAATTAAGTAGCAAAGACTGATTCATTCGAAAAACATCTTGGTGCTGGGTGTTAAACCATTTTTCTACTTTTATTCTTATATATTGGTTCATTCTTTCATTGAAGAAAAAAAAAAGGAGCCCCTAGTACTTGAGCACTTTATGGGGCAGGTTCATGCGATGCATATTTTCAGTAAACAGTGTTTACTCATTCTCTGGCACTTTTGGTACTGCAATTTCAAGGGAAAAAATCTCATTTTAAAATGTTGCACCCTCTAAATTATATTTGATCCAGAAAATCTCAGAAACCTGTGTATGCATGTGTTTTTTTGTTTTACTCGGGAGTTATTTAGTCCAAGGAAGCCCTCAATAGAAAAGGATTAGTGGAAATTTCACGCAGCTCTAATTTACTGAACTGAATGCATTAACAGCTAAGCAAACACCATTGCAACCATTAATGATAAAAGAATAAGGTCGTGAGCCAAATGAGTTGAGATTTCTCGTTATGTGTCGATAACAACATCACCTATTCTTACCATGAATAGAGAAATCAGGTGTTTGTACTTGACCTGAATTTATGCATGAGCACGCACATGACAACAGGAGAAGCTAGGAGCGGAGCTTCTCTGGAGTCAACCCAGAAAAAATGCAACCGGAAAGGAAAACAGCCGCAAATCACATCTCATTTTGGCGTGATTGGTCCTCACTCGCCTTGTTCTCTCTTTTCTCTCAGCCCCCTCCTCTACTGCTGTTGTAAATCATCATACAAACACACACACATGCACACACGTATACACATGCACACACACATATATACACACACTCACACAAGAGTATGTAAAATGAAGATGCAAGCAACTGACTTCAACAGTAAAGTTTGCCCGGTTACATTGTGAGATTTAAAGCCCCAATCTGAAGAATAAATTATCATTAAGAAATCAAGGTATTTTGGTGACATTAGATTTTTATGGGGTCATAATGTGGCAGGAATACCCTAGAGGGGTGGCTGTGCAAGAAACAAGCTGGGAAGCAATGTTGCATTGCCTGAGTTCCTGAGAGGGCTCAAGACCAAGTGCTGACCTGACTCTAGCCACAAACCCAGGAGACACAATGACTGATTCATTGGTGCAATTATTGTACCAATAGAGAAGCATCAATGGTACAAATACAACAGTGCATGATACTCTGGGCCACCTCTGGATGACAGGTGTCTGGCTTTGTATGTTTGGCTGATGGCAGAACATGCCATGATTAATGACAACTCACGAATTTTGCACATTTCATTTAGTCACATTCTGTTTCTGCTGTGTGTACATATGTACATATGTATATGTATATGTGTGTGTGTGTGTGTGTGCATGCATGTATCCCTATGGTGTGTTCCCACATGTACACATGGGCAGAAAATCAAAGATGCATATGATTCATTTTTTAAAATGTGGGAAAAAACATATAATTCATTTTTAACTACACTATATGGCAAGACCCATTGCAGAAAGAAAACTAATCATTTAAGAAGTTGAGCATCCTGAATCCAAGCCAATGGCATTTAATTGTAACCTATCAATTGGCGCATTAATTGGTAACGACCTAACTCTTCATGACTAGAGAGATGGAGATACCAATGTATGGTGTAAATGGAACTCTTAGGATTTCTCTGTGCCAAAAGAAATGTGAGGTTGGGGAGTAGGAGAGAATTTGTTGAAATGAGAAATGTTGAAGGAATTCTTTACTACTGAGAGGGTAACATGATGTATTATTGTTCTACTCATATTATTGTTTTAAGGGGAAAAAAAGAGAGACAAAGATTTCTGCAAGGAGAAGCTGATGCCTTCCTCAGGGATTGGAAAGGCAACGAGCTAACATATAGAAGTACTGCTTCATTTCAGACCCTGGACAAGGAAAACAATGTATTATCCAGAGTGGTGTTGGGGTCCTACTGTGCCAAATGTGAATTTTAACCTTTGCAGTATGTTAATAATTGATAAGAATCCACGCTAGTATGGGACCTTTGCAAAAAATTTGAAACTATCACAATAAAACCTTTCAAGTATAAAAGAAATAAGCAACCCCCTAAAGGTTTTCTGAGAAAATATCCAGTGAAGGAAGATCTCACAGTCTGAATTTACAGTCTTTTAACCAGATCTAAAATTCCAGAGAATAGGTCCCATGTCAAATGACCGACAGCGCCACTAGGAGCTGTGCAAAATAAAATACATGCTTCATTAGTCCCTCAGCTGAACTCTTGAATCCTCTGGTGCAGAATAAATCTCAGCCTTTAAAAATAAATTCTTTGCTGAATTAACATCTCAGAATCATTAATCTTCAGAGTGACCCTTCCATTTCATTTGGAAGAGAACAACCACATTTCCAAAGAATCCTTTTTCTTTCGGGGGGGCAGAAAACCTTTTCAACAAGAAGGAAAAAAATATTCTCTTTTCCTAGCATTCCTATTCAGATCCACAAGGTGGCTTCTTTCTGGCCCCCTCTGTTGTACATTAGAATTTTCTAAAATATAACGATATGACTCCTCACCATGGTCCATCATTGAGTTAGCCAGGGACTGAATTTCTCTTTAAGAACAAGCTTGTGTTTACATACTTCCTCAGCTGTCTGTTTAAAAACAGCCTTCTTTTAACTATTTTAATTCCCCCATTGTAAGGGCTGGGAGAAGTGTTCCTTAACTAACAGAAGGGTTTATAATTTCGTGTCCATTAAATTACTTATCTCAAGTTTTTTTTTAATAATTATATTTCATTTTAATTGATTTCCTTTGAAATTTTATGCATTTTATTTTGTATGTTTAAAAACCATTATTCTGAGAAGGGATCCTTAGGCTTCACCAAATTGTTAAAGAGGTCTAGGACCCAAAGATAGTTTAGAACCCTGATAATAAAATTTTAGTTATGCTCCAGATGGATATGAAGCTCATTTTTCACTGTAGGTGAGATAGCCTAAATAGAAACTGATTTCAGCATTCTTAGTTCACATAGATCAAAGAGCTACCATATATTAATCATTTTGATTTATTTCATGAGCTCACCAATATTAAAATTAGAATCCAGGGCAAGACAAAAGCTCTAATGCGCCTCATTTTACAAATAGATGTGTTGCTGAAAAACTTCATGCAAATTCAGTCATATTATAAATATATTAAGAGAGTTTACTGTATAAATAAATCCAATATTAAATCCTTTAGAAAACTAAAAATTACTTTTGTGAAGTCAGTTTTGCTCTACCTTTTAAAAATTGATTTATTTTTAAATTTATTCTAGATTTTTACATTTTGGGTTGACTGAAAGCAAGGTCTAATACATTTTACCACAGTTAATTCTGAAGACGATATATATCAGCAACCAGAGGAGAACAATGTAGAATTGGGGCCAGGTATCTATTCAGAAGTAGATTCTCCCATGACTTCCCAAGATGAATTGTTTTCTCCAGCTAGGCTTTTCACCTCTACACGCAGTACACACATTCTCACCTCTGCCCTTTCTTTAATGCTGTTGAGACTCTGTTTGAATATCTCTCTTAAAGGTCATCCATCCTATACACTGACACCAGAATAATTTTACTACAAGCTGATGTCACTTGTTTGCTCAAAACTTTCAGAAGGTACCCATATATTTACAGAATAAAGGACAAACTCTTCATCATGGCATTCAAGGCCTTCCACAACATGCCCCTTGCCCCATATCTTTCTAATTTTATCTCTTGCTGTGCTATCTAGTACGGTGGCAAGTACCCTTGGGCCTAAAAAGTGAGACAATCTAGATTTTAGTTGTACCACTGATACTTCCTAATCATGTGACATTGAGAAAATCAACCCGAGCCTGTTTCTTATCTGTCAAGCAAGCAATAATGACATTTGCCTTGCCTACTTTTACAAGGTCATTTTTAGGATCGAACATAAAAATAGATGTCAAAACACTTAGTTAACTTTAAATATATTAATGGATCTCTCTTTACTGTTATTGGCTTATTTAATATATCATATTCAATGATATATTTTTTGGCTTTGCTCACGGCATTCCTCTTGTATATAAGCCTCTTTCTTTTCTCATAGTTCAAATCTTATCCATCCTCCAAGGCTCAAGTCATCCTCATCTTCCCCTTCTAATATATCTCTAGCACGTACTGTCAGCACCACTAACTTGGCATGATATGTATAACCTTCTAATGTTAATTCACTTTTCATCTGTAGGTGACTCTTCTTCCTGGTGAGACAGTCTATTTCTAGAAGGCAAGGACTGTCTCATATATTTCTTTGCATTGCATTAAATATAGTAGATACTTAAATATTTTTAAATTCATTTTTTTCAAGCGTTGTCCTGGAGGAGATATTTCTTTCATTTTAAGGATATGATTTTCCCAGAAGTTTAAAATCTAAAGTATATTGTATTTGTCTTTAGTGCATAACTTTAACAGAGATAGGGCTGAGGAAGGGTGAGATAGAAAACATTTACCTTTCTGTCCATTAGAGAAGGTAATGGCTGTAGAACCCCTAAAATCTATTGATATGGACACAAATTTGCATCAGATTGGTTAAATGATGATGTTGGAGCCTTGGAGGGGTCTTGCCAATCACAGAAATTCAGAACTGAAGGGACCTCAAAGGTCATTTAATCCAACGGATCTCTAAACAAGAAGCCCTGCTGCTTGCTCTTTCCTCCCCTCCCCCTCCCACTGTCTGTTCTCTGCTTAAACAGTTACACATTTTGATGCTTACAGGGTTAGCTCTGCTCAGTGCCAGACGTGACTGTTTCAGTCACCTTGATAGTTGTACAAGGACTCTTTCTTGTCCTGATGGGGCTCATATTAACCTATCTTGCAATGCAGTGGTTCCAAACTCAAGTATCAATGAGATTTCCATAAAGATCCCCATGGCTACATATTGACTTATTTTAAAAATGTAATGTTAACTAGGTTTTTTGGATTTTTATTTATTTTGCTAAATATTGACCAATTGCACTTTAACTGGTTTGAGCTACATGTGGAGACGGTAGCATAGTCACGAGTTTGACATCTCTCATCCACTGTCACACAAGCAGATTCAGAAACTGGTAAGATATAGAATGTTCTTTCTAAAGCTGTGATTTCTTACCACCCTCAACATATTATTTACCTTACCTTCTGATGGGGTAAAATACGGGGCTGTGACATTCAGAGAAAGAACGGTGACGATCCTATTTATGTTTCTTTCTTTGGATGAACATTAAATGCCTCATCGTAATCAATCAATCAGCATTTAGTAAGTACCTACTATATGCTGGGGAAACAAACACAAGGAATGAAATAATGCTGACTGCAAGGACCTTATGCTCCAACAACCTCCCCTTTCCAAAGCAATCAACATAACCTCAATGCCTGGTGCACAACTTCATTCAAAGTAGACCTATCATCGCTTCCCACAGATGTTGAAATCATTGGTCTAACTCCTGCCATGGAACCCTTTCCTCCAATACATTTATATGCTGAGATCACTTCACCCCAGACTACCCTGCCACACTCAGTCCTAACTTAAAACAGATACAGCTAGTTCATTGATTAGGAATTTCACATGAAAAAGGGATGATCATTGAGGGTCAGAAGACTTCCACAATGTAAATGGCCAAATGCCCAGGATGGCCTGACAATGAATTATCAGAGTAACCAGGCGATTACTGCATTCTTCACCCTGGAAACATGTAAAAGATCCATGTTCCCTCACTGGTCACCTAGTGCCTGACTGTCCTTTGGGGCTGTTAAAGGGTGCTAAAGTCATACATGTTTCATGTAAGAAATTCTATTAGCCTAATTGGAATGTTAATAGCAATAAAGTAAAAGCGAGCTTTGTGGCTCACATGTTACATCACAGTGACAAGTGCTAAGAAAGAGCATGATAGCGTCTGATGTATGTACTGTTGCTGTAGCATGTGAACAACAATATTAATGAAAAAGGCTTTACAAGATTAATGTACAGTTCAATTTAAAGATCGGTTTCTAATAGAAGGGAACTGAGGCTGTAAAATATATATATTTGCATTGTCACATAATCTCCCTGTCTTTAACGAAATAACAAATTCACTTTAAAGTGATTACCTGCTCCTCCTAACTTTTTTTGGAATCTCAAATAATTGACCTATCCTTAATCAAGAATGAGATGGATGACTCATTCTGGGAAAACTGTGCAGCAAGCCATAATACCTAGACCTTCCTGTTTGTTCAAAAAGATATGTAAAAAAATGATTAGACCTGACTGGCCATATTCCAGCCTCCCCTTCCCCCAGAATTGATAAGGACATTAGATAGCTCGGTTTCACTGCTCAAAGATATGTGGAAGGAGGTTGCAGGTAATTGGTTCAGCTGAATATTTCAAGTGATATTCAATGGGACAAAACTCAAATACACCATTGTCAAAGAGTCAAAACAAAAACAACTGAGTAGTATCTGTGACTTTCTCAAAGAGTACTTATGGGGACATGATTTTTTTAAAGTTTCTTTTTCTGGTCCATCCACAGAAAGAGATAACAACTATCAACTGCCTTACCTATGTAAGACAGATAAGACAAATTAGGAGGAACAGGTCGAGCTAAAGATTAAATTTCAACTTAGAATTTCCTTACAGTTGGGTTTTCTTCTAAGTGTGTGTATATGTGTGTGCGTAAGCCAAACACCATAATTTTAAGATAGTTGTTTGCATTTATTAGCTTTAATCAAATCCAGTAACTATTATGGCATTAACCATGCAACACTGTCATACACAATCAAGCTTAGCACTGAAAACACTGCAAGAGAATTAACATAAGGGCTGTCACCTTATGCAATTTCAAACTAATGGTAGAATAAGCATTTTATTGCTTCAAAACATAGGAAGGAAACTATCTATATGTGTGTATCTATATATAAATGTATCTCTCTATATAAATCTCTATAGAAATACACAGAGATGTGTGTGTATATGTGTGTACTGAGAAGCAGTACACACTCCATCTGAGAAGCAAAGACCTGAGAGATCTGGAAGGGGACCAGGTGTAAAATAAAATGGCCTCAGTTGTTAACTACACCACTTGTTATGACAGATAGACAGATACACAGACACACACACACACACAGGACTTAATATGAAAATTATATGCACCAGAACCTTATTATGACATTATTTTCTATCAAGTCCTGTCCAGAGAGATTTAGCTATTGACATACTAAATAGACAGAGAGGTTTCACTCATTAACATGGAATCTTCCAAACAATATAACATGTTATTTTCTGTGCATAGGAGTTTATAACTAAACAAAAATATTAATACTAGGAGAAAAAAATGTACAGATTTGTAAACTTTAACAGCTTCAAACCATTTTAAAATTTTCTTTTCTGAACACCACTGTATACATATTAAGGATATCATACTTACAAGACCGGGTTTTTAGTATCAAGTAAACAAATTGGTCAGATTAAATCGCACATTTATCTGCAGATAAATGCATTTTAAATCATTCCTATTCTTGTTCACTAGCTTTGTGTATATGTGTGTGTGTGTGTGTGCGTGTGCATAAAATAGTACTCCCTTTGAAAATCCCTAGCACATAATAATTATTACTAGTCAGTACTTCTGATGGACATCTGACCTAAGGTATCCTAAAGAAATCTTTCTCTTTTGTCTAGTCTAATCCATCAGTAGTCCTTCCAAAAAGACCAGGGCATTTGCACATCAAAAATGAATTTTTTAAAAAAAAGTACGCAGCTGTCACTTTCCGAAGCATTGCCTCTTTTCAGGGAAATGTCAGCAATGTTATTCTTGGGTGTCCCTCTGCCCAAGAGGCCAGTGAGGGCTGAACAATGAAACAAACAAGACAGCTAATCAATAGCAGTCCCAGCACCATTTTTTATCTTCCAACATCTTCATTTTCAACTCAGTACACATCATTATAGAAAGAAAACAGGACCGTCAATCTTCATTAGTTTTGAATGCTTTATGAAAGAATTAATTTTACTGTCATAAAACAGTGATACAACTGCATGCCCTTAAACCTTTGAAAATTCATTTTTAGGTTTCAAAAAAAAGGAAGAGAGTCAGATTACCTAGAAATGAAAGCAGTGAAATAGCAATTCATTTTCTTCTTTGTTCATAACACAGTATTAAATCACACTGGATTTTTTGAAAGGAACCAATAGGCTTCAAAATTACTCAAGGTTTATATGGATGGTGTAGTTTTTTAAAAAAAAAACCTACTTTAATGTGTGTTAGACAAACAATTTAAGGTGTCATGGCTCAGAGTACTTAGGTTTCTAGACTGTTCCTCAAATAACCTTTAAGTTACTACCTACTCAGTGCTTCAGTGATAATTCCCAAACTCCACAAGAAAACTCCAGCCTCCAAACTCTACAAAGCCCTAGATTGAACATGGAAAATTATGGTGGGTGTTTTTTTTCACTACCTTGATATCCTTCAAAGAATGATAAACTAACACAGTAAGAGGATAGATTTAGAACTGGATAGGACCTTTTTGATTTAAATTGGCCTTGGGAACCAAGAAAGCACCATGAGTACTAGCAAAATTGGCTTATTATAGCCAAAGAAGAGGAAGTGATCTCAAGGCTACCCAAGATCTGGTGGCAAAAGCCTACTTTGATCTGAAGTATCTAACTTCACAGATTGCTTATCCCATCAGTGTGAGAACTGCCCATTGCTGATGCGGTTCTAACTCCTCCATGCCTTAGGTGATGGTCCTTATGGTTGTGGCTAAAGACATATGTAATTGTTGATGGGAATCTCTCGATGACTCTGTGCTATGACTAGACCATGACTGCTGGTCAAAAAGCATTTCTTCAGGTACCATGCTAGGAGCCTTTTCCACTTGTTAGAACCTTCTAGAATTTGTGCTTCTCTAGACTGTGAGAAACCAGGGTCACATGGCCCACATGGCAATGTGTTTTCCTCGATTACGCATCCTGGTTTTCGAAAAGGGCTTCGTTTTTCTTTTCTTTCTGTCTTATTAATAATGATAATAATAATTACAGTCATTTTTGGGTTTCAAAAAAGGGAAAGAATCTGATTACTTAGAAATGAAAGCGGTGACACAGCAATTCATTATCTTCTTTGTTCATAATATGGTATTTACTTAGCAACTTAGCAAAGCATTTTATGTTTCCTTTTTTACTCCTCTGATCTTTTATTTTGGCCAATAACCTTTGGATCAGCGGGGACAGGGATAGAGGAGTAAAAAATTGAAAAAGGAAAATAGGATCGCTGAGTCACCTCTAAAAGGAAAATCAGAGAAGAAATCAAAAAGAGCCCCCCCCCCCCCCTCCAGGAGCAGGACAGCTTTGAACGTTACAGGCTGAACTTGTATAATGAGCCAAGAAAGCAAGCTGTATAGACGAGATTTGCAGGGTTTTTCGTACTATCCTCAATTTATGTTTTGCTATGCACGTAAAAATACGTGTTTTATTTGGTCTTTATTAAGATTAAATACAACATTGATTAAAATTTTAAAATTTTAAATAAAAATAAAGAAGACACAGAGACACGTTAGGGTCCGCTCTAGGCATTGATGAAGTAACTGCCTAGGACGTTAGTTGAGGCTGATCTATTGCAATAAGGCAAAATTTAAATTTGGAAAAAAATAGCCCTTCATTAAAAATAATCCTAATAATTACAACAACAATAATAGACATTTACATGGCGCTTCAAGGTTTGGAAAGTGCTTTACTTCACAGGCGTCAAAAGACGCCGTCCCATGTGGCCCACAACCCTCCTACCGGCCAATTGAGGTGGAAATTTAATTGGGAGATATTGAACGAAATAACTGAAAATACAACACGATACAGATAATGTTAGCTTGTGGTGTTCTGAGTCGACACGTGGCCTGCGGGGTTTTAGCAGCCCCGTTTTTATCTGGTCCATACCATCACATTCCATGCTGTCACATCATATTATCCTCGTAAGAACTCTGTGAGGTAGAAATATTATTATCTACATTAGGAAGCCTAAGGAAACTGAGGAGGAGAGACGGTAAGTCATTTGTCCAGGGGCCACACAGTGAGTAAGTATCTGAGAAGGAATTCAGACTCAAGTTTTCCTAACTTCAAGGCCGGCACTCTATCCTCTGTGCCGTCCACTTGCCTCAAAAAGCAGTAAAATCCATCATTACTTGGGTAACTCCTGCCAAGGCATTTTGGAAGAAATAGGGCCAGGTCTACACAGAACAGTGACACATTTATGATATGATTGAAAGGCGGCATAAACGTCCCTGTGCCCTCAATTATCTCCACCACTGACTTTCTACGGGCTGATTATAAGCATTTAAGGCTTTGAAACCTGCTAGCTCTGGGAACACAGGAAGGATCGCATGTCTCTGAGCCTCAGTTTTTTAATGTATTAAATGCTGATGGTAATCCCACATTCCCTATACCTCAGGGCTGTCAAATTCAAGTAGAAACAGGGGCCATTAAACCCTACACCAGGATCCCAGGGTTTCATCCTGACTCAGAAAACCACACACTAACATTATCTATGTTCTATCACGTCTTTATTTATTTTGCTAATTGTTTCCAAAATTACATTTTAATCTGGTTCCTGAAGTACTTGGGAGGGTTGGATGCAGGCTCCCTGCCCTATCTAATTGAACTTAAGTGAGGAAACATTTTGCAAACAAAGCAATATGTAAACATGAATTATTATTATCACTACAATTGATAATAATAATAAACATAATAAATCATCATTCCTTGTTAAAATGTAAAAGTTCTTAGAAGGATAACACATTAAGCTATTAGTCATCATTAACATCTGACTATGAATTAATTGTCAGATTGCTTTGCAGCTTAGATCAGACTCCCTGAGGAAAAGGATCCTTCTAAACGGCCAAATTTTGAAAGGGGAGAGGTAAGTCCAGAGTAAGGGCACTGGGCGGGAAGGCCTCTATTGAATACTCTAGAGCAGTGGTTCTCTCAACCTTCCTAATGCTCTGACCCTTTAATACTCATATGTGGGCGTACCTACATGTGGGTGGACCCGCCTGGAGACGGATAGAGGAGTAGTGTCTCTATAGGAGCAGTGTCTCGGTTCTTAAGACCATTGGAAATATGTCTTTTCCAAGGATCTTAGGTGACCCTGTTCGATCCCCAAAGGGGTCGCAACCCACAGGTTGAGAACCACTGCTCTAGAGAGAACCTATGCTATTAGAGGGTTTGTAACTCTCTGGGAGGTTGAAAAAAAAGCCCTGCCTGGACTGAGAATCATGTACACTAAGAGAGGAAGGGAGAATGCCAAAGATGAAGAAGGCTACCCTGTCATCCAATTTTCTCAGCTCTCTACATGTTCAGAAGACTTCTATATCCTTCTTTCTAAATGTATAATGGTAGCCATCTCTAGGGCAGGGTGGTGAGGGGGGAGGAGAGAAGAAAAAAAAGAAAAAAATTTACGTGATTAATTTGTTGTATATTTGGAGAGAATAGCAAGTTATACATAGTGGATTTGCAGTTTCATGCGCAATCATCTTTTTTATTTTACTATGCTATGGAAATGCTTGTTTTATTCCATAAATTAAAAATTAAAAGAAAATGAAAAATGCCAAAAAAAATTTAAAGGTAAAATAATGATAAACAGGGTCAACTTTGTAGTTCTGCATAGGCTCATACCTTTATCCTCCACTCTAGCTGGGGTCCCCTGCTTAAGGGTGTTGCATAGTTTAGGAACTTACATCTCTGTCAAATAGGCAGATGTTTGGAAGAACAGGTTTAAAATGTGGAACTAGGCAGAGGCCATCCCTCTGAAGGTATTTTCTGTTATCTAAAGCCATTATTTTGTTGTTTGTTTTTTGTTAAAAGGCAGAATATGCATCACAAAGAGAGAAAAACAATTAGATAGACAAATAATTTGATTTCCCAAGAAGTCTGTCAAAATCACTAAAAAACAGAAGTGAATTATGCAGAGGATGCAATTTTGAGAACTAACGGTGAGTTGTTATCTCTGTATGAAATCCATAGGCACCATCACTTGCCTGGATGACCTTTGAAACTTAAAAGAGAGCATATAGATGGATTTAGATTAATCTCTTTAACTTTCATAGGTTACATAGGCTTTTTTTTTTGCATTTTAATTTTTAAATAAATGCCTCTTTCCTGTCTTGGTCTCTTAGATGGTTCAGAACAAAGGACAGAGGCAGAAGTACGTTAAAAGTTAATAAAATGGACCATCTAAGAGGAGAGCTCCATTTAGGACCACCATTAGCATTTCCTTTTCTAAGTTACTCCCTCTTTGGACTCCGTGACCTATTTAATAAAGTGACTAATAGGTCTTTCAGTCACAAATTTTAGAATTCTTGATCAAGTTCAACAAAGAATCCCTGTTTTTTCCCCAAACATGGCTGATCAATACACATCAAGATGCAAGACAGATTTTAGAGAACAGTGTAGGATCGGCTGACTTGGGTTATCAGTGTGCCCAGAAATGGAGCCACATGTATCCGGAAGTGGAAACTAAATGTCTGCCTTGGGGTGTATTTGAGACACCTGGTTCAGTTCTAGGTACCCATAAGCCTGTATCATAAGGGGAGGGGGGGGAATCACAGTCCACAATCTACAGTTGTTATGGTTATAATTGTGTAGCATATAAATTCTGCAGTTTAATTCTGCACATATAAATCGTAGTTGTTATGGCTATTAATGGAATCAAATGAGATAATAACTGTAAAGTACTTAGCACCATGCTTGACACATGGAAAGCACTATGTAAATGTTAGTTATTAAAATGTTTTCAGTTGTCCTTAATCATGGTTTTCTTATGTTCTTAACTGGGGAGGGGGTCAAGGTGGGAGAATGAGAAGGTGGATCTTGGCTGATTAAAACAAATAGAATATTTAAGAAAAAGATTTCAATGGAGAAAAAGTTGTCAACTAAGGAATTATTTTTTTCAGGATTTAACATAATATTAAAAAATTTTTTTTCCAATTATATGTAAAGATAATTTTAATATTCTTTTTTTAAAAATAAGATTTTAAGCTCCAATTTTTTTTCCTCCCTCTTCCCTAAGATGGTAAGCAATTTGATATAGGGGTATGTGTATCTGCATACGTATATATGTGTGTATATATCTATATCTGTATCTATATCTATATATACACACACACACATATATGCAATCATGTAAAACATATTTCTATAATTAAGAAATTATTTAAAAATTTTAAAATCCCATTTTCCTTCTATACCAGTCATTCTTCCTTTATTTTTAGAACTACCTTCTTAGCTTCAGTGACTGAAATTCTTATTGATTGAATCAAACACCCTGGTGTGTGCTTAAAATCCTGAGATCTGAATTCTTTGGGGGTTTTTCTCTTAAGCCAATTTTTTTCTTCTGTCTGCTTTGATTCTTTTTCTTTCATTGTCATCTGCTTGAAGTATATGGTTGCTGCCTTTTGCCTGACAAGAATGTTTTGACAACAGGTTTTGTTAACCCTACAAGTAAGATTTAAATTATTTCTCTATTATTTCCTATTTTTCTTTGGGGATCTAATCTGGTATGGCTGCTAGTATTTCATCACCTCTTCAGATGTACAACATCATCTACATTCTCAGAATGAAAGTCTGGGTTAGGGGCCAGATATTGTTATACTTATAAGAAGCCAAATCTAGCCAGTACAGAACAAAACATCAATAATCTTATGGAAAACAGCTGAATTCGAATACAGATCACTAAATAACTGGAAAATAAGTTTCTGAAAAAACAGGAACTATATATATATTTAGATTACCTTTGCATAACACTGAAAACAATATTCCATACATGGCGGTACTCAGTAATACCAGGGAGTGTCTGGTAATTGTCCAGGTAAAAGGTGATGAGAATTTAAAGTAATGTGGTAAGTGTATTGTTGGGGGCAGAGAGGAAGGCAGGTGGCAGACTGAGAGAGAGAGATGTGAAGATACAAATCAATAGGGTCTGGCAACTTATTAGCTGAGGAGAATTAGAGAGTAGAATGAATCAAAGATGACTGCTTCTTCCAGTGTGAACAGGTGGGAGAATAGCAGTGCACTATTCTCACAAGTAGACAAGAAGAAATTGGGAGAGGTAAATTTTGCTCTGATTATGAGTTTACTTGTAGACTACTGAGATTGAGGTATCAGTAAGACATCTGGACAGAAATCTCCAGGAGGGTGCTTGAGATATAGTATTGTAACTCTGGGGAAATTGGGGCTGTTATATACAGGGTGTTCCAAAACTCTTAATGCAGCATAATATGTGTATGGGTATATATGCACACACACGTGTTTGTGTATATACACATATATACATATACATGTTCACATATACACACATATATATATCTTCTAATCATATGTTCTTTTGTTACTTTAGATGCATCCAGCTCTTTATGACCTCATTTAGGATTTGCTTGGCAAAGCTACTGGAGTGGTCTGTCATTCCCTTCTCCGGGTTATTTGGCAGATGTGGAAACTAAGGTATACAGGGCTAAGTGACTTGCCTATTGTCTCATAGCTAGTAAGAGTCTGAAGTCATATTTGAAAATGAAAACAAGTCTTCCTGACTCCAGGTTTGGCATTCTAGCCACTGAACCCCCTAGGTCAGCAGTTCTCAACTTGTTGGTCGCGACCCCTTTGGGGGTTGAATGGGGTCACCTAAGACCATGGGAAAACATATTTCCCATGGTCTTAGGAACCGAGACACCACTCCTCCATCCATCTCTAGGCAGGTCCACCCACATGCAGATACGCCCACATACAAGTATTAAAGGGTTGTGGCATTAGAAAGGTTGAGAACCGCTGCCCTAGGTGCTTCTAGTTACTTATTGGTAATAAGTGGTCATCTTTATTTGTTTCTATAGTCTCCCAAGCCAGTCAGTCAGTAAACATTTTCTAAGCATCTACTATGTAGTCAGACAGATAGAAGTAATATCTGAAGCTATGAAATTAGAAAAGATGACTTAGGAAGAGAAAGAAAGAGAAGGTCAAACCATGAAGCCTTGGGAAACATTCACATTTATGGAGGGTAGAAGGATAATGATCAGGCAAAATATACCAAACAGTGCTATTTCTGAGACATAGGAAAATCAGGTGAGAGCAGAGTCACAAGAGCCAAGGGAGGAGAAAGCATTCAGAGGAAGTATTCATCATTGCTACATGTAACAAAAGGTAAAGGATGATGCGTGATCTTGGACAGAAAAGTTTCAGAAGAGTTGTAGCATCAGGGGTTAAATACAAAGTGTTGCAAAGTAAATGGATAATGAATAAGTAGAGGCTTGTGAGTGTAATCTTACTTTGGTAAAATTTTCTTCTAAGGAATAAAACAATTATTTTCTTCCTTTAGTATTGGCCTCGTTTCCCCCCCGCCCCCTTCTCTGTATTCTTTGATTAATGGTGCCTGGAGAATAACTTATTCTGTTTGATTCTCTTTCCTATATTATCTAAGAGAAGAGCTACACAAAACCTCCTTCAGGCTTGTTTTCTTCTCTCTCTTCTCTCTCTTCTCTCTCCTGTAGCAATGTCGACTCTTAGAGCAAGGAGAAAACAGGTCAACTCTAGGCCACAATTCTGCTTATAGCAACCATTTTTGTTGCAACTTAGTGTAGTGGTCAGATGACTTTATTTGGATTCCAGTGGCCTGGATTTGAGTCCTAGCTGTGATACTTACTAGTTGTGTGACCCTGGGCAGGTCATTTTACCTCATTAAGTCTCAGTTTCCTTCCATAGAAAGTGAGGATAATAATACTAACAGTCCCTATCTCACAGGGTTGTTGTATGGAAAGCGTATAAAGTGCTTTATAAATGTGAGTTTATTACTGAGTTATTACTAGTAATAACCATAGTTCTTGTGAAGGCAGAATCAATAGTTATTGCTAGTAATAACAATAGTTATTGTTGCATTTGTAGGGGGTTTCAGAGCTGTGCAGAAAAAGATAATGGCGGATAGGGAGACGCCGCTGCTTTGCTGCTGGTAATAACCTGGGAGCTAGTCACCTCAACTCCCTCAGCCAAGAATCTCAAGCCTTTTTAGCTAAAGGTATCATTCTGCTTCTCATCTGAAGCCTATTGATTCAGCAGTTTGGGAGAATTGGTATAAAAGAGTGCTATGACCCATAATTTTATAACTGCTCTTTGTGTGGCGGGAGGAAAGAAGATGTGAAGAACACTAGCATCCTCTAGACATTTTAAATGCTGTGGCGTCCAGTCATGCTTCACATTCTACTGACCATA
The DNA here is from genome assembly GCA_028627135.1 of Pseudochirops cupreus. Lineage (NCBI taxonomy): Eukaryota > Metazoa > Chordata > Mammalia > Diprotodontia > Pseudocheiridae > Pseudochirops > Pseudochirops cupreus. The sequence continues at coordinate 209,525,469 of CM053580.1, forward strand.
CCCTCTCAGTACAAGAACAGGTGCCAGCAATCTCTGCCTATTTCCTTCTCCCTACAACTCACCAGCTTTTAAAATGCCTAAGGACCAAAGGCAAAGACAAAGGGTGGAAGTTGTGGCCTCACCATCGACCCGTTAGAGCTGACAGCAGATAAATGACTAAAATTAACTCATTATAGATCCTTAGACATGCCAGAATCAGAGTAACGATGTGGAAAGTCATTTCAATGACATTCAGTCTTTCATTCACTCACTCAGCAAACATTCGCCAAGTGCCTCCTACATACAAGGCATTGTGGTAGGTGCTGGAAATACAAAGATGAAAAATCACATTCTGTACCACTGAGGAACTTAGATTCTATTATGAGGCTGTGACAAGTACACAGATAAGCATAAAACAGAGAATATGTTCTGCTCATATACTGCATATTTCTAGTTATTTATTTATTTTTGTGAAACAACTGGAATGTGAACTCATTGAGGGCAGGGGCTGTTTTTGTCTTCCTTTGTATTCTTAGAGCTTAACACAATTAACCTGACACATAGTAAGCATTTGATAAGGTTCTATTGACTGATTAAGAAAGGAAAGATCCAGGACAAATTTCTATGAAAGCTTGAGGAAAGAGCATTTTCAGCTGGGTGCATCAGGTAAGAGTTCATGGAAGAAAGTGGCCTCCAATGAACAGTAGTCTAACATTCAAGGGGAAGAAAGGTATGCATTGTAGTTATGGGGGCATGACCTGAGTGAATCCATGGTAGCAGAAGATGGCAGGTTAAAATAATGGAATTATCTAGTGTGCATATTATAGTTTTAGCATGAGTAAAGAGTAGTAATATTAAATTAAATTGGAAAGGTAAATTGGATTCAGACTTTAGAGGGCCTTAAGTGTCAGGATAAAGAATTTGCATTTTGTCTCATGGGCCAGCTAGGTGGACAGTGGATAGAGTTCCAAACCTGGAGTCAGGAAGACCCATCTTTGTGAGTTCAAGTCTGGTCTCAGACACTTATTAGTAGTGAGACCCTAGGCAAGTCACTTAACCCTGTTTGTCTCAGTTTCCTCATCTGTAAAGTGAGCTGAAGAAGGAAATGTCAAACCACTCTAGTATCTTTGCTAAGAAAACCCCAAATAGGGGCATGAAGAGTCATACATGACTGAAATGACTGAACATCATCATTCTGTCCCATAGGTGTTATAACATCACTGAAGATTCTTGGACATGGCCAACTTTGTGCGTCAAGAAGACTGTTTGGCAGTTATGTGAAGGATAGACACAGGAGAGACTAGAGGCACAAAGACCAATTTGAATGGCACTCCTAGAGTCTAACCAAAAAGTGACGAAGGCCTTAATTAATTTGGTGGCCATGTGTCAGTGACTGGAGAGAAGAGGACAAATAGGAGAGATGTCATGGAGGTAAGTAACATCAACAGAATCTGGCAATTGGATGTGAGTATGAGCCAAAGGCAAAATGGTGCTACCATAAAAGACTGAAGTTGTTTCAGTAAAGATTTGGCCTCCAAACCAAGTGTTTTTAACTTTTTTCATATCATTGGCCCCTTTAGAAGTCTGGTGAAATTTATAGACTCTTTGTCAATGAATGTTTTTCAATGCACAAAATAAAATACATAGAATGACAAAGGAGACCAACTAAATTGAAATATAGTTATTGAGATATTAAAAAACAAGTTCACAAACTCAGGTTAAGACCTTTTGCTCTCTTAACTATATATTACCAAATAGAAGCTTCTGGGAACTAAAGATAAATCTCACCAATCTTTTAAAGTTGGAAATTTTTTACTATTGAAATCATTTAGGATATTTTAAGCCATGGGGTTTTTTTGTTAAAAAACATAGAGAGGATTTTAATTTTAGAGACACTAAAGCAAAACTATATTAACTAAGACTAAGGAACAGAAACTCTATGTAGTATTTAAGGCAAGATGTTCTTGTAATTCATTTAAAAAATTATGAGCAGGTTTATAAAGCCTGGGTCAATTCTCAACTATGAAATAAGAATCATCTGTGATACCGATATGGAGAAATCACCTTTTTTATAATACCAATGATAAAAAGCATCAAGAGCAAATCAGTGAAGCCCCCCATACATTAATAGTATTTTTCTTTTTCTACATTTATAGAAAGAATTTATTCTAAATTGGAAAACCATTTGAAAATAAAAAGATGGAAAACTCTATCTTTAAAAAATTATATTAATCAGAAAGAAGGGTGAAGATTAAGTTATCTATTATGGATCTGAAATAAACAGAACATTAGATGTCACTGCCTTAGTTTTTGACATTATCTCTGATCCAAGGAGCTTCCAGGCCAAACCAGAAATATTCAGAGTATTTTCCCTCATCAGTTACCCTGTCCCAGCCCCTGATTATTTAAACCTAGAAACAGCTGCTCTAGCTTCCAGTACAGGATAGAGAAACACTATTTCCATATGGAACAGTTCAAGGACATTATAACTGCTCATTCATTCATTCATTCATTCATTCATTCATTCATTTATTCCTTATCAGACTATAGGAGAAGCTTCTTTGCTTTTAGTATCTGGCAACATCTATGAAGTTTTACCTAGGAACCTCTCAGAAATAGAGTAAATTAGACTTAAATCAATGTTATTTAAATTACTAGTCAGGAAGATTCAGTGAATCTATTTTTTCCCCTAAAAAAAAAAGGTGCATTTTTGTTTTCTGATAGAATGGGAACACACATTGTTTACTGTTTAGAGATAGGCATAGGCTTCATTTTTCAGAAAGCACATACCAGACGTTTAAGGGATTTATTTCCCCCCCTAGACATATTTTGAAGCTATCTCAAAAATTAAATGATGGCTTGGTTATTTCATTTGCTTACTTTATGTTCCTCAAATATTCATGATGAGTCTGTTGAATTCCTCTCCCAATGATTTCACAAGTATTTGTTTCATTCAGTTTTAGAAAATAAAGTAAACAAACCATTATTTAGTTTTTTGGATGCTTCTGTGGAAATATCAAAGTACCAAAACACTCCAATAACTAAACCATCATTTCACTTTTTGAAACTTAGATGATTTATTTCCAAGAGTAAATGAAACAAACATTTGTGAAGTCATTGGGAGAGGAATTCAAAAAGTCATTCATGGGTATTTGAGCTGCTGTTACTCAGCCCGGTATTAGGAGGACACAGACGATACCCTCAAATGCCTAAATAAGAAATATTTGAGTTATCTTAAAATGACAGAGTTATAGTTTCTAAAAATTGTTGATCAACAAAAATATAACATTATTTTAATAGTGGAAGGAGAAATATTTTAAATTGTTTTTGTCATGTGAAATAGTCAAAAACACACACACACACAATCACACACACACTCACACTCACACACACATATACAATGAATTATTTCTGCCCATTCAAAATAAGAAATCTGAGAATTCAATACAATTCACTTGGCCCTTAATCATCTGGTCTCACCCTGATTACTCAGTTATCCACTAGTTTCCCACTCTTTCTTATACCCCCAACTTTCTGGTCATTGTGAGGAGTCAGAATATTCCTTGCTTCCCGATGAGACTTCCAGAATCTACTTTCTCTGCTATCACTCAGCATCCTTCCTTCTTTGGAGTTAACTTTATACAAATTTATCAGTCAGCCTAGATCCTGCTAGTTGTTACCTATCAATGCCTCCTCCCACCCCCTGGATATTCTTTCTTTATTCAAAGAGCTCAGTGATTGGTTTAGTCTTTTTCTCCATTCCCAACTCCTGCTCTCACAATGTACACCTTAGCATACATACTGATGCTCCCTCAAATATTCTTCCTAGATCCTTTATCTACTCAATTCCCATGACCTCCCCCACCATCAGTTTCATACAGAATTGGTCATGCCATTGGTCTTATCATTACCCATAAGCCTTCCACTTCCATGTTCATTAACTCTGAAATTTATTTATCTGATCATTATCTTTAATAATTCCATCTTTTCCAACGCCTTATAACCCATACTCTGGTCTCCACCTTCACTATAACTTCCATTTGCTCCACTTTTCAATTCTTTCCCAGGCTACCATCCCTTCATTGACTATATTCCCCTTCTTTCTCTATCTTGTTCTATTGATGAACCAATTAAATGCTCCATTATTATCTACTCTCAAATCTCTTGATCCATTCTCATGTCAAGAAGTAGACCTTCCCAAACCCCAACAATGGATCTGGATCATTCTCATTCTGCTTCCTATTCAAGTACCACTGAAAGGAGCTGAAAGAAAGCAGGAAACCATGAGGACTATGGTCCACTAAATATGTTATCTAACTGAAATTGGATGCTCATTAATCAAATTGCTATCCTGCTCTCCAATAGAAGGTATTCCAAATTTTCTTATATCTCCTCAATTTTGACACAACTTTCTTTTCCTTGCCTTAGCTAAGGACCTCACCTTACCCTTTATTAAAAAAAAATTGAGGGCATTCACCAAGAAATTCCTCTTTTTCTCTCATCCTCAATTCATATCACTCAATCATCTTCCCCCAATAGCTCCTCATTCATTCTGCTTTCCCATGAAAAGAAGGCCCTTCTCTTGGTCAAGGCCAATCCCTCTTCCTCCACCTCAGTCCTCTTAAACCCACTCTTCACTCTCATCATTACTTTAATTCCCTAGATTCTTCCCTGCCTGTCTACTTCATTCCCCTTAATCTGCCTTCACAGAAGAGAATCTACTATTGGCCACTTCAATAAGGCACCAGCCTTAGCCCTTGGATGTGCAAAGGAGATAGATAAAAAAGAAGTATTCATTGGTGGATTTTTCATACATACTTGGTAACTTAATCATATAGGCTCTGTATCTTTCTATCTTAAAAGAATGTATAATGCCAGCTATTGAGGAAATTGAATATAACAACCACTGGCAAAACCCTCTTTCTGGGCAATGTTAATTTCCTTCTCTTTTCTCCTCCCTCCTGCACACACAGACACAGATCGCAAATAGACCCCTCCCCCTACCTTGGCAGGTTTAGACTGCAGTTTTCCTGAAACAAAGGTCACTTGCTCAGCTACAGATAAATAAAAATTCACAAGCATCTCCAGGAAAATCAATATAGGTACTAAAAAATCTAAGTTGATAATAAATTTTAGTTCCCTTTGCACATAGCTCAGGAATGTCAGTATTTACTGGAACCTCTGTAATATCAGATATTTCAGAAGAATATTGATTTTGCCACTGAAGTGTGACTAAAGGGATAAATAAACTGCTCTTGGGGTCAATCGATCCATTTATCTTCACTGTTATTTTATAAAAAGTCAAAGTAGCATAAACTTTGATAAATAAATGTTATCATGAAAGAAATACTGCTGACGTAGAGATTTGAGGGAAAAGAGACCGTACATTCTCCTCTCTGAAAGCTTCCAAATTGGCTTAACATTTTGGAAGCTCTAATAATAATGACTAATATAGGACAATGTCTTTTCACTGGCTCTGTATACTCCATAGGGACTCAAACAAAATTTTGACCCATAAGACCAAGGAAAATAGGTGCAATAAAGTCAAGTCCATGGGGAATTGAGATGTAATAGGAACTAACTTCTTTTGTTTGATTTGCAGGTAATTGCTGTAGTCCCTAAGGTAAACTTTTGATATTTTGAAAGTATGTTTGGAAGCTGCGAGGATATTTAGGATTTGAAAACCATCTCTGTTGCCTCTTCTGGAGTGGCTTTTTATAGCTTTATTGTTAAATCAGGCTGTAGCAAAAACCACTTAACTGAATCATGATGATCATATAAAGATTTCAATGTAAGAATGTGAAGATCCTAGCTACGGGGTGACTGTAATGGGAAGGGCTTTGATAGAAGGACAGGAAGAGGGAAAACTCCATCAAGATGCTTTACTTACTATGAGAAATTATCCTTGCAAAAAGGTTTTACTGCAGTTGTCTAAAGACAATGTAACCTCTAAATGAAGCACAGTTGTGATGATGTATCACACACAGGGAATGGATGCTACAATCTCAGCACGATGACGACCAGTCAAATTATTATGCACATGGGAAAAAAAGCAACAGCTTCTGGCAGTTTGGTATTCACACTCTCTCCAAGGGTTACACAACTTTGAAGAGTTTCTTTTCCATCTCTGTAGCTCTGATAGAATCGGTAAATCCCCCTTCCTGATACCTTTCTTCCTTAACTCTCTAGGGTCCTACAATATTCGTCTCTTCTTTTATTAAATTTTTCAATAGTCTCCAGTTTTACTTCTTTCCTTCCATAAACGTTTTAGGGCCCCAGTTCCATGACTCCTTTCAGTTACCCCCATCAGAGTCTTGGTGGGAATTGTCAGAACAGTAGGAGGTGAATTCACTAAAGAAGTAAATTTCTAGAACTGGCCTCCTCCCCCCCACCCCACCTAATAGTTCCACTCTTGGTTATATACCCCAAAGCAGTCAAAGACAAAGTGTATGTGTGTGAGCACAAACACACAATGTGCTTATATACAAAATATTCACAGCACCATATTTTTGAGGTAGAAAAAATAGATACTAAGTGGGTGCCTATTGATTGAGAACCGTTGAACAAATTATGATGTACATTGAAACTGGATACTATTGCCTTAGAAGAAATCATGAACAGGAGGAACAAAAAGCATGAGAAGCCTTCTGTGGGTTGATACGAGGCAATGTAAGCAGATCCAGACAATACACAATATACACAAATTGGCAGTTAGGTGACAGACAGACAGAGTTCTGGTCCTAGAGTCAGGAAAACCTGAGTTCAAATCTGACCTCAGACTAGCCTTACTAGCTGAGTGGCCCTGGGCAAGTCACTTAACTGTCTGCCTCATTTTCTTCAACTGTGATATGAGGATTACAATAGTACCTCCCTAACACGACTGTCATGAAGAAGAAATGAGATAATATTCGTAAAACCTTTAGCTCGGTCCCTGGCACACTAGGCATTTAAGAAATGCTTCCTTCCCAATTTAAATTAAAACAACACAAAAAGAAAACTAATTTGTTCAGAATGAACAAAAATGAGCAACGATGAGTCTAAAAGTCAGATGATCACAAATGCTGAACGTGGCAGGTACAGACATAATTGCTATGTCGGCTAATTCCGTTTGACTTTTTTGTTCTTCCACGTGAGTTGGGGAGTAGAGATATAGGGGGCAAAGAGTCTAATTTAATAAGTCTAAATGATTTTTAAAAAAGTCTTTCTGGGGGCTGTACCACCGTAAGCACTTAAAAATGGTGACTAAAACTCTTTGGGTAATGTGGGAACAAGGATTCTGGCAAGACAATTATACCAGTCAGCAAAATAATCCTGCTCGAAAGAGGGGCACAAGAAAGCAGGGAAAAAGTCAGAGCCACAGACTAGAGTCGAAACTGATTCTTCCCTTTAACTCTTTCCATATCCAACCTTCATAAAACTGGCCCGGTGAATTCTCATGATCCTAAGGTCACTAGACTGAGTTTACAAAGGCAAGAAGCCACTGCTGTTCCCTTTTCTTTTCCTTCTTTCTCCTCATCACTCAAAGGGCAAAAAGTGAAGGCTCCCCCAAAGACCACTGGGTAAATGCCTGATTGCCCTTTGGGGGTAGTCAATCCTTGACATCTGGAAAAATAAGGTTTTTTGTGTCAGCCACTCACCATAAATTTGCTAAAATATGACTACCTGATTTTATGGCAATAAAGTAAATTAGATAAGCCAGATCTCTTATGAGGCTCTCTTTGGGAATTATTTTCCTCCTCTGCTTTTTCCTGATGACTCATAATCCCTTTGGCTTTGGGGGGACCTGTTTTACCCTGTGCTTGCCACTCACTGCTTATATTTTTTCCTAATCCTTTGTTATTTTGCCATATTTACTGACTGTTGCATAGCCAAAATGATGGCGTCTTAAGTTGGAAAACGAAGTTATTTCTTGGCCCTTTGACATTTTCAAAACAGGATATATATGTGTGTGCCTGTATTTACACATTGAAACACAAGTTGAAAAGAAATATCAGCAGAGATATTATTTTACTATTGTAATATCATATAATGATAATATCATAGCACAATGTGAGGGTATTTTGTGTCTCCATAAAACATCTTTATCAAAGTGTTCCTTGAATAAGGCAATAAATGAGTATGTATTCAAAATGTATAGTCATAAAATAAAATGGAACAAATTTATAGATATATGCATACTAAAAATTATTGCCTTATAGATTTTTAGAGGTTATAATAAACTTATTCTTACAATTAGTGATAAATTGCTATGAATAAAGAATGAAATAAATACCATTTCTTTTACAGATGGAGAAACTGAAACACAGATTAAGTGGATTCATCCAAAGTGACTATTAATCTAAAGTCACCATTAGATTGTCAGTATCTTGACAGCAAGGATTTGGTTTTTGCCTTTCTTCATAACCCCAGCACTTAGAATAGTTCATGGCACACAGTAGGCACTTAATGTATGTTTATTGATTTGACTGACTTGACTAAGGTCTAGCCTAGTCCAAGACTTCAGTAGAAAAAAAAATCATTCTGAATATATAACATTTTTTACATGTGGTTTCAAGTACCTCTACTTACTATCCAACAGTATAGGTATATCTCATTTCATATGAAAAAGATATTCCTAAAATATTGTGTATCCTTGGAAGGATGTGCTAGCCATGGTGCTAAACTTCTTTATTATATACTGAAATGGATGTGGGATCTCATTAAGTTGGGGTGTTCCATGCAGTGATGTAAATCACAGCCCGTTTAACTCTTGTTCATGTCAATATCTTCATGTATTTCTATTATGAGTCCAAATATTTAAATAACCTCAATATCTGAACCTCTTAGATTTTCATGATATCTCAGACTCATGAAAAAGTGGGAAGATTCTTTTTAGATGAGAATTCAAATGACTTATCCACCATTTCACTTTGGCTGTTGCAGATCTACATTCTATACAAATTTTGCATAAAAATTTATCTGATACATGCATACCTGCCATTGTTTAAAATGTATTTTCCCCAGAATTTTACTTTTAGCTTGTAATAGATGCCAGAATTCTCATAAATAATGAGACTTTTTAATATGACTGAGTATACGTCAACTGATCAATAAACAGGCATTTATTAAGCACCTACTGGGTACTAAAAACTATACTAGTCACAGGATACAAAGACAATAATTGGGCTTAACTCACAACTCAAAAACTTACTATTGTGTGACCTTAGGAAGAGCCAGCAACTTCTCTAAGATCTGGTTACCTCATCTATAAATGGAGATAAAACTACTTTTTCCTTGCCTTCAAAGGGCTTACATTCTATTGGGGAGACGACAACAACAACAACAACAACATAATAATAATACTAGCTAGCATTGATGTAGTGCTTTATGGTTCAGAAAGCACATTACAAATACTTCATTTTACTCTCACAACAACCATAGGAGGAAGGTGCTATTATCATACCCATTTTACAGATAAGGAAACAGGAGCAGACAGCAGTTAAGTGACTTGCCCAGGGTCACACAGCTATTATTTAAGGTAGTATTTGAACTCAGGTCTTTCTGACTCCCAGTACAGTGCTCTTTCCATTGAGCCACCTAGTTGCCCATATAGTTATATGCATAATTAAAATAAGGTAGTTTTGGGAAGAAGGAGACCAGCAGCTAGGGGCAATCAGGGAAAACTTCATAGAGAAGGGGGAGACTTGTCTAAGTCTCAAAGGATTCTGCAAAGCTGAGGAGAGCATGACACACATTCTAGAAATAGAAGATGATCAATGCAAGGCACAGTGATGGGGAATAGGGTATCGTATGTGAAGATTAGCAAGAAGGCCGATGTGTCCAGATTACAAAGTATGGGAAGGGGAGTCGTATATGATAAGCCTGGAAAGTAGGAGGGAGCCAGATTGCAAAGGCCTTTCAAAGTCAAAGTTAATTTTTTTATCCTAGAGGCAAGAGTAAGTTGTTGGCACTGGAGAATGATATGATCAGACTTGTACTAAAGGAAATCAACTTTAGTAATTGTGCAGGATGAATTGGATGGAGGAATGGTGAAAGGTATGAGGTCAAACATGAACCTACTGCAACAGTGCACATGAGACGTGATGAGGGCTTGACCTAAGGTGTGACTGTGTGATTACTGAACAGATGCTACAGGGAAATGACAGAATTGGTGACTAATTGGATATGTGGAGTGAGTCAGAACTAAGAGTCAAGGATGAATGTCAAGATCATGAACTTGGGAGAACGGAAATCTGGCAATCTCAATAGAAATGGAAAAGTTTGAAGTCTGGAAGAAAGGTGATTGCCTGGGAGCAAAGAAGATAAGCCCCACTCTGTAAAAGTTTTCTAGTGGCATAAATCTAAACTTAAAACTTAACTTCTTTACTATTGTTGATGTTACTAAATAACCAGCTGATACTACTTTCAATCACAAATATCAATATGGCTTTGAACTTGATAATACGAAAATATTCCTTTCTACCCAACTTGGACTGTTATAGATTCACTGTGCTCTCACAGTAAAGGATCAGAATTCAACTAAAGGAAAGGAGGATTCAAGAAAATCGATTTTTTCCTCTAGTAAATGAACTTGATAGGTCTCTACCAATAATTTCATTTACCTTCTTTGCTAATAACTAGTCACATCCTTTATTGAAAACTCTTCTATTTCTCTTGATAGAAATGTTTCTCTGTAACCAGTGGTGTGATTGCAAAATAGGTTAGTGATATCATCTCTAAGAGTTCCATCATCACAGGAACATAGATTATCAAATGAATGGGATACTGCAAATAATCAGGGCCAATCTATTCATATTACAGCTATGCAAAAAGAGGTGCAGAGAGGTACCATAGGTAGTAAGCAGCAGCAGAAGGATTGAGACCGATTCCGAAAATAGATCTCAGTCACACACACCATCGTTATTCATCTCATTGATGGTGTTTTTAGGATTGCAAGGCACATTTGTCATAATAATCCTGTGAGGTAGTCAGAATAAGGAGTTTTAGCCCATTTATAGATGAGGGAACTGAGTCTTAGACAAGTTGATGATACTTCCCTAAGGTGACACAATAGTAAGTTTTTGAGTTGGGAGTTAAACTCAAATCTTCTTATCAAGACCAGCGCCCATTGCCCTACATCCCCAACTGTCCAACAGTATTGCTGGGGAAAGAGGTTCAAATCTTGTGTCATATGTGCCATGAGTCTGTCACACCTGAAACAAATCTGTTTTCCCTATATAAGAATGCAGTCCAAGAGGGTGGAAATAAATTCATGCTTCTAGAGAATAATGAAAGCCACAGAAAGAGAATAATGAAAGCAGCAGAAAGATTAATGGCTTTCAGAGGACTTGTGTTTGAATCACCTCTCTGCGGTTTACTATCTGAATAACTATAGAATAGTCACTTCATCATTCTAATCTCAGTGGATTCATCTGGAAGAGAAAGGATTGGACCACTCACTAGATGGACTCTAAGGCACCTTTGCAGCACTGATCCTTTAATCTAACCATGCTATTTTCTAGTATTATAAAATAAAATGCATATTATTCCTTAAAGAACAATTCTACCATGATTATAGGCTAAATAGGATAGTACTTGTAGGGCAGCTAGATGACACACTGGGGAGAGTGATAGCCCTACACTCAGGATACCTAAGTTCAAATCCAGCCTCAGACACTTACTAGCTATGTGACTTTGGTCAAGTCACTTAACCCCATTTGCCTCAGTTTCCTCATCTGTAAAATGAGCTGGAAAAGAAAATGGCGAACCACTCCAGTATCTTTGCCAAGAAAACCCCAAATGGGGCCATGAAGAGTTGGACAGGACTAATTGATTAAACAGCAATAAAAAGGATAATACTTGTAAAGGAATTCTAGTTGGCTGGATTTAAGGTGCTGGAAAAAGTCTGATTGGAGAATGTTCCCTGGCTTGAGGCCTACGGTATTTATACCGGATTTTGAATTAATTCTCTCCCTACTCCTGCCTCAGTATTTTGTTGTGAGATGAGCAGATGTGCTGATAGCACCGCCAGGCTCTGATTCTGCTACTGCCTTTACTCAGCTACATCCTCTGTTTCAGCCGTTACTGTACTGTTGCTAATTAAAAGATGGCTTTATGTTTGCTGACACATTTTCAGTACAAGTAATGGTGATACTGACATTTTCCTACACTGTTTTGTCTCTTCATTCATCAACTTTGCTTTTTTTTCTCTGTCTCTCCAAGTGTTCCACCCTTTTTCTTTATTGAGATAATTTCTCAAAGACAAAAGAAAGGTCCCAATCAAAAAATATCAGTTTCATACGCCGTCCACCCCTAAATTCTCCTTACCTTATGATAACTTTAGCCTATTTCTAGAATTTAAACAAACTCTGTTCAGGATTTATTTGAGTTTTCTCTCCCCTTGTGCTCCCCCTTTTCTTTTTCTCAAAGATTTTCCTTCCCACCCAGCCTGTGCCTTCAATATGGTACTGTTCAGCTTCCTCCCTGGTTAATATCAAGTGAACATTTCCTTGCTATATCCTCCTCTGCCCCCCACCCCCAGCTTATTTCCACCCACTTCTGCTGCTGGGGCCTGCCCACCCGCTTTCTCCTGAGATGCTCTTCTTCTGGCTGGCTACTTTCCTCCTTTCTGTCTCTCCATCCCATCAGCTAGGTCAGCACAATTTCCGTGCTTCAGCAACCTCTAAGCCTTGCTACTCCTATGTTATGAAGGCGTCATAAGACAGCGCAGTATCTTAGAGATGGGACTCTGCTGCCGACTCCTTTGCATAGCATTTGCATATCACTATGTACAGTTAGAGGGAGAATGAGAAGCAGAGGCAGCAGGCCAATAGTTGACGGCTGTTTCTGCCCCGCAGATCTGCAAGGTCCCAGCCCTGAGTCATTGGATACTTGCCCAAATTCCTGCTGAACCAACTATGCACTGTTTAAAGGGGCATCCTCCATTGAGGACTACTATGCTGTTTTCAGTCACTGTGACCTTGCATGTATAAATACCCATGGAGAAAAAGGTATAATCTGCCTCTTGTTCATACCTTAGGCCTCTCTCTTTCCAATGTACCTGCTTATACTAACCATGCATACATATGAAGCAGTTTTTATGACAATCTAACCATTTTTATCATCAGTTACAGACAATTTCTTTTAATACAATCTCTGTTACTAATTATTATGAAATCTAAGGGCAGAATCCCATCATTTTATTGTTCTGTTGTACTTATTCATCGTTTCAGACCCACAAACAGAGGTACTACATGCATTTTAGTGCATCTGTGCAAACAATAAAACAGGCCTTTTTGTTTCAATTTTATATTTTAAAAATCGTCATAGATTTTCATGATTTTCACTTAACTGTCTACTTACTGGCAACTCTGCTTGTTAAGGACAGCAATAAACCAGCTGAAAAATTAAGCACTCCACTTCCTCACATTTTAAGTAATACATTATTTTAAGAGTCCAGTCATTAAGAATTCAGTTGGTATTCATACTAGCAGTACTGATCATAATGAATTCATTTGGTATTCATACAGATGTTATAATGTATCATGCACTCTACTTCCATTGGAGAGTCATTCTAATTCAGTAGTTTTTTTATTCCCCTAATTTGATAAATGAGCTGATAAACTTTACTCTGCACAATGAAGGAATATTAAAACTAGGCCTGCCTAATGTGTGGCTGGAGACACAAGAGGAATGGAAAGCTTGATAGGACCCAGAGCCACAGTCATCTGACCTTTTTTTGGATGCCCAGTGCAGTTATTTTTCAGACATCCTCAAATATACTAATGCCTTTCACAAAGCAACATGCAAAGGCAAAACTCCCTTAATTTTGTGTGTGTATGTATACACACACAAACATATACATACCCCCACACACTATATATATAATGTGTCTGTGTGTACATATACACCCATATGTATATATGTATATGTAATATATTTGTATATATTAAAATATATATTAAATGTAATATTACATACACCATTACATATTTATCTATACATACACACATAGATCTGTTGCTCTTAAAGGAAATAATTTCCTATGACTTTCAAGAAGAGACTGTATTGTAATTTGAAAATAAAAGCAACTCAAGTAATCTAATGAGGTAGTCGAATTCAATTAAGACTATATATAATACAGCATGAAATGGACTTAAGTTGCTTAGTTAAGTACTTAGATGAATGTATGATCTTATCCAGTGGATACTCTAGCAATATAGACTGAAACCTATCCATGCTTTCCCGTTCTATGTAACTCATGTTCATGTACTCACATAAATCCTCTGCAAGGAGTCCACCCTTCATGCCCCCATCTTTCTCTAGATATCTTGACACTTTATGGACACAAATGGAACACATAAATGTGGACACAAAATGGAACAGTTATTTCTCATTCTTGCTATATGATCAGCCCACTTGCTTTTCCAGTGATACAACTCTCTGATTAGATACTTTGTAATATTTCTCTGGTGCAATTCTCCATTGGTCCTATATTGTGGTCTTCTCACACCCACAATGCACCTCTCTGTTGCCCTTTGAGTAACTATTTCTTCAACAGCAATTCGTTTCAGACTATGATATTCCATGATTCAAAGTAATATAGCATCAATGGAAGAAAAGCTGTTCAAAAAGATGGCCTTTTATTTTAGTGAGTAGCTTTGAGTCGTTAAAATACTACACAATTTCTCCAAAGATATCCAGACCACTCTCTTGCTCCTACTTGATTACGATACCAGATCATTGTCCATTCATAGAGACTATCCAAGTTATATGTATTGAGGGGTCAGTTAGGCCAAGTTCTTTTGTCGCATTATGGGTCTCATGTAAGACAATATGCAATGTTTTGTGATTTTATATAGCCAGTACAATGTCTTCCATGAATGTGGGCATTTAGAAAACTTTATAATCTACAAGAAATACTTTCCCATATGTACTCTGTGCTAGACATTCTCCATGATGGTGGTGAATACCTTTTACAAGTATGAATGTCCCTTTGTGTTTTGTACATTGCACTGAACAAAATTTCCATTTCAAAGAATCTTACATGGTTCTGACATGTGAAGAGGAGACCTTCTGCTGGAGAAGACTTTTAATTTTTTAAACTAAAACGAATGAGAATGAGAGTGGCCCTTTAAGGCATTAGTTCATTTTTCTGAGACGTAAGTTTGCTTTTGAGAAAAATAGTTTGAATTAAGCCTGAATTAAATCTTAAAAGTTTACTTGTCTAGGGCATGGACTACCAAGATTTTTAAGAGAAGTTAAGTCTGACTCAGAGTTGTAACATAGCAATAGTAAAGAAAATGAGAATATGGCCACTAAATATAAGTAAAGGTGAAATCATTCACACAGAAGACTCAGAGTCTGACCCTGAAAGAGAAGGAAGAGAAAGGTAAAAGGCTGTTTCAGAACTGTGTTACAGAAAGACGACAACTCTCTCCCACTACTGCCCCTTGTAGCCTAATCAATTGGTTGGTCAATAAGGGCCTGGAATGCTCTTTACTATCACATGAAGCTGAGAAGAAGGAATAGAAAGAATATGCTGTGCCTTCTATTTTTATTTTCTACTGAGAAATAAGAAGTGGAAAGAATATATTCTGCTCAGTGTTTGAATTTTCTACCAATAAGAAGAGGCAAAGACAGAAGATACTTCTCTACATCAACATCTATTGCTATGAGGTAAAGGAGATGAAGAATGTCACAAAGAAGCATAGTTGGAGAGGCATTTGCCCACTTTAGACTAAAGACCATCACCTACCTAGTAGAGTGTAGCAAACTACTATTTGTTTTTTTTT
>CM053580.1:209541720-209681244 GCA_028627135.1 Pseudochirops cupreus
CTGCCTGCAGGCCGCGGGCAGGAAGCTGCAACATGGAGGCGGGTGCAAAACCTCTGCCTTTCGCTTTTCCGTTCTGGAGGCCTTCCGGCAGGACTGCTTATCTCCCCCTTTCACAATTCCCATTCACAGCTGCCGCTAATCCGCTCACCTGAAGGTCCTCCGCTCCTCCCGTCCAGCCGCCCCCGGGGCACACCCGGGGCTTCAGGCCAGGCTGGTTTCGGTTCGCAGTGCTGATATGGTTCCTCATAGCCGAGCTGACTTTAGTGGGAAGTATATTTGTATGCGTTTTGGAGTTCTAGGATTGGTTTAGAGTCCTATTTTATGGGTATTTTGGGGTGGCTATGTGAGAGCTGCGATATGTTGCTGCTGCTATGCCGCCATCTTGGCTCCGCCCCCGCAAACTACTATTTGAATTGAAGGTATCATGAAGCCTGAAGTTGGAAGCGGTGGAAACATAGTTATTATTGAGGAGTAAGTCTAGCTGAGTAAAGGAACAGTTTACAAGCAGAGAAATCAGAGATGTCACTGAACAAATAAACTAGTTCGGCTGAAATATCATGCCTAAAGAAGGGTTAGTCAAGCACTGTACATACCAGCTTAGCTTAGTAGTGAAGTTATCTATTCAATACAGAAGCTATATTCATTAAGGAAATTTTGTGTTCAATTCCTGAGACAGAAAAAAGACCTTGAAGTTCATAATCTGATAGTTGTGTTATGCTGAGCACATTAATTTTCCTCAGTCATGAGATTTCCTGACACGTTTTTACAAGTATGTTCCCAATCTTACCCACAGATACTGAGTACATTAGTGGGATGATATAATTCTGGTGTATGTGTGAAATGGGCTATATTATTATTACCGCATTTGGATTATATGGGCACCTATTATGTTTTAATTCTATAATTGCTTTCACCTTATTAAATAAATGGTTATGCAAAAGATCTCATGTTTCATTAAAATGACTAGCTGAGTTTGTGTAAAAAGAAACACATCAGTAGGGGCTCAACAGCTACAGTTATGAGTAGAGGGGTAAATTCCTCACAATAAGTCTACTCCTACAGCTTTTACAGAGCTTGAATGAAGTCATGTAGTTATGTGACTTCTCTGGGAAGTTAGACCTGCCAGAGGGAGAGAAGGCTGGGGTCAGGGAGCCCAGAGAGTGAGTGTGGAGGTCCACGATAGAGGTACAGCATGTTAAATATTACATTGACATTTTCCTCTATCAAATTAAATGCTATTTTGTGGTCAATAACCAACAAACATAGGGAGATCTTGTATTCACTGTTAGTCAGCTGCATAACTGTAACAATGCCAACTGTTATAAAATATTATTAAGAAAGCCTGCCAATTCATTTTTATATATTCATACAAAATGTTCTCATTTTATATACAGAATATTCTCAGGAAAAAAATTTATACAGATTAATAGTCACATAGGTTGGTAGTGATATTCTCTCTCTCTCTCTTTTTTGGAATGACTTGTTTATTTCCTGTTAGTTTACAAGATTCAGTTCCACAATCCCTTGAGTTTCAGATTTTCTCCCCTCCCTTCCCCCCCGCCCCACCATGGTGGCGTGCCATCACGTACAGGATCTGCAAATACGTGTAGTGATATTCTCGTATTGAATTTCGGTGTGTGTGTGTGTGTGTGTGTGTGTGTGTGTGTGTGTGTGTGTGTATGTGTTGATAAAGCCTGAGTTTTTCCCCATGCCTTTGCTAACCTCTCTTCTTTCAGATACCTTAGAACACCCTCTTAATTATCTATAGGAAACAAACAAAAAAATCAATGCCGTTTTCCCCAACAACGGCATTTAATACATAATCTAACATATTTGGCTCAAGATTTCTTACTTCAACTTAATTTTCTCTTGTTGCCATGAAAACATACTTATATATTTACACATATGCTTATATACTTAACAGATACATATATAACATATAGATCGAATTTATGTTTATATACTTAAGAGATCATACAAAACAAAACACTGATGGTCACCATAAGGTGCTGTTCTGCTGATAAATTTGAAACCTGGCTCTGGGGAAGATGGAGGCATGACACACTTTAAGTTTCATCTGCACTACTAGCATTTTCACATCATTTCTTAAGTCTGGATAATCAATAAGACAGTAAATCAAGGTCTAACGTGTAGGTGTATTGCCCTCTGAAGTGTTGATTTCCCAAATGGACAAACACTTGCTTAACTTACTACTAGTTTTGTCTCGAGTATAAAGAAATTTACCATCCCGCAGAAATGCCAGTTGAGATGAGCAGTCTTCTCTTCTTTAGGCTAAATAAGCCACATTTGCTTGTTGTTAACAGGTCATGTTTCCTAGTCCTGTAATTCTTTCTGTTTCTCTCCCTCCTAAGGACCTTTCTAATTGTATTCTTATAATGTGGCACCCAAATTAGTTATTATTCTGCAGTAAAGGCCTTAGCAATGTTGAGGAGAATTACTTTTATTTTGATTCCATGTGCTAGCTTCCTCCCTTTACCCATAGTTGATATTCAGGACCTGGTTCACTACATGACCTTGCTTAACCTCTCCTTGACCTCTGGAGTTCTTATCTTTGTCTGTTATTCTTGTTTCTAAGTGCCTAATTCTTCAGTCTCTTCATTCTTAAGACCTAATCCCAGGGGAGTGCTGGTAAATGGTTAATAATATTCTCTGAAGGGAAAACCTACAACACATTTTTAAGTTCAATCTGCATTATGAACATTTCCCCTTCGCTTTCTAAAGTCTAGACAATCAGCAAAACAAATCAAGCCTTGTTTCGTAGCATTTGCTGACTTCTGATGTGCAAACACTCACACTCAGAATTTAACAATTGGCTCCAGCTGATTTGAGTTGGCTCCAGCACACTCCAGCCTACTCTACCTCTGTCACATACAGAGATAATCATATTTTGATCTTATCATCACCCACAAGTGTTCTGTTTTCTTCTTCACAAATTCTTTTATCTAATCATAATTTGTTGTTGTTGTTGTTGTTCAGTCGTTTCAGTCATGACTCATCATGACCCCATTTGGGATTTTCTTGGCAAAGATACTGGAGTAGTTTGCCATTTCTTCTTCCAGCTCATTTTACAGATGAGGAAACTGAGGCAAACAAGGTTAAGTGACTTGCACAGGATCACGTAACTAGTAAGTGTCCAAGGCCAGATTTAAACTCATGAATATGAGTCTTTTTTTTTTTAATTTTTTTGGACGGGGAAAGCAGGGCAATTGGGGTTAAGTAACTTGACCAAGGTTATACCACTAGTAGTTAAGTGTCTGAGGCTGGATTTGAACTCAGGTCCTCCTGACTCCAGAGTCAGTGTTTTATTTACTGTACCACCTAGCTGCCCCTGAAGATGAGTCTTCTTTACTCCAGGTCAAGCACTCTACCCACTGCACCACCTAGCTGCCCAATCATAATCTTTTAGCATTCCATATTTCCCTATGTCCAGCCACCCTTGACACTGCTTGTTGTTCTTGCAGAAATCTCCTTTACCTTTACCCCTCTCTTCTTCCTCAGGGCATCACCTCTGCATTGGCCATATGCCCTTCCTCGCCCTTTCTTGATCCTTGGGTGAATTTCTTCCATTCTACAATAGCCTCTACTCTTTACCTTTGTCATGTCACCAGTGGTGTCTTGCCAAACGCCAGCTTTGGGTCAGAACTACCATCATCTGTCTACTTTATTCTTAATCATAAAATGTTGAATGGAAGTAAAGGAAATCAAGAAACTACATTGACTGAGTCAGCTACAAATTTATGTTATCTAATCTCCACTAGATCCTTACTGCAGAAAGGCAAGCATTCCATTCCTCCCTTATAAATTCAATATTTCCCTCTCCACAGTGGCTGTTCCCAAGCCTTCTCATTTCTTTTCATGTCTTCCATGGTACCCCAGATCCCATTCTTTTGGCTGAGGACCTCACTGGACACTTTCTCAATAAAATTTCAACCATTCACCGAGACCTCCCTTTCTCCCCCATCATCTCACATCATTCAC
Source organism: Pseudochirops cupreus (assembly GCA_028627135.1). Classification (NCBI taxonomy): domain Eukaryota; kingdom Metazoa; phylum Chordata; class Mammalia; order Diprotodontia; family Pseudocheiridae; genus Pseudochirops; species Pseudochirops cupreus. Next base: position 209,545,720 of record CM053580.1, read on the forward strand.
ATATCTTACACCATCAAGTCCTCTGATCTCAGACGAAGAAGCAGCCCTTTCCCTTTCAAGATCAATTACTCTACATACACCCCTGATTGTATCCCCTTCTGTCTTCTCCAGCAGATTGCCTCTATCACCTCCAGTCTTATTTATTAGTTCCTTTCCTGTTGCCTATAAACATGCCAGTGTCTTCCCCATTCTTAAAAAATAACATTTATCTACCATACAAACTAACATTGTTCTCTTCTCAGCTAAACTTGAGAAAGCTTTCTATCCTTGGAGTGTTGACTTCTTTTCCTCTCTCTCTCTCTCCTAAATTTTCATCAATCTGCTTCTACCCTAATCACTCAACTGAAATTGTCCTCTTCAAAGTTAGAAATGGTCTCTTAGGTGAAAATTCTAATGAATTGCCTTTTCTAAATTCTGATAATTCTTGACCTCTTTGTAGCACCTTCACTATTCACTTTCTCATCCTGGATATTTTCTTTTTTGTAGGTTTACTACATGATAGTGCTCCTTCCTGGTTCTTTTCTTCTTTTGACTAACCACTCCTCCTCAGTCTCCTTTTTAAGTTTTTTGTCTATGGTCACTACCTCTAACCAAGGGCATTGCCCACGGTTCTGAATATGGCCCTTTTCCCGTTTCATTCAATACTGATAACATCATCAAAAAGCATTTATTAAGTGCTCATTATGGGCTAGGCATATATGCTCAGTGAGCACTGGAGATACAAAGAAAGACTGGTAATCTTATCAGCTCCCATGGGTCCAATTATTATCTCTATGGAAATTAGTCTTAGAACTATATATTTAGCCCTAATTTCTCTCCTGAGCTGCAGTCACACATCACCAATTGCCTCTTGGACTTCTCAAATTATATGTCCCATGCATACCTCAAACTCAACATATTCAAAACAAAATTCATTATCTCACATTCCACCCCAAACTTTCACTTCTTATGGACTTTCCTATTATTTTCAAGAGCACCATCATCTTCCTAGTCACCCAGGCTTGCAACCTCAGTAGTGACCCTTCACTCTAACTCGCCCAATCTTTGCCATATCTTGTCATTTCAATATTCACAACATCTCTAGTGTATAATCTTTCCTCTCCAGAAGAGCCACCAACCCAGTTCAGACCCATATCATACTGCCTTTAACTGGTTTTCTCACCTCAAGTCTCTCCCCTTTCCAATCTGTCCTATTATCAGTTGCAAAAGTGATTTCCCTAAAATGTAGTTCTATGTCATTCCCTTGATCAATGAGTTCCATTGCCTCTTTAACACCTCCAAGACCAAAAAGCTTGTTTGGCAAACACAGCTTTTTATAACCTGGACTCTTTCTATTCTTTCAGTCTCTTCCCCTTGAACTTTATGATCTGGTTATACAGAACCATTTGCTGTTCTTCACACAATACCCCATCTCCCAATGGCTTCACAATGTCTGTCCTCTATGCCTAATCAAGATCACTTTTCCTCCTCACCTTAGCATTTTAGTAATTCCTGACTTCCTTCAGGACAGCTCATCTCAGATTACCTTCTATCTCCTCAGTATATATCTGGTATAATCCAGATGGCAAGTAGCACATAGTAAATGATTAATAAATTGTTGACTTTTTTTGTCTTTTTGGAGGGGGGGAAGGCAAGGCAGTTGGGGTTAAGTGACTTGCCCAAGGTCACACAGCTATTAAGTGTTAAGTGTCTGAGGCTGAATTTGAACTCAGGTCCTCTTGACTCTAGGGCTGGTGCTCTAGTCACTTCGCCACCTAGCTTCTTTTTAAGCAGCATTTTAAGTCAATCTTTGCCATGTATTAATAGTATTTCATCTTTATATGGCACTTTAAGGTCTGGAAAGTACTTTCCTCACAAAACCCCTTTGACCTACGCAACCGTATAAAAATTATTATTCTCATTTCACATGACCCTCCACTAAAGCCTTACACCAGTGACTCATCACAACATGCGGGTGACCCTGGGCTTTTGACGATTCTATACCAAGCTGGAAAGGCTTCTAAAAGTCTGTATTAGCTTTCTAAGGAACAGCCTAATTAGAAAATGGGTAGTCTTCCCAACAGAAGGTTTGACAAGAAAGTAACGTCATTTTGAAAACAAGATTGAATTTTAAAGAAGTAAAATGACTTGCCGAGAGTAGACAAACATGAAGTAGCAAAATGGGACCCAATTCCAAATTGTCTCACTTTTTCTACAAGTCCTACTATATTAAATTTTTAAGCCTTGTAGCTATATTGTGTCTGCATTGTAAACAGTCTGTCCTGTTTTATTTGGTTTTTAAATCAGACTTATTCTATAACACTTGTTTTGGCTGAAGTTTTTCTCTCACCGTCTACCCAATTTGCCTCTGGTAATTTTGAGTGCATCCTCTTTTAAAGTGATGAATAGTCCAACCTTTCCCCTCAGTTCCCTGTCCCCACCCAACTGATGGGGGTCATTTGCATATTTCATAAACACCCTTTATATCCTATCACTCATGCCACTTGAGAAGCACGCTAAGTAGCGTTATTTTTGTGCGTGGAGGCATGGTGTCCAATCTGAGTTACAACTGGAAATTTTAAATCATGAATTCTCCAGAGTACTGAATTGACTTGAAGAGTGTCTAGGAAGTAGTACCCTGACATACACCAGGGGGTGCTTGATAAATATTAATTGAATTAAAATGACCTATTTTGAGTCACATAATTCTTAATGCTTGTACTGGGAATAAACAAGTTTCTATCCAGGCAATGACAAATAACGCTGCTTTATTTATTTATCGAGCTTGGGTTGTTATGTGTTTATTAATGTTCTTTTGTTTACTTTTCCCCAGAGACTAACAAAAAATACCTGTTTAATATGTTAGGATATACTGTAGAAGAATCTTGCCCTTGGGTAACTGAAGGCAGAGGTAGCCTCACTAGGTAAGGCGTCTTATATTTTATAGTACATTGCTCGAAAGGCTCCAAATTAAGGGGCTCAGGCTTGTGCTAAGGATGCTAGGTGGGCAGGTCACCTAATTGAAGTTAACTGCTTCCATTTCTTCATTTGCTAAGTGGGGCTAACATTTGTCATTTGCTTTCTGATGGGGTTGCTGTGAGGACAATTGAACTCTCCGGAGAAAGTCTCAGCACAAAGACCAAATAAGACCCAAAATATGATTTCTATTTGTGCACGCTGTGTAATAGCCCTATTGACTTCCTGCCCTTCTGGTTGACTCAGGGCTGCCTGGGTGTGGATTTCCTGTGGCGGTGCATATTAGCCCATTTATTTTGCCAGTTCTCTTGACAACCTTGCCTTTGACAGCAAATTGGCCTGTGTTATAGTGAGCAAGGCAGCAAGCACATATGTGGGTGTTGTATGTGGCTATTACATCTCAGTTCCTTTTAACTGTTAATACCATCTTATATGTTTCCACACAAAAATATATAAATGTGTATGCACATGTGTGTGTATATTACATCATACATAAAAACGAACACATCTTACATTACATATGTGTATATATTTAACAAAATGGGGGTTGTGAAAGTTGGGTATGATCTAAGAATGAGAAAAAGAGAAATGCAATAATGTTTACTTGAAATGGAAAATTATTGGATAGATCCTACTTTGTCTTGAAATTTTGGAGGCATTTAAACTTTTATACTTTTCATCACAACTTGGGTGAAGAATGGCCACAGTGGTTAGGGTCAGGAAATGGATATGTACATCACTGCAGCTGAAATCAAAGCTCAGATTACACTTGAAGTTGGAAGACTCAGGGAAGTGAGCAGAATGAATAAATAGTAACAGTGTTTGGGGAAACCAGGAAAGGCAGCATGGAGCCTACTGGATTCCCTGGGAGGGTGTCAACATTTAGCCAACAAGAAGAAAAATGCATCAGGAAGCCTGCGTTTAAATCAGCCTTAGGCATTTACTAGCTGGGTGGCTCTCAAGAATTCACTTTACCTCTGTTTGCCTCAGTTTCCTCAGCTGTAAAATGGAGATAATAACAGCACCTACCTCAAAGGATCATTTTGAAGATCAAATAGCAAAATAGTTGTAAAATTTTTGCACAATATCTGACATGTTAGGTGCTGTATAAATGCATATTCCCTTCCCTTCCTTGCTATAGTGGATAGCCAAGGAAGATCTCAGGTCAAATCCCATCTCTGACACCTATTGACCATGTTACCTACCCTAGGCACATACCTCTTAACTTTTCAGTGTTCTAATAAGTTGTCGAGAAGATACGAAAGTCGACTGGTCGAATTTTCTCATCTAGGAATTTCTTCTACCAACAAAATCACAGGACCAGTCACAATTTCTATGTTGGACAGAGATACAATTCTAAAACTCATGCAATAAAAATGCATTATTTTTTTCTTCTCACTGTACAAAAATTAGTAATTTAACTTTCAGAATTCCTTAAGAATTTCTGCATTTAAGTCACTATCATATTAATCTAATGAATGGAAAATAATAGTAGAATAAAAATCCAAGCCGTTCCAGACCCTTGAGGCCCAAAAAGCAGAATATCTCAGAATAATATTAAATTCACTTCAACAAACATTTCTCAAGAAGCCACTAAGTATAAGGCACTGTGGTAGGCCCTGGGGATGCAAATAATTCCTGACCTCCAGGGGCATATTCTTTTAAGCTGGAAGGAATTTTAAAGATCTTTCAGTTAAACCCCCTCATTCTATTTTTTTAAGCCTTATTGATGTCTTTTATTTTTGCATCATAGCTACTTCCATATATTATCTTCTTTCCTCTCCCTTGTCACATACACACCCCAGTCAGATAACTCCTCCTTCACAAAAGACACATTGCATCTAAGAGTATATGCAATCTTCTGTAACCATAGTTCTTTCCAAAATGGAGGGAGATGCATTTACTTACTTCTTTGGGGCTATCAATGTTCCCACTCTTCATTTTATATATGAGAAAATTTAGGCTGAGATAATTTAGTAAGACATATTCCCCATTTTAAAACCTTTATGTAGTAAAACAATCATAAATTCTGAATTATTCAACTGTCTACCAGAAACATTGCACTCTTGGCCAGTTTTGAAATTTAGACACATAGACTCCATTCCATCTCTAAAGACAACATGATTAACAAGGATTGCTAGTTTCTCTATTTCTCTACAGTTTCAAACTGGACATTTGAAGAGTAGTCTCAAGATCGAAAGAGCTGCAACTATACCAAGGCTGATGATATATTACAGGTGACTTATTTAAGTCACACAGAATTTTACTGATCAGGGGCAGCTAGGTGGTGCAGTGAATAGAGCACCGGCCTTGGAGTCAGGAGGACCTGAGTTCAAATCTGGCCTCAGACACTTAACACTTACTAACCATGTGACCTTGGGCAAGTCACAACCCCATTTGCCCTCCAAAAAAAAAAGGGCAAAAAAAGAATTTTACTGATCAACCCTAGGATTGCAAAATGAGCCTCGGTAACCAGCACCAGGTTCTTATGCTAATTTACTTTATATTACAGAGAACCACCTTACAGAAGTCAAACCCAAACTTCACATACCTATAAGATGTGAATCATAAGGAAGTGATGGCAACTTCCATTCCAAATTGAAGTCCTGATTGGAAACTCCAAAAAGCAGTGAAGATTCAAAAGCAATTTTAAATTTATTTAAAATTTATAAATATCTATGTTTATATACATGTATATATAATATGTATATATGATAAAATATATAACATGATATTTTCCCCAATGAATCATCAGGGAAATTGCATTTAGAGATATAAATTGATATATATAGATAAATCGATATGTTCCTATTCTGATTTGTGTCTCAAAAGGTAGCTTTCCTAAAGACTCATTAAGAAATAACATTTTAATCACATTTATAAGCATAATGAAATAGCCTGGGGAAGAAGTGCCTAAATTAAACAGGTAAGTAAGCCCTTGGTTTCTTGTTTCCATCTGTGACTTGGACAGCAATCAGTGTTTATTGATAGCTTCAGAAACCTAGGGTATCTTGTTGAGTGGAAGTAAATCAGTGATGAATGAAATAAACAATTTTTTTTAATTTCAAAGGTTGTAGAGAAGGCTCACTTTAATATAGTAGGGTCAATTTTCATTTCTTCAAGTGATTAGCCTATAAAATTTAAGGTCTCTCTATTTATTAACTTGAGAACCTAGAATTATTAAAGGCTCAGGGCAAAAACCTAGGGTGACCTGTGAAAAAGTATTTGCCCATGAAACTGAGGATCAATATTTCTACATCTAACTAAAGTTTTATGCTTGATGACAAACACAGTTCATAAATGTCACTTCACAATTTGCATCAGTACAAATTATTAGCAAAAAGTCACGGAGTTGGCACGTTTGCTTCCAAATACCGCATAACTTGTTACAACATGTCCTCAAATTTATAACTGTGCTGTATGTTCCCATTAAGACCCAATAAATAACTTCTCTGCACCACTGGTTATGAAGATTTTTCTTCTTTAGGGTGCCTTCCAAGTACACAGAGCTTTTAAAAGGTCATATTTTTAACCCAAGTAAGTGTAGCCACATTTCTCAACAAATGAGCACTTATGAGCAGAAATCACAAGGGTTTTAAAGGAAATATGGGAATACACATCTAATCAAGCTACCATAAATCTATGGAGAGACCAAATCTCATAGGGTTATATTCCCCAATAAAATAATCTGGGGAAAACTAATCCTTAAGTCATCATTTCCCTATCAGTTATTGAAGATATCCCGGTCTGGGGGAGAATGTGTTCAACTTCTAAGAACATAAAAACAAAAGGCTTTATACAGGAATGTTCTCCTTTGGGAGAAGGGGAGCTGGACCTCATGGCTTTGAAGAGAAATAGAGAGGAAGGAGGAGGAAAACAAGAGGAAAAATTTTTCACTAGGTATTCTAAGTATTGCCTTTATGTTTTTGTTCAACACCTAAAAAGACAATCAACTCCAAGATAGGAAGGGAGAAACGAGGAGTAGTACAGAATGAAAAGATCCAAAGTCTCCAGCTGAAAGATGCAGGACAGTGAGTAAGAGATGGAGGAAAGGTGCACACCTCCATTTTCATCACTTACCCATGAAGACAGTCTCAATGTAAATTTCTCCTAAGCCCTACCCTTGTCTATTACCACCTCTTGCTGCTTCCCTAGTCATCTGTTGCTCAGTTAGGGGCTGAGATTGGGATGACAGGGAAGTTGATGATGGGAGTTATAAGACAGAAAACAACAAGCAGGTTACTTGCTCTCACCTGTGTCCTCTTCAGCCCACAGTGTCCTTGGAGAAGTAGTCACAAGTAGTCATATCTCATATTGGAAACTGATTCAGTGGAGCCAGGCAAAAGAGTGGGGATGACCTGACCTGAACTGACTGCTACAAATATGGTGGACAAGCTTAAAAGCTACAGTTAACTCTGGGAGACATCTCTAAAGGATTCAAGCCCCTGCATTTGGAGTCACTACTGCCTTGCACACTCTGCGAGGACATTTAATAAATGTTGAATTGAATCAAATCAAATCATCAACTGACATTTTAAAAAGCACTCATAAAAACAAGTGTTGGCATATTAAATATTCGTGTGTATGTGTGTGTGCAAAATATAGTGAAGATAACAAGTTCCACTGATACTAAAGGGCACACAATCTCATTGAAATAAAGCAGAGAAATACTTATAAGCAAAATTTAGACATATATAGGCATGTGGATATCAACAACAGAAATTGAACAATGTGTGGGAGCCAAAGCACACTGACTGAATTTGTTATATCTGAATAAGCATGTTATTTCACTTAATCAGAAAAGAAGGATGCCAAGGCAATCTTAAGCTTGAGCTCTGAAGGACAATTATTAAAACACACCACATGATGAATGGTATTCAGTAACATTCAGGACTACTTGGTACCCTGTCCAAGGACCTGTGCTTACAGAAAGTAATAGGAATAGCCTGATAAAATAGGATCTCACCTGTAAAATGATCTTGTGGCATGTGTCAGAGACACAGACATGTCACAGCTGACACAAACATGTCACTACTGACAGCAGGGAAACACCTTCCTGCTCCTTTACACAGATGTTTAACAGCCCAGCTAAGACAGATTACTGCTGCTTGGAACTCTGCGGCTACAACTGGTGGGGTGTCTACCATGAGCTGCCTAGGGGGATAGCATGACTTTGGTTTAGTTCAAATTATGTCATTACCAGGGAGATCAATCTGGAGAAGCACAGGCAGACCAAATGGATGCTGCCCAAGAAGTAATCCAAGGCTCAGCCAGGAACCAACAATCCAAGCTGGGGTCCAAAGCCCATAGTGATCAGTAATAAGAAGGTAGGGAATGGGCAAAGCTTGCAAAGGCTGTGATAAGGTAGAGTTTGATTAGCTTCCTGCTAGCTAGCATCTGCTTTTTTGCATGATCTGCTGACAAGTATGCCTGGTGTTTAAAGGGCTTTGATGCCCCAGCGTGCACAATCATGGGCAGGAAAGCTGGTGCAGGAAGGAACACGTGAGAAGGAGATTCCCCCGTACAATGTCATGAGAGCCTACTTGTTTTCAGACAGTTACTAGCTGTGTGACCCTGGGCAAGTCATTTGTTTGTGTGTGTGAGCACCTTTGCCAAGCATCCTCTCATTTAGACGTAGTCTAGCAAAGCTCATTCTGTCTGTTTATCTATAGGAATTGACGAAGAGCTGGGAAGCTGTCTTGAGCCAGTCAGACTGATCCTGAAAAGAATGAACTACACACGAGCCTTCATCTAAGGGTAGGACTCTGAGGCTTTCCATGACTTTACTCTTTCAAGGTACTCTACAGGGGGAGGAAGGCAGGACTGAGGTAACATGGCCCCTGGGATTTACTGATGAGAGCTTCTATTGTAGTGACCACATGGAAGAACACACACACACACACACACACACACACACACACACACACACACACACACGCCACACAGAACACAGAATGTTCTAGTTCAAAGCATGCTGAATTTGGATTAAGAGAAGCCAGTGTTAAATTCCAGTTTGGACACCAGCTGTGTGACCCTGGGTAACATGTCTCAGCTTTTTGAGCTCCAATTCCTCTTTTCTAAGGCCTTTAATCAATGATTATTGACGGCTACGTGAACTGCTTTGCAAACAGTAGCTCAGCATTATTTGCATTAGGCATCGTTTTGATCAGTTCAGTGCCTCTTTATAATAAGCATAACTAATGTTTATATTGTGTTTAAAATTACATAACCCTTTCTTAATAACCTCTCTTGAGGGAGGTAGTAAAAGTATTATTTCTATTATTCAGATGAGGAAACTGAGGCTTGAGCGCTTGACCATGTCCATGGTTACATAAATGATGAGATCCTGAGGTGAGATTTGAACTGAAGTCTCTTTATACCAAACCCAATGCTGCATTCACTCCTTCCAAGCACCTCCCAAGAATTCATTCACTTATAAAGTAAATGTTTGCCATTAAATTAATGTGAAGAGAAACCCTGGCATCTAGCATATGAACTGGCAAACCATTCCAGTATCTTTTCCAAGAAATCCCCAAATGCCATCACCAAGAGTCAGACATGACTGAAAAGACTGAACAACAATGGTAACAGCAAAAGCATGTTAAAATTGAACAGAGCTGAATTAGGAAGTTAGGAAAAATGTGTAGGGGCAGTTAGGTGACTCCGTGGAGAGAGTGCTGGGCCTGAAGGTGGGAAGGCTCATCTTCATGACTTCAAATCTGCTTTCATACAGTTACTAGCTGTGTGACCCTGGGCCAGTCACTTACCCTGTCTTCTTCAGTTTCCTCATCTATAAAATGAGCTGGAAAAGGGAATGGCAAATGACTCCAGTATCCTTGCCAAGAAAACCCCAAATGGGGTCACAAAGAGTCAGACATAACTGAACAATACAACACAAAACCCTAACAGGGCAGCTAGGTGGCACAATGAGTATAGTACCAGACCTAAGTCAGGAAAACCTGTGTTCAAGTCTGACCTCAGAGACTAGCCATGTGACCCTGGGCAAGTCACTTAATCCTGTCTACCTCAGTTTCCACATCTCTAAAATGACCTAGAGAGGGAAACGGCAAACCACTCCAGTACCTTTGGCAAGAAAACCCCAAATAGGGTCATGAAGAGTCAGACACGACTGAACAACAACAACACAAATTTGTTAATACTGGAAAAGTATTGATTTCTGATACTATGAAAACGGGTGAAGGAAGAAGAAACAGATTTAATGGCCTTTATAGAAAATCAGAACTGGACAGGGATCTTACTTATCATGTAGTCTGATTCCCTTATTTTGAAGATAAGAAAACTGAAGCCCGGGGAGAAAAAGTAACTAGCCTGAAGGACATAAAAAGCAGAAGTAGCAGGGTGATGCATTCGAAATCAGTTCCTCTGACCCCTAAAAAGGGGAAGATGCAGGAGAGAATTATGTAAAAGGCAAACAAAAAAAAAAGTACATTAGCAGTGGGAGGGACTTACAGAAAAGCCACAGATATGGAGGAAACTCCTGGTAGCTCCCTTCTTAGAAAATCACATTTGCCAATAATACTTTTAGGAAGCACAAACAAAGCATCACTTTCCCATCCAAATGGCAATGGGCTGCTTGCCCAGTGGGAATCCCTCACTGGAGCCTAAAGATCCCTCTACAGCAGCTGCTTCCCCTACAGGCCATCAATTTTGGTCACCACAGGGATTTATCAAGTAAGACATTATGGGAGAGTTCCTACCAAAATCAGAATTCCCCACGAGAATATGTGGCAAACCATCAGCAGGGGGATGTACGACCATGAATTGTCAATTCTATTTAATTCGGTCCAATAGACATTTCAGGAAGTCTGTGATTTTGTGAATTCTTAGAAGATGTAGAAATTCCATCTAAGCCTTTCAGAAAATGAACAAGTTCCTGCCTCTGACTTGCTTCCTTCAAAGACAGCCCGTTGCTCTTGGCTTATTCCAGACCTGCTTATTTTGCAAGGCATTGCCCCCAGCCTCACTTCCAGTCTTTATATGTATATATCTCATTAAGATCTACACAAATGCCAGCCATTATTGTTAGTACTGCCTGCTCTATTAATCTCCCCTTTCTCTGAGCTCCTATTGTTCTTAGACTCAATGACACACAATTTAATACTTTATTCATTATAAATGATCTTTTCCTGTTCATTAAGTGCTTCACACATATTATTCTTATCTCTCCAGTCAGACTGGAAGTTCCTTGAAGGCAGAAACAATATCTTTTCTAGTTCTGTGGGGGGCACTGAGCAAAAATGGAGTCAATACTTATTGGCTGCCACTTCAACAAACTGCAAGATTTTCTATGTCAAAAGGACCAGAATGCAATGCGCCCCTTGGAATTTCCAGTGTTCTGTGTCTTTCCTCTGAAGGGGTAGGTGCCTGTACTTGTTAATCACAGCTCTGGTTCTTGATAGCCTAATTTACATGCCTACACGAGGCACAACATTACCTAATAGTAAGAATAAATGATGAAAGTTGTTTGCTATCTGACAAGGAAACTGCATTATCCCACCACACAAAGAGCACAAAGAAATTCTATTATTGTATTTATTGTTTGGACTATTATGTGAAAATATTACAGAAATAAAAACCCTCAGTAGAAAAAAAAAACCTTGTATTCTCTGTATGACTCTAGTCATAATGTGCTGGTACACAATCAATTCCGATAAAAGCTTTTCTCTTTCAGTAGAGTTGAGCTGTCCAATGGGAATAAGTAATTTACTCTTTCTTCAAACACTTTTTTTAAGTGACTCAGTAGACTGGGAGTCAGAAAGACCTGAGTTCCAATCTGCCCTCAGACACTAGACAATCTGTGTCCCAAGGCAAGTCACTAAATCCGTTTGCTTCCATTTCCTCAACTGTAAAATGATAATACCTTCTCGGGTTGTTGTGAAAATAAAATGACATAATATCTGAAAAAAAGCTGTGTAAACCTCAGAGCACTGTATACATGCTCATTAGTGTGATTAGTAGTAACAGCCAATAAAATGTGATTTGTTTCTCTTTTTCTGGTTGCCTTATATTCGATAATTACAAGCTCTGTATCTTAGAAGTCAAAAAGGTCGAGCTTTTTGAAAATCTGTTACTTTGGAAGCTTTCAGACAAGTTTCAATCATATCATGAAGTCATTTAATCTTTTGAATTAATTTGAAAAGCTTGATTAGATGAGATGTTGTTTCACTTTTCATATGTTAAAGGAGGTTGTCCGGGTCTGGCACTCTATCCACTGCACCGAGACAAATGTCTACACCCACATATGAACGAACACGTACCAGAAAAATCCAGAAGAGATGGAAGGTTAGAAGATAAAGTTAGAGGGGGAGAGGTTAGGAGCTGAAGGGTCCAGAGGTGACCCAGAGGTGACCCTGCTTGAGAGGAGTCTTAAAGGCAGGGTATGAAGGAGGCAAAGAAGGGTTCCATAGCTAAGGGAGGGAGTAAGGGAGACGATTTCACATTTGTAAAGTGCCCTAAATGCCCCAGAGTCAGGAAGACACATCTACTTAAGTTCAAATCTGGCCTCAGACACTTACTAGTTGTGTGACCCTGGGCAAGTCATTTAACCCTGTTTATCTCAGATTCCCCATTTATAAAATAAACTAGAGAAGGAAATGGAAAAACATACCAGCATCTCTGCCAAGAAAACCCCAAACCATGTCACAAAGAGTCAGACATGACTGAAATTATTCAACAACAACAATGACAATATTTGTTTTTACTTTTCGGAGGGGGGAAGGCAGGGCATTTGAGGTTAAGTGACTTGCCCAAGGTCACATGGCTAGTAAGTGTTAAGTGTCTGAGGCCACATTTGAACTCAGGTCCTCCTGACTCATGAGCCAGTGCTCTGTTCACGCAGCCACCCCAATAGCAATATTTTCAACCTTCATTTCGTTTAAATGACTACTACCCACATACAAAGTGACACTATGCCTTATGAACTTGCTTGGATGAAAATATTAATATTGCATCCACTTCAAACTATTAGTGCAGGATATCACTTTGTCAGGAAAACACTACATTAACTACTTTTGTCAACAGTTCTTAGAAAAAATACAAGACACAGTATATCAGGGACAGGAATGTTTGATATATAGGTAGGGCTGCCCTTCTCCCTGGTGAATCACAAGCACTCATGCTGGAAGGCACTGGCTGCAGTGCATACCATTGGCACCCCCAGAGAAATTCTCATAACCTAGTTCGGCTGCTACAGAGGAAGACAAAAGCAAATAAGGAAAGGAAAGAAAGGAGCCCCTCCGTGGAATCAAGACTCAGTGGGAGTTGCTGATGAAGTGGAAGGTAAATTGCCCAGGCCCTGGAGGAGAGAGGAGGTTAACGATCATCATGAACCAACTTGAAGCAGAAAGATACAGACACTCTGCAAACATGAACAGTGCTATGGAAAGAGAGTTCTGTATTTGTGGCCCCCGGACCTGAGTTCAAATCCCACTTCTGCTCCTTACTCCCTGTATGACCTTGGACAATTTAGCTTATCTCAGTCTCTTTATCACTAAAATGTGAGGGTGGATTAGACGGCCTCTGAAGACTCCTTCTGGAGCAAGATTTATGAGCCTGTGAGGATATTGCAGCTGCTTCAGCATCTGGCCGTGCAACCCTAGTGAAAAGTCACAAAGTCCTAAATGCAGCAGAGGCATTCTGACCCTGTTCAAGAAGGGGCTCCTACACGGGGGAGGAAAAGTAATGTAAGTAGAGAACCCGAACAGCAAGGCTGAACTGAGGACAGTTACAGCAATAGCAGGGACTTCTTGTGCCTGTTAGAGAATTTCTTATGGCAGAAGATTTAAGAACAAATTGTCAGGGAACTGCCAAACAAGGTAGAGACCAGAAAAGGAAGAGCAACCACGAGGCACCAGGGATCAGAGGGAGGGGTCGGCCAACAAGCAACAAGGCAGAGTCCTGACAAGGAAAACTGACCTCGAGTCTTTCTTCCTTGGAGGGGTTCCATCCAGGATAATATAATAGAGAGCTATAGACAAAAATTCCCTGTACTTGGGGCAAAATCAGGAGTAAGATTGCCTGGTGTGCAGGATTCTAGGAAAACAGCATGGGGCAAATATGGGAGCATTCCTAAGAAGATGCTTGCAGGTTCTTGGCGTGAAAGGCCTGGGGCAGAGAAGACAGACAAAACCGCCAGTTCTGCTGCAGGGGAAGAGCAGGAATGGGCAGACGTGAGAGGAAGTGCTCCTAGTATGCTAATATCATCCCACTTTAAATTTCCTACCCTGGTGGAAAAGCACCAGCAGTCCCACCCTCGTCATGTTTCTGGTGCTATTAGTTATACGGCTTGTACAGGTCCATATAGAGAAGCAGGAGCCCTGGGAATTCAGATTCAGATGGAGAGTATCTATTTTATCTCATAATTTGGACTCTTTATGAGTTCAGATGTGGGTCTTTACTCCTGGATGGTAGTCCCATCTAAAATTTTAAGTTTCATGGACTGTATCCACCCCCGTGGGGAGGTGGAATTCCAGGAGAAAGTTGCCCATGTTCCTGTGAGCTTGTGGGCGTATGTTTTTTTCTTTTGAAAACCTATCCTAAGGCTTATATCCTACCAGCCTGACTACTTTTTGGAGGACCTGGAGGAATGTTAGATATCGACATTCCCAGCTTTCCAACTAAGTGAAAGCCAATGAATCAAAGACATTTAGAGGGCCCCAAAATGATCCCGGATCCTTGGTGTTAGGAGGGAGCCTCAGGTACAAGGCACAAGGAAAAGGGACTGGGCACCTAAAAGTCCTACAACACTTTATTTCATTTGTACTGGATACATATAAATAGAAATAGAAAAACACATATATTATTATTTTATCATACATTATTTATTTATCACATATTATTATATAATCACATAATATACGTATATATATATCTCAAGTCTCTCATCTTCCTAAATATTTGTTCTTTCTTCTACCCCCTCCTCTCGACTCCACTCCTAAGCTCCATAAATGCTTGCTAAATTGAGATGAATTTAATTGGAACCAAAAGTTAGTGTGTACAACATGGACCATCATTTCTGGTTCATGCTGGAAGTAAACAGGAAGTCTGGGATCTCACTGCTCATTAGCCTCTGAAAATACTCCCAGGGGAAGAGAGCAGGAGAGAGAGAGATCCAAGAAATATTGCTGAGGAACTAGAGTGCGGGATCAAACATCAAAGAGATCAAAAGATGCTGGGAACCGTCACCACTGGTCAATGGGATTTGTGTGCTTAGAGGGCTGGGACCTGGGGACTTTAAAACATGCTCTTGTGCTGTCCTGAAAGGTCTGCTCATTACTCTTTGGAATTATATCACCAGAGATGTATGTAGCTATATATAAATATACTTTCTCATTATTACTATAAATGGGAATAATCTGTATAGGGAACAACTGGTGTGAGAACTCCTTCCAACACAGATCATGACCTATTAATGAGTAATGCCTTTTCCTTAGAAAGTTTCAGAGAGTCTTTAGACGTTAAATAAATTATTTAGAATCGTATAGCTAGTAAGTGTCAGAGGTAGGATTTGAACCAGGTCTTCCTAACTCCTAGCCTTTTTTTCTCTTTGCTCCGTTGTCTCCACAATGGGAAATTATCATTGAATTGCAAAGCTCTTATTTTAAAATAAATTCCCTCTATTACAATCTTACATAGGATGTGGATGAGAAATGTCAGAAAACTATAAATATTTCTACTTAAATATAATTTTTGTTGTTGTTCAGTTGTTTAAGTCTTTTCTGAGTCTTTGTGATCCATTGGGGGTTTTCCTGGCAATGATATTAGAGTGGCTCACCACTTCCTTCTCCAGCTCATCTTACAGACCAGGAAACTAAGGTAAAAAGGGTTAAGTGACTTGCCCAGGGTCACATGCTAGGAATTGTCTGAGGCCAGATTTGAACTCAGAAAGATGAGTCTTCCTGACTCCAGGCCTGGTGCTCTATCCACTTCACCTAATTACTTCATCAGTTCATACAGTTGAACCAATCAATTAAAATCTCTCACTCTCCAATTAATTTAAATATTTATAGCCTTCATGGATAACAGAGTGATCTTATTTGGATTCCTACCATTTATTTCATTTTACAATTCTCTTGAACACACAAATACATTTTTCCCAGTGAGTTTGACTTTTTCCTTACTGAAATGGGTGCTGGAATACATGGCCAGTCCCTATTTGTGTAAGTGAGCTCCTCTGGCTTTACTTCAGATAACTGCCACCAGATGAAGGGCAGGGCCTGCTTGGATCATCTTCAGTTATGGAGAACAGAAAAAAAATGAAAAAAATTCACATTTAATGATTACAAAGCACATTCCTCACAACTATCATGTGAGACCCCGAGCAAAGCTATAGCCCATCAACTCACTTGGCTTTCCTTTTTCAGCAAGAATAAAGAGCATTGTTATGAAAATAGTCCTTGTGCTAATTAACTTGTACTTGTTATTGTACACAATAACAAGCAATATAACATACCAGCAAGATCTTTTAACATACCAATTCAGATCTAACATACCAAGTTAACCTGTATGTGTGTGTGTGTGTATTATAGACTCCTTTGGCAATCTGATGAAACCCATGGATCCCTTCTCATAACATCATTTAGAACACACAAAATAAAATACACAAAAATATACGTTTAAAAAGGAACCTATATTGGAATAATAATTTTTTTTAAAAAAGTTCTCAAAGTAGACCCCAGGTTAAAAACCCTGGTCAGAGCAAGGTGATAATAGAACTTTAATATAAATTAAGCATCCTCCTAGTAGGTTACATTTACCTAAACCTTTGCTTTGGTGCATACCCAGAAGAAGCTCATTGTCTTTCTTACCTCCAGGGCTGCCCCCAGACCTTTTCACAGATCCTAGCCTCTTCTAGGCTATAGGTGCCTTTTCAAGGAAGGTGTTAATTACCTCCTTTACACCTCTCCATTACTTTGTGAGTACTAAAGGCTCAATTTCTCTATGTCAAGGTCATTACTGAATTGCCTTCTAAAGAGCTTTTCTAAATATGGTGTTTAAGACTGTTCCATATGTGATTCCCTCATTTACACAAAACAATTTCTGGTTTTTTTGTTGTTTTTTTTTTTTTACATGGGAACAAACCAATTCCTTCTTTCAAAAACGCAAAACTAAATGAGGAATATTATAACCAAATAATACAGGTTTTTCACATAATCTGAATTTCATTTTAAAAGTTACAATAGAGGGAAAGTCATAAGCAAGACAGGTCTGGGTTCTCTTCAGCCTTTATCCACAGGGATGCAGACCTCCTCCCAGCTGCCATCTCTATTAGACCAAGCTCTAAGTTGCTAAAAGTAAAATGGCGCCCTGGGGAGTCAATGGATTGTTTTTACAGATACAATGCTGATAATGTGCTGCACATTAACTTTAGTCTAAGCAAAATCTGAGATGCTCACAAGTGTGCAGATTGGCAATTTATAGATATAAGCTCCCAATGCTGAAACACATATGGAGCAGCTAGAAGGAAACCAGCTCCAGGCTTAAAAACCAGCAAGTTCTTTATTGAACACACATTCCCCAAGTATTCTCAAGGGCCACAATTAAAAGTTCCACTAACTTAAGGGCTAAGTTGTATTTCTGCAAAAAAGAACTATTCGCCAAAGACCATTGGGATCTTTTGAGTCTAGTCGAACAAGTCTCATTAAGTCCAACAAATCTGGCCATAAAAGGCAGAATACAAAATGAAATCGAAAATTCAGGGGTGTTGGAAAAACATATACTGAACCACATGGTGAAGTCATCTAAGCAGAATTTTTCTATAGTTATTTTTCACATCAAAGGAAATAATTCAGCTTTCTGATTTGATAAATTTGTTACACAAAGAAGAAATTGAAGCTCTCTTATTTTGTTCTCTCTCACATACTAATGTGATGGTGGATAATCGAGGACTGCCTAGCTTTTATTCTTTACTACTTTCATGACCCTGGTAAAGTCACAACTCCCTATCCTGTTGGCTAACACATAAAATAGAGGTAATAATAGCACTTACCTTGTATAGTCATTGGGAAAATAAAATAAGATTGCATACATAAAACCCTCTGTATACCTTAAAGCACTATATATTCTGAGACAAGTCAGTGATCTGACTCCGACTTCTATCAGTGAACTTTGCTATACCTTGGAGTGGCAACATAATAAGGGGAAAAGACCTGGGACTAGAGTCCAATGACCAGAATTCTAGTCCTATTTCCATAGTGAATGAAAATAACCAAACTTTGGTTTCTTCTTCTTAAAAACATAGATAAGTAATGGAATCCTATCGTGCTATAAGAAATGACAAGCAAGAGGATTTCAGAAAAACCTGAAAAGACTTACATAAACTGATACAAAGTGAAGTGAGTAGAACCAGGAGAACATTATACACAATGACAGAAATATCATACAACGATCAGCTGTGAATGACTTAGCTATTCTCAGTGACACAATGATCCAAGACAATTCCAAAAGGTTCTTGAAAAATGCCATCCACCTCCAGAGAAAGAACTGATGGAGTCTGAATGGAGATAGAAGCAGACTGCTTTTCACCCTTTTTTTGTGGGATTTTTTGTCTGTGCTTTCTTTCCCAACATGATTAATATGAAAACATGTTTTGCATGATTATATGTAGAACCTAGATCAAATTGCTTATTGTCTCAGGGAGGGGCTATGGGAGGAAGGGAGGGAGAGAATTTGGAACTTAGACTTTAATAAAACAAATGTTAAAATTGTTTTTACATGTGATTAGGAAAAATAAAATATTATTCAATAAAAATGAGGATAATAAAGCCTACTTTCGAGAGTTATTATTAGACAGATCAAAAGAGATAATGTAGGTGAAAGCAATTTGCCAAGGGTTATACTGAGAAGTATCATTGCTGTTTTTCTACTTGAACTTCCCTACCTTGTTATTCAACAAGCAACCAAGTCCTTGCTTACTAAGTGGCTTGCTTTGCATTACTAAGTGGCCTGCTTGCTTACTAAGTGGCCTAACTCTCCATTAGGGGTTGGTGGAAATACATCTCCACTTCCCCCAAATATATGTCATAATTCTCTGCCCTCCAGGAACTTATAAGGGAGATAAGACACACGTGAAAACAGTTAAATAACAAGGCACGGAGGTCAATAATTGGTGAAGCAGCCACATAATGCAGAGGATAGACTTCTGAACTTTGAGTTTGGGAGATCAGAGTTCCCACAATGCCCTAGAAATTTACTAGACATATGATCCTGGGTCTAGACTCAGTAGTCTCTGATGTGCTTTCCAGAAATAAATATATAATCCTAAAAAATGCCAAAGTGGATGGGGCAGCAAGGAAGTTAGAGGAGGGAAGGAAGATGGGTAGCATCTGGAGGCAAGATTCGTATGTGTGGGTATCATCAGCAAAGTTTAGAGTAAGAAACAACATTGTTAGGGAACAATGAAGAGGTTGGCCTAGGTGAAGCAGAAGGTAGCAGATAAGTTTGGAAAAGTGTTATCATGACAAATTATGGAGAGGTTTGGGTGCCAGGAAGCAATCTTGTGGAGTATAAAGTCATTAGACAGTTAGGGGATATGACCTGGCCATTAGCTAACTATCGTCTACAAGATACAAATGATGTCTGGATCTATATATCTATCCCAACTGTCTCCTGAGCTTTGGTTCTGTAATACCAACTTCCTATTGGACATTTCCACTTAGACTATGGGCATCTCAAACACAACATGTGCACAACAGAGCTCTTTCTTCTCCATTCTTCCTAACTTCCCTATATCTGTCAAAAATACCATTATACTTCTAGTCATCCAGGTTCACAACCTCAAAGTCATTTTTAGCTCCTAACTCCACTTCACTTCCTATATACAATCAGTTTATAAGACTCATCAAAGTATTTTTTCACATCCATCCCCTTATCTCTCCTCACACAGCCACCCTCCTATAGTCCTCATTTCTTCTCATCTGCACTATTTCAGTAGGTTCCTAATTCTCCTTGCTTCTATTTTCTGCTCCTCTCTAATCCCTAAACACTCAAATGTCAAATTTACATTTCTAGAGCATAGGTCTGACAATAATGAGTTTCCTAATGGCTTCTGCTAGTCTTCAGGAAAAGCCTAGATAGCAACTTGTTGGGGATATTGTATACAGGATTTATGATTTCATCAGGGTTTGGATTAAATGACCTGTCAAGTCTAAAAGTCTATGATTCCATTAATTTTAAGGTTGAAATTAACTTTAGAACCAATCTGTTCAAACACTTTTCATTTTACAGATGAACAAGTAGATAAGGCTTGGAGATATTAAGAATTATGGGATTAAGGGCTAAAGAGAACCTTAGACATCATCTAGTTTAACCCTTTCATTTTGCATAAAAGAAAACCGAGGGCCAGAAAGGTCTTGCTTAAGGTCACATAGCTACTGAATATTGGAACTGGAATTGGAATCCAATCTGATGATTCCTACTTCAGTTCTCTTTTTACAACATCCCAGGGAGGGGAGAGTAGAGGTGGGAAGGTACTGGAGGAGAGGAGGCCGCTCAGGAAAATTGCTTTAAATCCTAGTTGTGGGATAAGGCTGAGCTAGCAGTGGGACATAAAGGGAACAGATGGAGGAGATATTTCAAAGAAGATACCACTTCTGTCTTTTTCATGTACTCTGTTGTGCCTCAGTTTAATCAACAGTAAGCTATTCCTAATATGTTTTTCTTTTTCCACAATTATATCAGCAGGTTCATTTTTCTGTTAGGGAAAAAAAAGAAGAGAGTATTTAGAGATAAGACCTTTGTGCTGGTTGAGATAGGATTAGTGTTTCTCTGATAGAGCTTTTTTATTCCCACCTGTAACATGGAGAGGCTTTACCTAAAAGAAATCAAAGCTTCCCTGGGGGACCTCATTGGTCCTAGCTTCCCTGATTCAGTTTCCTGGTCACCTAAGTCCCAGTCACTGGAGTGTAGGCCTCATAGGTTTGGTGGATTTCTGAAGACCAGTTAAGTCACCATGTCATTGCCCATATCTTGTCCTGATGACCAGACACATGTCCATATGGAGATGAGGGGAATTGTATCTAGAGAAATGCCTCTGTATTCTTGGTGCATACCCTTACTCTGTGTTACGGCAAAGTAAACCTCTTACTGTTTTCTGTTCAATGATGCATGGATGCCTTGTCTCATCTCAACATTGATCTTAAATAAGAGTGATAACATTAGAGCCAACAGCGGCTAGTCCCCTCCATGCCCCCTCATCTTTCCTCAAGTACTAAAGGATTTTCACTTCCATACTCAGCTTCTGAGGTTCTAGATCCACTACTTAATCAGTTTTGCCATTGCCACGAGTCCTTCTTGGTCTTTGCTAATACCTATTGATTCTAAGAGCTTTACTTTCCACGACAACTTCCAACATTGAGCCACCAAAAATAGCAAAGTCATAAGGTTGCTGAGTCTGCCATGTGCTATTTTCCAGAATTAGAGCCTGCAAAGATCCAAACCATAGAGCCAGAAATGCAAAATTCTTTCATTTTCATTATCTTATGGCTCACACAGTTTAAAAAGGACATTTTAATGAGGGCTACAGTACTGGATGCTTGTGGTTAGGGTTTCTTTATTGATTTAACTGATTGCTTTCATCTTGCTTACACTGATACCTTAATGTTCACTACTACATTGGCGTAGAAAAACCGTCCCTATCTTGCCAAACCTTCCAGTACCATTTTCCCACAAGATGGATTCTTTGCCGCTGCCAGAGAATGCAACCTCCTCCGGAAAAGAGATTTTGAAAGGTGAGTGAATAATCCTTCGTGACTAGACAGTAAAGATGCTGATCATGGGATTTGTGTTCTGGAACTGATCTCTGGCACTGGAATCACTGTCTCTGCACACAGGACGAGTAGCCAAGGGTGTGTAGCCTTTGTGCGTCCACCAAGTCCACTCCTGCCAAGACCACATGACCTAAGCTGGTGCTCACATCCCTGACATTACCAGAGGCTCTGGCCCTGGTGAAGGGTGGAGGAAGGAGTGTGAAAAGTCAGGGAACATTTAGGAGGTAGAAAAATAGGGCCAACATTGGCACTTAGAAGAGTGTGACTTAAGTGTATTGTCTGGAAGACACTGAGCTGCTCTTTCACATGCCACAGGATGCTGCGTCATTAATGTGTAATATGATCCCCAACAGGAGTTACGAGCTTCAATCTGAATCAATAAATGGTTACTTAGCACCTATTTTGGCAGGACAGTGAGCTGGGGGCTTGTCTGCAAGAAGCTTATACTCTAATGGAACTGCCCAAGGTAGTTTTGGCCCCTTTAGGTTGTGGCGTCATTTGGCAGCTACTATATATGGCTCCTGAAAACTGTATTATTTTGGCCATCACTGAACACCTTGTATAAGATCTGAACAGTACTCACATAGGAAAATTAATTCATAATCTGGCAGCTAGGTGGCGCAGTAGACACACAGTCAGTAAGACCTGATTTCAAATGCCCCCTGCTCCTCTAGACACTTACTAGCTGTGAGACCCTGGACAAGTCATTTAGCTTCTCACTCAGTTTCCTCATCTGTACAATCAGGGTAATAATAGCCCTTACCTCTCAGGGTTGGCGTGAGGACAAAATGAGATCATGTTTGCAAAGTACTTAATTAACCTTAAAGTTCTATATAAATACAAGTCATGATCATCATCATAGAACCTTGAAGGTAGATTTTTAAAAAAGATTAGTTTTTATACTTCAATTTTTTTTTACACAAGTGTCCCTGACCCACTCCTCGTTCTTGTTGAAGATGCTCTATCCTTTTAGTCATCCAAGTTTACAGCCTTAGCTCTTCACTCTCCCTTACCTAACCCTGTCAAGTCTGTGCAAAAACTCAGATTAACAAGGTGATCGACAAATAAAGTCAGGCATTTATTCAGGGTCAAGGAATTACAATCTGGAACAAGGCGCTGTCTTACTCAGAGAAGTTCAGTAAGGGGAGTTACAAACAGAAGTTAGACTCATTCAGAAGGAACAGTGGGTGGGTCACAAATTATTTATTGTGGGGTGATAGCACCTTCCTGGAAAAACCACAGGATTGGTTTAGGCTGCATCTAGCCAACAGAGGCAAGCAGCTCCAATGACTCAACCCCAAGACCTGGTCACCTGCAGGGCCATCAGAATCGCCAAAGTGCAGAAAGGGAGGGATTGTGGAAGCATCCCCGGAGCTATCTCTGTCTGGGAACAGGGGCAGTTAGAAACTGCTGGCCACAGCAATGATTTCCAGTTTACCTTAGGATAGGGAATGATTAGAAATTACTAATCAGAACAGGATGGGGGTCCAGAGTTTCACTGGGATTGACTCCCTATATCCAACCTGTTTCCAAATCTTGTGATTCTACTCCCAAAACATTTTTTGAAATATCCCTCACTCACATGATCAAAATGCTAGTTAAGGCTCTCATCACCTTTCATGTGAATTACTAGAAAATCATCCTAATTAGACTCTTTTCCTCCAGTCTCTTTCCTCTCCAATCCATCCTTTGCACAACTGCAGAGCTCATAACTGGTAAACACCAACCTAATCAAGTTACTTCCCTGCTTAGGAAATTCCAGCGGCTTCCTCTATGCCTCTAAGATCAAATATGAGCTCCCTCTAAGTCCAACCTATTTTTCTACATTGGTCACACATTAATCCTCTTTGCTCACACTATATTCTGGACAAATTAGCCTCATTGCTGTTGTCTGTACATGTCATTCCATTTCCTGCTGTTATGAGTGGGCTGTCATCTGTGCCTGGAAGGTTTTCTCCTCATCTCCACCTCTTAGAAGTTCAGTTCAAGTACCACTTCCTACAGGGGACCTTTCCTGATCTTCCCAGTTGTTAATGCTCTTCCTCCTCAGAAATTACTTTGTATATTTTTTGTAAAGACTTATTTGCGTACATGTTGTTTCCTTCCTGTAGAATATAAGCCCCTTGAAAGTAGGTACTGTATCTTTTTTGTCTACAAAAAATCCCTACAGCACAAAACCCAGTGCCTAGCCCTAGCACATAGTAGGAGCTGCTTAATAAATGGTTGATGGATAAGTGAATCCTAACTAATGCTTCTCTCCAATCCTTCTCAGTCAATCTGATCTTGCTTCTTTTCCTCATATTGCATTCGAGATCCAGCAACTCCTAAAAGAAAAGAAGTATCTCACTGTGGTCAAACATAGTCAAAGTATGTCACAAATGTAAGTTCCTTTGAGACCCTAACAAAGGAGTGTTAGAAAAGGGAGGCAAGGTTCATGGTATTTCCATGCCTTAGTTTCATTCAAACCTAGGCACGCACTAATTCATGTGGCTGTATTGTGGCTATTTCAACCTGTTTTGGTTAACTCAGATGCAAATGTGAAAAGACTCTAGGCACTTTACCTTTCCAGTCCTCACTACATCCCCAGTGGTCTAGGCAGGCAGTAGATATTACCCCGATTCCTCTCTCCAAACCAGAGTTCTGGAAATAGGACAGCAATGAAGTAATTTTCCAGAGGTTACTAAATGAGTCAGTGGCAAATCCAGCCACAAGAGCCCACCCTGTGCTTTAACCCTGAGAAATACTAAGTGTCACACCAATAACCAGGAGGCAGTGAAATGTAGAAATTGGCTCTTACTGAGAGATCACAGGGACTGTGAGGGGCTATGTTCCCATCTCAGACTGCAGCGTAAAGCTATCAGATGGTGTGACTGAAACACTAAGAGGAGCAAGAAAATTGCTGTTTAAGGCCAAATAGCTTAATGAAAACTTCAGCTTTGAAGGTAAATAGCTTTGTGTTGTAAGTCTTTTTAATATGCAGCATGGAAAGCTTAGAAGCCTCTCTTGAACACAAATTTCTTAAATCCTCATCGATATTCACAGGTAAAAGCAGATAGTTATAGGTTGTCTTCACACTAGACTCCTCTAATTGTACTTTTACAAATAAAGCAAATAGGTTTTTGTTTGTTGATATCAAGAGAGAACTTGCTTGTAACTGACAAAAGAGTCTTCCTAGAGAATCCAGTCACAGTGTTTACACACAGCGCTGCTTTGAGGTCTCTTGTTATTAGACTTCTCCAGCTAAGTGAGTCTCAGTCAGCTGACTCCTTGACAAGAAATGTACAATGAAAACCCAGAACACAAATGGTGTCATTGGTTCCAGGTAGGAGCCAGTGATTGACTAGGCTAAATCCTAGTCAGTCCCAATATCCCTCTTGTGCTTCTGCACATTTTCTTCCCATTCTGTACCAAACCCAAGTCACTTGAATCTTGAATAGTCAAGAGAACCCAGCACAACCCAACTGTTTACAAGTCTTTGTTTAACATTGTTAAAATTTTCACACCTTTTACTACTTTGCATCCTCAGTGTTTACATAGTCTTGGTGTTAAGGTACTCTGTTCCCCTTTTGTGAAGGGTCAAGATTTAATGTTTATCTAAGCTATGGTGTTTGATCCTGGTAGCCCATTCCTTGGTGTTGAGAACTGATCAATGGCTCACATCCATATATATTTGCCATCGGGTCACTTCGGCCTTCTTTCCCAAACGTATTCCCCCAGTTGGTGAAAAAACTCCAGTGATATCTAATGTCATTGTGCATCCTGGACTTCAGGTGTCTTTTGATACAGCAAAAATAGCACGTGTTATATTATAAACAGAGAGTTTGATTTATTATCGTGAGAAAGAGCAATATATTCCTTGGATCATCTTCATCTCCTGAGGGCACATTGGCCCAAGTGATGTAGTCATAGCTGGTCTATGACAATTTTAATCATACCAGGCATTTTATATAAAATAAGTGACCAACAAATAACATTAAGTCTTGTATTTACTTGCTAAATTGAATCATAGCTTTAAATAGTTCATAATGCATGATCGTGACCTGAAGAAGAGTGATGAGAAGAGCAAAGCTACCCTGCATTTCATGCCGTAAAATGATCCAGACTGCCGTCTAACAGTTGGGAAGTAGCAGGGGAGTTAGCACATTTTGCAGGAGCTATAGAGACCTTTGGGTAGAGAAGGGGATGGGACCATAGATCTAAAGTGGAAAAAGACCTTAGTGGCATGCCCCGAATACTAATGGCACTGAGCAACCAAGTACTCTCAGCTTTCAAAAGGACAAGTATTTCTGGGCTGAGGTCTATCTGCTGTGGGAAAAGCGATGGATTTCGAGGTAGAGAACCTTCAGTTTGAATCCGAGCTTGGCCAATTACTACCTGTATGATCTTGGAAAGTCATTTAACCTGCAATGTCTTCTGTTTCTTCATCTGGAAAATGAGGGGGTTGACGTAGGTGACCTCTAAGGTCCCTTTCATCTGTAAATCTATGAGCTTATGATCTTATTATAGGTTGCAGAATTGGTAGTGGAGGTGGTGACAGTCATTAGAGCAGATGGCAGTGTTTCTTTCTCACATTTTTCATGAAGACAGCCCGGCTAAATCCCAGGTCTATCAACAATGGTAGGAATATCATTATATTGGCTAAAATCCACTTATTAATTCACCAAACAATAATTAGTGTTTGCTGTCAATCATCAATAAGCATTTATTAAGAGCCTACCATGTGCTAGGCAGTAGGAATACAAAAAGAGGCAAAAAGACAGTCCCTGCCCTCAAGGAGCTCACAATCCAACTAGGGAGACAAGAAGTAAACAAATATGTACAAAGCAGTTGTTTACAGGACAAATAGGAAATAATTTACAGAGCAAGAGTTAAGAGCAGGTGTGAGAGACTTCTTATAGAAGGTGGAATTTTAGCTGGAACTTGGAGGTCAGGGAAATCAGAAGGCAGAGATGAGGTGGGAAAGGATTCCAGGAAGGCAGGACAGTCATGGAAAATGCCCAGAGCCAAGGGATGGAGTGTCTTATCATTACCTAAATAGCAATCTCCTCGGCAGCTTTCTTGACAAGTGGTCAACTATATCATCAGACCTCCAAATTATGAGGAAACCTACTACCTTTTTGGGTAATAAAGTGGCCCAGTGCATAGAGTGCTGTATCTGGAGTCAGGAAAACTCATTTTCCCGAGTCCAAATCTGACCTCAGATACTTATTAGCTGTGTGACCCTGGGCAAGTCACTTAACCCTGCTTGCCTCAGTTTCCTCACCTGTAAAATGAGCTGGAGAAGGAAATGGCAAACCACTCTAGTATCTTTGCCAAGAAAATCCCAAATGAAGTTGTAAAAAGTCAGAGACAACTGGAAGCAACTGAACAACAACTACCTCCTTCTGTAAGCAATTCTACCTTTGGCTAGCTCTAATTATTGGGAAAATTTTCCTTACATGGAGCTAAAATCTAGCTGTCTGACCCTTCCTTCCACCCACTACTTTGAGATTTACCCACTGGGGCCAAGTCCGATCTCTCTTCCATTTGACACCCTTTCAAATATTTGAAGACAGTTATCACATCCCCTCTAAATTTTCTTTTTGCTAAATACTCCCAGCTCCTTTAGTCTGAAGAGGTACAGAGTATATGTAAGGGAGTATTGCTACCATATTATTCTAGGACAATTTCCCCATGTACTCAGAAACCTCTGTTGCTAGAACCTTCTCATGAATTCTCAAAGGCTGAACCTCTGAAGAAGATGACCAAACAGGCTAAACTTGTATGCAAGAAGCCAATTGGGAAAACAGCAAGAGGTGCTCTATTTTCACTGGAGCAGTGGTAACTGCCATAAAGAAGAAAAAGAGATGAACAGGCAGACTTCAGAAAAAACCTGGAAAGACTTATATGAACTGATGCTGAGTGAAGTGAGCAGAACCAGGAGAACATTGTACATAATAAGAGCCACATTGTGTGATGACTGACTTTGATATACTTCGCCCTTCTCAGCAATGCAAGGACCTAAAACAATTCCAAAGGACTCATGATAGAAAATGCCATCGACATCCAGAGAAAGAACTGGAGTTCTTTCTGAATGCAGAGTGAAGCAGACTATGTTCTTTTGTTTTGTTTTGTTTTGTTTCCTTCCTCATGGTTCTTCCCATTCATTCTAATTCACCTATACAACATGACTAATGTGAAAATATGTTTAACAGAAATGTATATGTAGGACCTGTAGCAGACTGCATGCTGTCTTGGGGAGGGGGAAAGGGAGAGAAGATTTAAAACTTATGGAAGTGAATGCTGAAAACTAAAAATAAATAAATTAACATTAAAAAAAAAGAAGAAAAAGCGTCACAAACATTGGCCAGGGCTCCTAAGAAAAGATAGGCTATGTGGATTGGGTGTGGAAAACACTGGAGGCAACTCTTCTTGACCATACTTACATACAGAGATAGAGACAGA
The DNA here is from genome assembly GCA_028627135.1 of Pseudochirops cupreus. Classification (NCBI taxonomy): domain Eukaryota; kingdom Metazoa; phylum Chordata; class Mammalia; order Diprotodontia; family Pseudocheiridae; genus Pseudochirops; species Pseudochirops cupreus. The sequence goes on from CM053580.1 coordinate 209,573,904, forward strand.
GAAAGACAGATGGAGAGATAGAGATACCTACGATCAGCAGGAGAGTCATCTTCAATTTCTAAAAGGCAACTATCCGGAATAATCTCTTAAGAACAAAGTTTAGAAGTACTCTCTAAACCCCACAGCTTAAAAATAAAATTCTTCACAAATGTCGAGGTGCTGTATTTTCAGGCAGTCAATAAATTTGTAAGTATTTCTTATGTTGCAGGCTTTTTGCACAATGCTGGGGATGCAAAGAAAAGTAAAAGAGAATTCCTGTCTCAGTTTTGTCTGCAGAGAAATATCTTACAATTAAAAAAAAAATCTATCATGTATACTGTGGCTACTCAGGGACCTATCATTTCCCCCCCAAAACGAAATGTTAGCACATCACAATTTTTTGGCCATTGGATTTGTGTCATTACTCCTTAATATTCCTGACTCTAGTGTATCAGCTTTCCCTTGACCACCTCACCTCCTATTCACTAACGTTTTCTGCCAAGAAAAAAAATCCCATTTGCATATCATTTCGATGTGTTTTGGTTAAAATCAAAGAAGTAACCTATCAACTATAGTGTCAAAATTCTAGTTATCCCAAGAAAATACACAACTAATTATGGTACAAAATCAAAACTAACTAAGTCTAAATGAAGACCCAGGGACAAGGTGATAAAATGATGCAACTCTTCATTTTATATTAAGAACACGGCTAGTTTTTTTAAAAAGTATTTTTATCCTGTCCTAAATGTTTCCTTGATTTTTGTCTCCTGTTACTTCTCACGTGACTCATTGGAAGAGGCAGCTCTGCTAAAAAGAGTATCTTCTTACAGCAAAATTCCTTCTTCAAGCATACCACGGATGGACCACGCTAAACTGCTGCATCTTGATTTAAATGAAGTTTTCTATTTTAGTAAATGAAACAGAAGATTCAAAAATCTTGACTCAAATATCATCTTTGTGCCAAAATGTAAAACCAGAAAAAACGAAATAATATTGCTGGGCAAAAGAAGAATGTGAAATCCTTTCAAAGTGAGCCAGCCCTTTAATTAAGAATGATTATCCTTTAGAATTCTGGTGTGATATAAACAATGGGTAGACCAAGGGAGACACAGAGGTGAGGAGAGACAGGATAAAACTCAGAGTATATCTAGAATTTGAATTTCATAAAACGGATTATGTGATTTGCTGAGATCAATCATCCGTCTAGAGAAGTTAAGATAAAGGAGTCTATGGATGAATTTCAGAGTGCATGAATTTGGATGGGAAAAAAAAATTATACCCTTATTTTTCCTAATCTCTAACTGAGATTTATCATTTTCTTCAATTTTGAATTTTTGAAAACATTATTCTGAGAGGGGGTCATAGATTTCACCAGATTGCCAAAGGGCTTCATGACACCAAAAAGGAGTAAATCTTTGGACTAGAGCAAAGGAAACCTTGTTCTTGTGCCCCAATTCATTCCTAGGGCTAAATTTCCCCAAACTTGGCATCTTCCTGAGCTTTTTCCAAGTCTTAATTCACAGCTAAGTGAGTTTAACATCTGAAGATTAGGTTTGCAGGACCACCTAAGTTTTACTTTGAACCTCTATGTTTTAGCAAGGATAAAAGATGAATATTTATTCTCTGAGATTAACACACTCTTCTTTTTGCTTAAAAAAGGCAGGGGGGGGGGCACAAATTCAAATGGGAACAACAAGCCTCAGGCCTCCATGAATTTAGATGCAGGACGAACTGCTCCCTTCTCTGACCACACATTTTTGTGGTAGCCATGGCTGTGAAACGGCGCTCAAATGATCCTAGGAAGAGAGAAGCTACATTCCCTTCAGAGTAAGGATTGTTCGATAAGATTGCTGCAGTGCCAGCGTGTTTGATTTTATTTGGGGTTCTTTGGTGGTCCTGCCTTAGCAGTGGCCAAGTTTAGAAGGAAATCAAACCGTTCCTTTTGACATTTGGAATACACACAGAATTTGTTTTGGAAAAGACATAAGAAGGTGATTTCTGGTAGGAGAGATTATCCTGTCAACATCCAAAAAGGCTAAACTCCTACAATCAGGGACCAACTCTTCTGATCAAGGGCAATCTGCTGCTTTAGCTCCCCAGCTTTGATTAATACTTGTAGCAGCTATGCAGATGCATTGCAATACAAGACTAGCCTAAGGGCTTTTATATTTCTTTAAAGGATCAGCCATTAATGGGCTAAGTTTACCACTGGGAACCAGGGAACTAGCCCCAAAACACAAGCTCAAATGTATTTATTTTCCAATCTATGGTTTTCATGCACTGTGTATCATTTCTATGAGGCTTTAATGAGAGCCAAGAGGTGCACATTGTAAAAAACACATTTATAATGGTGCTCGGTGCAGATCCGAGCATGATTTAGTAAGTCGCCTAAGCTTTTACTTGCATTGGCATTGCAATCACTAGACTTTTAGATTTAGACATTAAATTCCTGGGATAGAAGCTTTTTAAAGTCACAAGGAGGGCTTTGTTTTTGTTTTTAAAAAAAAAACAACACAATTTTATAATCTTGATTATGATCTCAAGAAGGTAAATTAGCTTCTAGAATACTGTAATTCTAGGATCAGTCTCCTTTATTATAGAATCAACTATAATGATAGTGTACCTCCCCTTCTCTTTAATTTGATTACTTTGTTCCCTGGGTTGATTTGTTCTTGTCCTCATTCCTCTCCCACTCCAGGCAAATCCTGACCCCTACCCCAGATACACAAAGTGTACTTGTTGGAAGATTTTTTTTCTTTGTTCCAGAAAAAGGTATACATAATTTTACATCTCAGGTTAAAAAATCACAAGCTATTTCCAGGGTCACTGACTCAAAGACTTAGCAGATTGGGAAAGTTGGGGTAGTAGAGGCATTACCCAGAGTCCCTCAAGTTAGGAAGGTTTTGTGATTTTGAAAAGAACTTCCTTCCAAAGGAAAAGTCCAGACTATGAACTACCCTGGTCTGCTATGCTGCTTCTTCTGAGCCATTAGGGAATTGGGAGACTGAGGACCTGTCCTGTGACAGAAAGCAAGAAAAGCAAGTGGACCTGAACCCCTGAGGTACACAAGAAGAGGGTAGGGAGAGAAAAGAAGAGTTCCCAGGAGAATGGAGCAGAGAGCAGATTAAAACAAACCAACAGACCATGGCTGATGAGGTCTGATCCACAACTCCTCCCCATCCTTCCTCTGCTTCCCTAAAAGTCACAGTGGGGAAGTTTCCTTTACCTGCCTGACCACTTTATTCATCATTCCATTTTGACCTGTCGAGGGTGGGGAGGGACAGAAAGAAAATTCAATTCCACTGCTACAATTCATATTCCCATTTTCTGTGCCTTATAGTCCCTTTGTTTAGTCCTTGTTTATGTCTCTATACTCTCTGAAACTACTATTGAAGTACATGGCTAGTAACTGTAATTTTAGTCCAACCCAACAAGTATTCAGTTTGGGACGAGAGAAGGAAAGCTCACACAAATAGGAGAGGAAGTAGTTTTCAGCTTAGACTGAGGTGAAAGTCACCTGATCGGAGAATTTCTGGAATTCTAATAACATTCCAGAAGCTATTAACACTCCAGAATTCTTTTCTGAAGCTAGAGAAAACCCTGAAGAAGAAATGAGTCAGTAGCAATGAGAGGTCAAAATCGATGACCTTGTTGAAGTCACAAGACCACAAGACCTTCACACAAGACCACTTGGCTACAAACTACATAGTAGTACATAAAGTCTCATGGTACTTATTAAGCATGGCAAAGGTTTAAAGAATCAAACAAACTGCCTCTTCCAGCCATTCTTTGTTGCGTTCCTCCAGGTCAACAAGCCCCTTCTCTAGCATTTTTATTCATTTTTCTTGCTGTTCTATCCTACTTTTACACCTGATCCAAGGCTAGAGTAACTCTAACTCAGAACCTACTTTAGTGATTTGCACATGGAAGTATTTAATAAATGTTGTAGCAGGCAAGAGCATACCAAAAAGGCAAGTAAGAGTTGTGGGGAAGTAAATAATTAAAATACAATCCTACGGATGACTCCAACTCCTAGCCAATTGCATTTGCCATTCAACTTTTCCACTCTGCTGTTTAGCATAACATTTAGCATCTACTAACATATACATATTTCCAATTAGGTCTTTTTATGGATGTTAAACATGTATCTAGAAGTTGCAATGCATTAATTTTACAGAAGGGCAAACTGAATTTGCTTGTCAGATAATAAATAAATAAGTACATAATAAAATAAGATTTATATTTCCAGGCAAAAGCAAGATGGAATGGACAGTCAAAGCCAAAGCTCTAGACCTAGATAATTATAGCTCATGTTTATTCAGCACTTTCCAATTTACAAAGAGTTTTTTTTTTTTTAACAAACCTAGGAAGTAGGAATTACAAATCTTTTTATCCCCATTTTACAGATGAGGAAAAAGAGTGTCAGAGAGGTTCAGTGATTTGCTGAGATTTGGAATAGGTCTCTGGGTCTCAGGTCCATTATTCATTTGGACATACCACACTACTAAATTTTACTTTGAACTAGCTAAATCAATAATCTCAGTTTCCCTTTCAATGACGGCAATGCTGAGATGCACTAAAGATTTTCTAAATCAAATCTCTGACTTCATTGTTATAAGAAACTTCCAATAAAGAGACTCCCTCAACCAATTCAGATTAGTGCTTGCACTGTACTTTATAGTCTCAGAGAGCTGTCTGGGCACTGAGTGAGCAGTTATCATTCTTGCTTGAGGTCACACAAGCAGTTGGGTTCGAGAACAGCGTGGTGGTTCTCAACCTGTGGTTCACGACTCCTTTGGGGGTCGAACAACCCTTTCACAGGGGTTGCCTAAGACCATTGGAAAACACATATTTCTGATGGTCTTAGGAACTGAGACACCACTCCTCTACCCGTCTCCAGGAGGGTCTGGTCACATGAACATACACCCAGATACTCACACATATGAGTATTAAAGGGTACTGGCATTAGGAAGGTTGAGAACCACTGAGATGAACAGGCTAAAGAGAAACAATTGTTAAATTTTCAGAGTGATCATTTATACAGTAAATTCCACACACCAGGGCTTGATTTATTGTTTTGTTGACTGTCTTGACTTCATATTAATAATGCAAATTAAATTTAAAAGTGTGTTCTGGATATATTCCCCTCCAAGCCCCCAAAAGGCTGGTTGTTAAGCATTTACCAGCATACCATTGATCAGGAAAAAAAAGCATTTAAAAAGTAATATTAAAATACTGAGGACAGAGTAAGAAAGGAAAAACTTCAATTCGACTGAATTCAATAAAGATTTACTAAGAGTTTACTAAGTGACAGGCATTGTGGTAAGTGAGGAGCATATCAAAAAGGGAAAAGATATTTCCTTCCCTCAGGAGCTTAAAATCTAATAGGGGGTGGGGCAATGTGCAAACCAATCTAGACAAGCAAATTGTATACAGCACAAATAGGAAATAATTTACAGAGGGAAGGCACTGGAATTAAGAGGAGTTGAGGAAGGCTTCCTATAGAAGGAGGGATTTTAGTAGAGACTTAAAGGGAGTCAGGGAGATTAGTAGCTGGAGCAGAAGAAGGACAGTATTCCAGGCATGGAGTATAGCCAGACAGAATTCCTAGAGTCAAGAGGAGTATCTCATTTGTGGAAGAGCCAGGAGGTCAATGTCATTGGATCTAAGAGTATCTGTGTTAGGTGTAACAAGACTGGAAAGATAGGAAGGGGCTAAACTGGGTTCAAACAGGATCAAGAGGGATTTAGGACAGATGAATGACTTTCCAAACAAGAGAGTTGCTGGTGGAATCAATTACAGACTAGGAAGAGATCTGTACTGAAGTGGTCTGTTAATGGAAAGACAACAAAAAGGCAACCATGTCTCTGTAATACTTTGGAATCATAAAATGGTCGACCTGGAAGACAGCGTAGAGATCATCTGGTCCATTATGTGATAAGGAAACTGAATTTAAGTAGTTTCCCCAATGTCTTATAGCTAATTAATAGCAAAGTAGGGCGTAGAATCCACTCTCTTGAGTAGCTCTTTCCTTTCCATCCCATTTAATGATAACCCTGCTCCAAAGACTCTTTATCTAGATCTGCATCAATTCTGAAGTCTTTCCCAAGCTCAGATTTGAGGCTTGTCACCGACTTGTCCCGGTGGGGGCATTTTCAAGATTGAAGGATGAATGTGCTACAATGTACTATATAGTTCTAAGTTTTCAAATTCTTTTCATCAGACTTATGGTTTCAGTGGGGTTAGGGACCTTCCCATGATGAACTTCCTCCACAAATATAAAATGGCACTTTCTCTGCAATTTATATTATTAGCATTGCCTGGAGGCACTGAGAGGTTAAATGATTTGCCCTGGGTCCCAGAACCAGCGTGTGACTCTGAGGACAGAATTCTATCTATTAAGGTTATGCTGCCTTCCCTTTATTGCTAACAAAGATCATAGATTTCCAGCTGAAAGGGGCATTAGAGGCCATTGAGACCAAACCCAACACTTTGCAGACTAGGAGCAGACTTGAAGTCATATGGCTTAGTAAGTGGCCATGCTAGAATCTGAACCTGGGTCCTTTCACTTCAGTTCCCATGCTGTTGATTTTTCACTGTATTATGGCACTCACAAAACACAGAAAGAATGTTTCCTGACCCACTTTCCATACTGTCAGTGGGAAAACCTTGGTGGCCAAGCTTTGATTTTTTTGGTTTTGTTTTTTAAATTTGCCTTTGTGTGATTTTTCTCCTTTTCATCCCTACTGCCACTCTCTGAGTTTAAACTCTAATCACCATCCCACCTATACAGTGTTGCTGGGTTAATTTTCCTCATGCTCTTATTTGTTCATGTTTCTCTCTGGTTCACAACCCTCCAATGGTCTCCAACTGCCTACTGAATGAAGTTGGCCTCTTTAGTCTCCAATTGTAGACCCTCCCCTCCACATGTGATACCTTTCCACTGTAGCTTTGTGCTTCAGTTTAACAGGACTACCAGTCAATGTGGTCTAGGAGAGTGATGATTTTGGAATTGCAGAACTCAGGTTCATTTCTACCTATTAAATCTCATCAACTTAATTTCTACCTCTTCCATAAAATCTCCCATGATCTACACCCAACGAAATTGATTTTTTTCATATTACTTTATTTATGGGACATTTTATGTGTATTTATCTTATTCTTTTTCTAGAGTAGACCCACAATTTCATTGTTACAAAGAAGTCTCAGTAAGAAAACTCCATCATTCAGTTCCAGTTGGTACCTGCTCAGTCCCTTATAGTATTAGACAGTTGTCTGGGCATTGATAAGTTAAGTGACTTGCCTAGGGTCATACAACCAGTCTGTATCAGAGGCAAGAATTGAATCTAGGACTTAATGATTTAATGGTTCTAGTTTTTTCATTTGTAAAAACAAGGGTACCAGACAAGGCAATTGATAATTTATGAAATCAGGGCAAGCACTCCCAGTTCTTTGGGTGCTCACCAGGAAAGAACACTACTGGCAGTGGGAAATGGGGTGGTGGCCATACTTTAATTAGGCACAGAGAGTGTGGGGGCAAAAAAAGCACAGAAATCATGGAGACAAGTGGCGAAAGGGGTGCAGCTGGTATCGGGATGGGATGGAGTGGTGAAGGAAGGCAGGTAGTGTGAGGATGAGGAGGGAGAGAGGTAGAGAGTATCACTCATGTAACCATAGATTAGAGCTGGGAGCACTAGGCAACATGAACCCAGTGGAGGTCAAGGGTAGTTGGGGGTAAGGTTGAGTTTCATTTTTTATAGGGTTTTTGAGGGAATAGACTAATTCTTATCTGTATCTACCTTGGAGTTAGTTGATTAGCAGATCCAAATCATCTCAAAGTTATCAGTAAAACTTGTACATTAACATGTCCACATCATCTCAAAACGATCAGCACCTATAGGTGTTTTGTTGATCGTAACTGTGGATATCTGGAACTTGTCTGAGACTGACATATATTAGGACCAAAAGGCCCTGACAGCAACACCTACGTGGCTTCTGCTGATTCACTACATACCTCCAGTTACTGTTATTAGTTAAGTGACCTTCCAAAGATCATACAGGTAGTAAGTATAAGGGTTGAGATTTGAACTGACGTCCTTTGGCTACAAAAATTGATCCCTAAAATAATCAATCTATTAAGAATTCTCCTTTTCCTCTCTTGGTCCTTTCCCACTGGGTCCCCCAGAATCCATTCAGCACTTCTGGGAGAAGAAAGGCCTCACTGTCACAAGGGGTGCCCTTTCCTCTCTTCTTCCCTCACTATCTTCTCCAGGTTCACACCTCCTAAAACCCACAAGGGCTGCTTGGCTGCCCATTATTCAGATTAGGTGGGAGCCATCAAGTGAATTCCTTCTACTGAGATGGTACATGACCAGGCCTTACCATCTGCCTTGCTTCTATGCCGTCTAGATCCCTGGCACTGTTATTGGACCTACTGAAACAGCCTAAGGACCCCTGCTTCTTGCCAGATGCCTCACCTCTGTTCCCTTTCGACTTTAGGACTTCCCACCCTGCTTTGCAACTGAACTTTCTCTTATGAGTTGTCTGTCCCCATTAGAGTATAAATTCCTTGAGAGAAAGGGACAGCTCATTTTTTTCCTATTTATATGCCCTGGACTTAGCACAGCTGTTAGCACATGGTAAATTCCTAATAAATGTTTTTTGTTCATTCATTCTTTGAGGCTTTAAAGGAAGGGTGGGTCTTGAACCACAAATCCTATGAAACCACCCATAGATGCCATATTCCCATCATGCTAGCATATGGAGCATTTAAGATGTAGAGTTTTGCTAACCCTGATATTTGAACAAGCCAGTCATTCTAATAAAGAAGTCTCAGCTACTGGGTCTCAATAATTACACTAACCAGGAAAATCCAAAAGGAGAAAAGGTGGTTTGTAGAATAAGACTCTAGATTTTATTATTTATTTATTTATGTGTGTGTTTGTGTGTGTGTGTGTGTGTGTGTGCGTGTGTGAGGTGTGTGTGTGCGCACCAAAGATAAAGAAGAGTGTTTTCTGCTGCTCCTTGGCTAGCCTCTGGGCTTATGTTATTGATTCTTCATGCAAATGTTTGCGGCAGCAAGGACCTGCTAGGGATGCAAAGGGAAAATTATCGGTGCACCATTGTAAAGCTACACTCTGGTTTTTCATGGAGCTAGTGGGAGTGCCGAGAAGAAATTTCTTTTTCCCCTCTGAGACTCCATCCCTGGGAGAGATGGATTTAGCTGTTAGCTAGGTATTAATTGGGGAATCTATCTTTGCTGGTGTGGAAAGATTAGAGAGGGAACTCGGTCAGCCGAGGATCTGCTAATCCCTCATCTGCAGCAGGCAGTGCTGCGCTGCCCTCTGGGTAGGAGTCCTGAGGAAATCTAGAGGATCATTTACTGACAGTTTCATGTGCTGAGCTGCAATGCCTGCACGACTTTGATTATGGGTGTTATCCTAATCTGACCACCCGCAACTAAAGGGACAGGGAAGCCAGCTGTGTTCCAGAGAGCCTTCCTCAGAAACTGCCAGAAGGATTACAGAATAAAGACATTGCTTCTCATTGCCAAGTCCACATACATTCCAGTACAGACAAAAGGAAATGCAACTTCAAGGACAATGCTTAAGCAAACAGTTTTGGTCTGAATGCAACTTTTAGCCCAGAGAACTTGGAAAATGGGTCAATCAATCATTTCAAAGGAGTTCAGTCATATATAAAACTTTCAAGTCCACAGAAAGGAAGGAACAATTAGCAAATCCAGCTTGTTTGGGGAACCTGGCTTCAAGGTTAAAAAAAGGGGGGGGGGGTGGAGAAAGAATGAGGCTTGTGAAGTGTAAACACACTTATGGAAATGTAAACACACTTTCAAATACTGATAGCCCTCATCAAAGCCAAATCCCTTAGTTAAATATACAACCAGGCTCTGCAATAGAAAGCTAAAGACAAGTATAACCCACAAACTGTCTTCCTTTACTCGAGGAAAGAAAGGGAATCCAATCTTTATCAGGGACATACTCTCCAATCGTGCCACTTAGGAAAACCTAAATCAGTGTTTAGTGGAGAACTTTTGGTCCTTAACATCCAAAAATGTCAGTAAAAAGTGGCTGGAAGGAATATGGAACAGGAAAGGTATACCATACTAAGTGTGGGATAGGAGTTTGATAAATCTTTCCCAGAAGAGAGCTGATGTTTGAGTTTGAGGACCTGGAAGAGCAAGTATAACCAAGAGAGTGACAAGTACCTAAAGACCAATAACAAAAACTGACATCAAAACCAGGAAAAAGAGGGGGTGGCCAAGTGGTGCAGTTAACAGAGCCCTGAAGTCAAGAGAACCTGAGTTCAAATTCGACCTCAGACACTTAACACTTACTAGCAGTATGATCTTGGGCAAGTCACTTAACCCCAACTGCCCTGCCTTCCCCCCTCCAAAAAGCAAAAACAACAACAGCAACAAAAACCAGGAAGAAGAAACATATAAACATAAAAGCAAGACTGAAATTTAGGACAATGTGAAGGGATTCTTGGTTGAAACAATTTCAGAAACCAAAAATCTAAGAAGCAAGCAGTGCACTTGTGATAGAAGCATTTTAGTGGAATGAGGGCTAGACCACAGCCTTTCATTCAAATCCCAGCTCTGCTACTTAGAAGCTTCATGATCATGAATAGGTCATTTCAACTCTCTGGTTCTCGGTTTCCTGTTCTGTCATATGGGGAAAAAATGCATGTACTTCCTATCCATGAAGGTTGACAGAAAATTGTTTTTGCAAACTTTTTTAGTGCCATATAAATGTGGAGGCAATACCATATTGATGAGATCCCAGGTTCAGTTGACATGTTATTATGTTAGACAAAAAGGAGTTTAAATGAGCAAGGTAAGAGAGCTTGGGGGTCATGCAATCAACAAGATGGCAGACTAGGCATTTTTTTTTTCCATTAGTGGCATGAATTTCAAAGTCTCTCTTTTATTTTTACATGCTTCTTCATCCTCTTCCAGAATATCAATGCTCTATGCCAGCGGTTCTCAACCTGTGGGTGGCGACCTCTTTCACAAGGGTCACAGGGGTCACCTAAGACCATCGTAAAACATATATTTCCGATGGTCTTAGGAACTGAGACACCATGCCTCTATCTGTCTCCAGGCAGGGCCGCCCACATGCAGATATGCCCACATAAGACTATTAAAGGGTCGCGGCATTAGGAAAGTTGAGAACCACTGCTCTATGCCTTCATACCTCTTGTCTGTTTATTCTCTCCCAGTCCTCTAGCTCAACAAAACATCAGCTATCCTACCAGGGAAATCATAAAAATGCTACAAAAGAGTAATTATGCGCAAAGTATAGAACATAAGATCATGTGTCATAGGTCTTGAGCTAGAATCAATCTCAGAGGCCATCTTCTCCAATCTTCTCACTTTACAGTTAAGGAAACTAATTCTCCAGGTCACAATATACATCTGAGATAGAATTTGAATCCCAGTACTCTGATTTCAAAGCCACTGCTTGCCCCACTCCAATTATAGCTGAATCTACAAGAAAAAACCGTCTTAAAAAAAAGTAAACACCTTATGGATGTTAATTCATAAGTACTAGAAAATGCTCATCTTTAAAGCATTCAGTCAGCATCTTATCCCCTCCTCCAAAGGCATCCAGGCAGCTAGCAGGGACAAAAGGCTTGAGTCTAGAAGCCCACACAGGGATCCCCTCATGTTGCTGCCATTTTGTTAGTACACTTCACCTATGCCTTCCCCTCAGCCTCAATAAGTGGTAGGCTTTGATGTCATCCAGTCACGTGAGGTGGAGTGGGGAGAAACATTCTTCCTTATGCCTGGGTTGCCCATAAAACTCCAAAGGTTGAAGTGATTCTGAGAATAATACTCAGCCCACTATCCCCCAAACCTTCCAAAAGTCACAAGTGCTGAGTGATCTGGGCATATACACCAAGGAGGACAATGACAAAAAGGAAAGTCCAATAAATGCCAAAATATTTCTAGCAGCACTCTTTGTCGGGCCAAGGAACTAGACGGAGAGAAAATGCTACTGATGGGCTAGAGAAATCGTGTTACATAAATGTAGTGGAATATGACTGTGTTGTAAGAAACAATGAATGCACGAGACTGTGGAAAGATCATACGAATTAAATCAAAGTGAAGCAAAAGAAACCTGGAAAACAACAAACACAAAGACTACACAACAATCGTAGTCTACATTGCAGACGGAAAGATGAGCAACAGCAGCAACAAAATCAAAACTGAATGCGGCAAAATGATGATGGCTGAGGGTGACCCCCAGAAGGAGATTGTTGTAAAACACTCCCCCTCAAATCTTAGCAGAGGTGGGAGACCGTGGGTGGAGAACACTGTACACAATATCAGACTTTTTCTTCTTTTTTTTTTTTGAGGGCAATTGGGGTTAAGTGACTTGCCCAAGGTCACACGACTAGTAAGTGTTAAGTGTCTGAGGCCACATTTGAACTCAGGTCCTCCTGACTCCAGGGCCGGTGCTCTATTCACTGCACCACCTAGCTGCCCCTATCAGACTTTTTCAATATATTGGTTAGTTTAATTGAACATGGTTTATGGGTTGTTGGGTTTTTTTTGTTATAAGGGATGGATTTTTGAGATAGACGAAGAGGGGATTGTATTAGATAAAACGAATGATATAAATAAAACTCATCTATTTTTTAAAAGTAACGAAGAAGATATTCAAGTTATTTGGTCTTTCTTTTTACCATTTAAAGTTGTATGTAGAAGTGTTAATTTTGCATTGACTCTGTTCTTTCATCTTCTGGTAAAACTGAGAAAGAAAATAAGATTGACCCCCTCTCCACTCCCCCCCCCAGCCCCAAGATGCCCAAGAAAGAATTGAAGTGTAAGGGCGTCTCTTATTCAGTTTGGGGGATTGCTGAGCTGCTTCCCTGACGGATCCTGACCTGTGTTTCACTTTTCAAAATTAAGCAACGCTAGGCGGCAGCTAGGTGGCGCAGTGAATAGAGCACGGCCCTGGAGTCAGGAGGACCCGAGTTCAAATCAGCTTCAGACACTTGACACTTACTAGTCGTGTGACCTTGGGCAAATCACTTAAGGCCAATTGCCTTCCAAAAAGCAAAAAAAAAAAAAAAAGGCAAGACTTCAGGTAGATGTGCTTAATTTGTTCCTAGCTATTATGTTACCATGGGGAAAAATGAATGAAAACATTAAATAAAAACAGGTTTAAGTAACTTCTAATCTGTTATTTTATTTGATCTTTACAACAAGTCTGTGAGGGAGATGCAATTATTCCCGTTTTTCAGATGAGGAAACTGAGGCTGAGAGAGGGTAAGTGATTTGTCCATGGTCACGTAGCCAGTAAGTGTCTGAGGCAGAATGAGAAGGCAGGACCCCCTGACTACAACTCCAACACTCTGTCTCCTGTGCCACACCAGCATTTTAAAGATTTCCAAGGGTTTTTTCAAAATCAAAACACTATGTGAGATAAGGCATTACCTCCATTTTATGGTTGCAGAAACTGAGTCCCAAAGACATGAAGAGACTTGTCCAATATCAGACAGTTAGTGACCACCAGAACTATGATTTGAGCTCAGTTTTCTCCTGACTTAAAGACCATCCTTCTTTCCACTGCACCACATTTTAATCTGGGGTATACAGACACAATCAAAGCAGTAGAAAAAGTTCTCTGATGTACCAAAAAAAAAAAGGCTTTTAATGGGCCCACCCTCCTAAACCAAAGAAGATCACTACATAAATTACCATAGTTTTGCATAATAGCCTACAAGTCACTTTTTGCAGACCTTAGTTTCAGTTTAAGATGATATTATATCTAAAGGGAAGTTTTAACAGTTGCAATAAGAAAGAAAAATCTGCCCTAGATGAAAGCCTAATTTCTGTGCAGAACTTTGGGAATGCTGTAATACATTAAAGTACAACCCAATGTTCTGATTCCATTTTTGAGCTTTACACAGGAATAAGTACGGTTATTTTTGTTAAAACTAAGCTCCCTGAAACATTGGATATTATGGCTGTTTTTGTTTAGTTAATGAAGCATTTTAAACTAAAAAAAAAAAACCTTTCATTTCTCTCATTATCTGTTTATGGCACTAATAAGGATTACTTCGCCAATGACAATATTATCAGGTTTCTACTGGGATAATTCTATTCTGAGGTTGTAAGGGTACATAAAGGCTTTATATTTAATTCTCTCTTAATGATAACCACACTGTCCTGGTGGGGCTTATGGTATTAAGATTATAGTTAGATGGGCTGAAGTGTGTGGAACGAAAATCTAATTGGGTGCAAAGGGGCTGGGAGAATCCTCCTTCATAAACATTCAGATCTGAGCTTTCTCAGTGATGTTTACCCCAAAATGTATAATATATATCTGAAATAGTAAATGATTCATGTTATAATCTTAAATTAGCAAACACATCCGCTGGTTCTTCTATGTATTTATGTGACATTACACTTAATATTTCTTTACAGTCTTTCATCTGTGACCTTAACACTGCTCTGCATAAATTAATTATGGCAACATGCCTCTGAGGTGAGTAGCTCTTTCCTGATCTTACAAAGAGGGCGCAGAAAAGCAAAGTAATTTGTGCAAGGTCACAAATCAAGGGGTAGAGTCAAGAGAATGTCCTGATTTGTTTTTATCTGCCTCTGTCTGTCTTGCTTGTCATGCTTTAATATCTAGGTTTTTTCCTTCCTACTCCCAGAATCCATAAAGGTACTATGAAAATGTTTGTTAACATTTTTCAAATAGTGGTGATGGTAAATTAAGTCTCCTCAACACTAAAATTCTGTAAGACTAATAAACATAGAATTTAAAGTCTGTTCTATGATTTTGTTGTTGTTTTTTAGGACGAGTCTCTGCTGGCCACTAGAACTGTTGAAATTGATAGCAAGCCAAGAAAACCAAGCCTGGGACCCAGAGGTAATGTCTCTGTGGTAGTAAGTAATGGGAATGGGCCTGAAAAGGGAGTCTTAGTCTTTGGCAATGAATAACAGGGAAGGTAAGGGACAAATGGAAATCCCAGTGTTATTACTTTAATAGAAACCAGACGCCTGACAAGAATTCTCCCAGTATCATCCCCAGTGAATGTCTTCGAGGCCCACAGAAAACAATACTGCAGTACATAAGCATTTCTAAAATAGGGTGAACAAATTTGCTTAGAATTTCAGTCTTGTAGCTAGAAAATTCAGCAACCCCTTCTCATACAGGGGACAGTAAGAAAGGAAAAAATGGCTTTTTCATCAAAAAAACTGTCAAGGAAGCCTTTCATTCTTATGTCATCATCTGTTCATTCATTCTTCCACACATACACAAGAAAATATTTATTAATGTGCAAATCACTCACTGTCATATACTCAACCACCCAGCAGCATTGGCCTTCTTAGTGGTATTAGACTCCCACGCTCAGTCTCCTGACTGTACGCTTTGTGTAGCTGTGCCCCTATCTGGAACGGTCTTCCTCCTCCTGGTTTCCTTTAAGATTCAACTCAAGTCCTATCTTTAGCAAAAGGACCAACCTGATCTTCCCCCACCCTCTCATGCTGGTGCCTTCCCTCAGAGATTACCTCCCATTTACATTGTACACATTTTCTATCTACATAGTTGTCTCTACTATTAGAATGTGAATTTCTTGAGGATAAGGACTATGCTTTTTTACTTTTTTTTTTCCTGTCTTTTTGGAAGGGGGAAGGCAGGGTGACTTGCCCAAGGTCACACAGCTAGTAAGTGTTAAGTGTCTGAGGCCAAATTTGAAGTCAGGTCCTCCAGACTCCAGAGCTGCTGCTCTATTAATTGCACCACCTAACTGCCCCTTTACTTTTTTATTTAATATTTAGCACAGTGACTAGTATATAACAAGTACTTAATTAATAAATGCTTGTTGACTGCTGAGGCACTGGGGGAATTATTAAGTATAGATAAAATGTTTAGTCCCTGCCATCGTGGAGCTTACAGTCTAGGAAGCTGTACCATTTTATGGGTCATAGGTCAATTACTTCATATGATCCTATCCATGTTTTACTGTATATAAGAGTAGACCTCCTCTGGGCAGGGGCGTGTGTGTGTATGTGTGCGCACACGTGTGAGGCACTCTTAAAGATATTTGAAGGGAATTTTGGAAGGCTCAAGAGAGAATAGCCTGGTAGAAGCTAACTGTGAGCATAGCAGCCTAAGTTGTCAAGATCTATTGGCTGACAAAATAATGACAGAATCTATCCCAGTGGTTTTCTAGGCCAACCTATACCTGAACAGAAACCCTCTTTATAATACTTCCAACACATGTGGGTAGGTGGCACTAAATGCCAGGGTAACCTATTTCATTTTGCAACAGCTCTGTTAGATCTCTCTGCCTCTGTGGTTTCTACCTGTTGCTCCTGTTCTTGAATATGAGGTCAAAAAGAACACATTGAATACCTTTTCCACATGCCAACCCTTAGATAAAGATAGCCATTAGAGGCCATTTACAATTATGAATACTTTCAATTCCTACAGTTCATCCTCACCATCCTGGCTGCTCTGCTTCTGATTCTTTCCAACTTGTCAATGTGCTTTCTAAAATGTTACCTAGAACTGAAAACAATGCTCCAGATGTCGTCTGATCAGAGCAAATCACAGTGGACCTATCACCTTCTGTGATCTGGACACCAATTCTTTAATGCTACTGTTCAACACTGACTTTCATTTTTTGACCACCACATGACAGTGTTGTCTTAGTATGTGCTTGAAATCCACTTTAAAAAAACCCAATCCCAGGAGACGGCTAGGTGGTGCAGTGAACAGAGCACCGGCCCTGGAGTCAGGAGGACCTGAATTCAAATCTGGACTCAGACACTCAACACTTACTAACCGTGTGACCTTGGGCAAGTCACTTGACCCCAATTGCCCTGCTTTTCCCCTCCAAAAAAGCCAAACAAAACAAAACAAAACCTGATCCTGGACCTTATATTTGTAAAGTTGATCTTTTAAAACCTAGGGATATGACTTTACACTTTACACTTAGGCGGGGTATAACTTTATACTTGGCTCTCTTTTAAGTCTACTAACATTAGACTTACTCTAGTCAGTGGAGAACTCTACTATTCTTTTAGCTCCCTAGCACTCCAGCCTCTGAAGAACTTTTTGCATCCTGACTCTAGGATCCCATGTTTTAACTCTTCATTTTTGTGTCATCTGTAGATTTCACGAACATGTGATCTTTGCTTTCACCCAAGTAATTGCTAGAATTTAGACAGAACTTTATGGTCTCCAAAATGCTTTACAAGTGATCCTCACAAAACTTAAAAAAAAAATATTTAGCATAGTAACTAGTATATAACAAGTACTTAATTAATAAATGCTTGTTGACTGCTGAGGCACTGGGGGAATTATTAAGTTAAGATAAAATTTCCTATCATCATATTTAATAGATCAAGCAATGTTGGCTGACAGACTTGGTCCAGGGTAATACAACTAGTCTAGTAGGTTCCTGAGGCCAAATTTAAACTCAAGTCTCCCCGACAACACTCTTCACTGAGTTTTCTATCTGCATTAAATAGCACAGGTCTGCAGACATAGCCCTTGGTATACTTCAATAGTTAAAGATCTCCAAGTTGAACCACATGTGACTTCTACTTGGATGTAGATGGGCCTATCTCACAGTGTTAACATATGTAAAATGTAAAATGCTCGACAAACCTTAAAGTACACACATATGCTAGTTATTATTCAATAAATTCTAAGTCTCCATTTTAGGTTTATGTAACACCCAAATTACATAAAAATAAATAATAATTTTTTAGTAGGATTGGAGATGAAATTATGGTCAGGAGTACAGGGTCAAACTGTTTTCCAGCTTTACCTTTATTTCACATATCTATGTTCTCAGGGAAGAATGGCGACTACCTTAAAGATACCAGCCAACCAGCTGAACTAGTCATGAAATTGTATGTCTTGGTGACAATTTGTTTCCTAAAATGTCACTAAAAGAAGAAAAAAAGCCCCTAGTTTCAAAACCTAGACTTCCCCCTAAATTTCCAGAAAAATAAATCCTAGTATATCAATGTGTAAATTTTTCCTCATTTTAACATCCTTAAACAGATTTATTAAATTCAATAATTGTGTAATTATTACTTAATTCTAATTTAATGCTCTTCATTAAGAAGAACTGAACCAGGAATAATAAATTTCTCATCTGCTGTCTTTTGCTCATATTTTATAGTCCATATCTAATCATGAAATCAGGATACAGCTGAGTATAGTCTTCTGTTGATTTTCCCATTTTATGTTTCAAATTGGTACTGTATGTTGACCTGAAGGTAGCATACCAATTTCCATAATAGTCTCCATTTCCAGTTTTGTCTGGACAGTCTTTTAGGCTGAATAAAGACTCTGACTGTGTGGCTGTCATGCTTTTTGTGCATTAAATTACCCTTTAATATCGTTTATATTGTCTTTTTTCTCTCTATCTTCTAAAATCTGAGTGAGCCACTTGTGTTGTTGATTAGTTAGTCGGTCAATAAGCCTTTATTAAGCATTTGTTGTATGCTAGGAACTTTGTTAAACACTGGGGAAACAAATTAAGGCATACATACACACATATATAATAAAGAGCTAGAGGGAGAGGGGGAAGGAGAGGGAGAGGGGGACGGAGAGGGAGAGAGGGATCTCAGCAAAGGGAAGGCACTAGCATTGAGGGAGTAAGGGGGATCAAGAAAGGTTTCCTGGAGAAGGTGGGACTTGAAGAGACCCAGAAAAGTCATGAGTTGGAAATAAGGAGGGAGGGAATTCTAGGAATTCTAGGGTCAGTCAGTGAAAGTGTCTGGAATCAGGCAATACAGTGTCTCGTACAAGGAACTTCAAAGAGGCCAGAGTATGTGTTGGGGGAATAAAGTATAAGAAGACTGGAAAAGTAGGAAAGGGCCAAGTTGTAAAGGGCTTTGAATGCCAAATAGAGGATTTTTATATTTGATCCTGGAGGTAACATTATTGAATGGGAAGAGGAAGGGGTGTGTGTGTGTGTGTGTGTGTGTGTGTGTGTATGTGTGAGAGACAGAGACAGAGAGTCATATGTGCCACTTCGTGGATGCTGATTATTGCTTTTTTATTACAAAATTAAAGTTCTTTATACATATTATCTGTTATATTACTGGTACTTTTATACATTTGTACTAAGTAATTTCCTAATATATGTGAAGGAAAATATGAGCTAAAATTAAAACCACATAAATGGAAAGAAAAACTGCAACAAAGAAATGAAACTCTGCTGTGGAATTAAAATGACCAAGTTTGGCCACAGCAAAGAGCTGAGAAAATGCCTCTCGCTCCTTTCACTGAAGAAGTAGCAGCCTATGGGTCTGGAATGCTGTACATACGGTTGGACACAGATCAAGGGTTAATTTTGCTGACCTGTTTTTTTCCCACTCTTAAAAATCTTTGTTAAAAGGAATGGTTTATTGTGTGTGGTAGGTAGAAAGGATGTCTTAGGAAACAAATATGATATAATAAAAAAATTAAAAAAACATTTTAAAAGGCTACTTATTTTAATCTAATTTAAGCAGAGGCAAAGACCTGCCTAGGTATTTATTAGACTAATTTTTAAATAATGTAATCAATTAAATAAAAAATCAGAAATGTGAAATATATGCCTATCTAAATCATGGGCGTTATATGTATATCTCTGAATAGTAACAATGATATACATTTTTATTTTAAATCACTTTCAAATTTTGAGTTTTCTTCTAAAAAAATCATTATTTGCCTCTACTGTTAGGATAAAAGAGATTATTCCAGCTTTTCCTTGATGCTTATTATACCAACTCAGAAATCCTATTATAGTGGATGACACCATTACATCTCTTAGATTGTAAGCTCTTTATAGAAAAGGATTGTGTTGATTTTCATTTTTGTATGCTTAGCACCTGGCCCAGCACCACTGCTCAACTTTGGCATGGCACTTACTAGTGAACCAAGTTCACTTTCCTTCTCCTCTTCACTCTTTGGAGCCTTTCTCGTTTTCATAAAGATAGTGGATAAAGAACAGGCTTTGGGAGCAATCTGCTCTGTTATTTACCTACACCAAGCTTGTCCCTACTGACTCTGGAAAAAAAAAGAGGAAATACTGCCTAAAGTGGCATTTCTCCTTTATCAAGCCCCCTCCTTGAGGTCAGGAGGTAATGAGTGAAATTACGGAAATGACTATGCATATGTCCACACAAACTCATATATTTTATATTCCCATCAGGTTTCCTCATATATCCTTCAACCTAGATGTCGGGAGTAATATGAATATCAAATGAAATCAAGCCAATACAAGGCATTCTTGACCCAAGGTAGCAATGTTGCTAATGAGATCTCAGCAATTACCCATGTGTACCTGAAGGTGAATGATAAACATACAGCTCTCAGATACAAAGTGACAGAAGCAAAGGGCTAGAAGAGACATTAAAAGGTCAACTTGTCTATTTCCCTGTCTTTAGGACCTTACACAAACCTCTCCCAGGAAGAACAATGGATTCACACATGAATTTATACTTAATAAAGTATAAACCAACTGAAACAGTCTTCAGAAGAGTCTTTAATGAGATGGAAAGAGCAGTTAATCTTAACCCCAGAGAATAACAAATGACTGAGGGAGGATTCTGAGCCTAATTTCCACTCTGTTCATCACTCACTAATGTGCAAAGAATGTAATGACAGCCTTGTTAATAAGTATCAAAAATTTATCAGTCCACACACACACTTTTTGTTAGCATACCTTCCTTCCCTCCTAGAGTCAAGCCAGGAAGAAAGTGAATCGTTAGCAGTTTTACTCGCCCATGTTAAATTGTTACGCGCTTTGGGTGTCTGTTTGAAAGGTCTGAATGTGTGTTAGCACACAGATCATATCTTTGTACCAGGTTTACATCCTGATTTGGGAGTGGCTAAGATACTTAAATGTGGTCTCGATTTTACATACAACCAAACTGGTGCTTTTAGATAAATATAGAGTAGATTAAAGTTGTCTTTCTTAGAAACAATCCAAGACTAGCCAAGCGGTGCAATAGAGTGTTAGATCTGAAGGCAGAAGAATATGAGTTCAAATCGTGCCTCAGACTTGACTTCACAAATGATTGTTGATTCTTTGAAGACAGAGAAAACACTAGCAGCTAAGGCATTCCTAGATTTAGAGCCAGAAGGGAGCTTAAAAGTCATCTTAGTTTTAACCCTTCCACTTTATGAATGAAGAGATTGTGAGTCAGAAAAGTTAAATGTTGTGCCCAAGTCATTCAGATGAGAAGGAGCAGAGTTCAGATTTGAAACCAGGCCATCTGAACTCAAATCTAGCATTTAGCGAATCTCCAGATAAGAGCTAGGGGAATGTTCTTCTTGAGATTATTCTCTAAAATGCATTTTTAGAGAAGACTAACTACTAAGAAGTCACATGGGGGGAGGCAATAAATAGAGTTGGCATCCCAGTTAGAAAGACATGACCCTAAAATCCACTTCTGATACATACTGGTAGAGTGGCCCTAGGCCAGTGGTTCTCAACCTTCCTAATGTCGGGACCCTTTAATACTCGTATGTGGGCATATCTGCATGTGGGCAGACCTGCCTGGAGACAGATAGAGGAGTGGTGTCTCAATTCCTAAGATCATCAGAAAGATGTATTTTCCAATGGTCTTAGGCGATCCCTGTGAAAGGGTCATTTGACCCCCAAAGGGTTGAGACAGGTTGAGAACTGCTGCCCTAGGCAAATCACTTAACCTCTCAGAATACCTAGACAATTCCAAGAGAATAAATTGAAACACAGCTGGAAACCTACATCAATGGAAGGAGTTTCCTCACTAAGAATACCACAGACAAATAGATTTAACAAGTACAGAACAAAAAAAAAAAGTAAAATAATGGCAGAAACAAGATAGGAGAGAAGGCACATCTGAGGGAGGTAAGAGAACAAAGTATTCCCAAGCACCTTGGCAAAATCTTTATATGTAAAGAATTGTAGGCTAATTAGGAAAATATCCTGATGCAGTATAAAAATCAGTGTGTTTTGGAGTCAGAAGAAGATCTGCATTCAAATCCCAGCTCTGCTTCATACTATCTATACAATCATGGGCAAATTATTTAACCTTTATTTCCTCATGTGGAAAATGAGAGAATCAGACCAAAAAACCTCTGAGTTCTCCTACAGTTCTGACTCTATGACCCCATCTGGTTCTGGAGAGTCCTTGAATTAAATATTATTTTATCTATTCATTAAAGCAGATTACTGAAGGACTTCTAACATGGTAATATCCTAGTAATTTAATTCAAGTTGTTCTATGTGCTTAAAAGCAATAACACTGAATTTCTTCAACAATATTTGATAATTTAAACTTTTCACTTATTCATACTGATCTTCCTTGCCACATTAATTTGAATTAATTAAGATCTATGGGCTGGTTTTTTTTTCCCTTACATACTCTTTCTAAAAGGCCGGGTTGCAGAATGATTTGAACTGATTTTATATCTCATGCCAGCCATCAAATTCAAAGTCCTTTTTTCTAGGGTGGAACTGTAATCTGAGGTAAAATATATTTATCTAATCTAGGGTTACCTCTAATCTCAGGTAATGAATATTTATCTGGAGATAATGAGCTTCACAAATTGGCCTAGGTCACCATTTTTTGGCCTAAATATTAGACTTCTATTGGTGCTGACACTTTTTACTGCATAGGAATTTATGTCTTACCTCCTTTTTCTTTATTCTTTTTTTCTAGGTGAATAATGCATTGGGAAAAGGAGGTAGACCAATGCATGGGTCTTGTCCAAAACAAGGGAGGCTAGATGCTTTTATTAGCTACTTGAAGGCTATTTTGTTAACTTCAAATAGACCTTCTGCTCTCAACTCACCCTGAAGGCTTGCTCTCTATGTAAGACTGACTGTCTCATACTTAAAGATATAATTTTGGAGAATAAAGCATACTGGTTATACTTCTTGTGATAAAGAAAAACCTTGGTCTCTCAAATAGCTGGAAAAAGATTTTGGAAACAACATATCTACCTCGCAGTGAGTTATTTAGTCCTTATTAGGAAGACAGCTGAGAATAAAAACCAGTGATATTCAATTTACAAAAACTCTTAACATCATTCAAATTTATCAAGCTGCATAATCTGAAAATATGCCAGAAGAATCATGGCATACTAGCCTTCCACTATTGTAATTTTATTTGAAATCACAGAATCTTGACCTTATCTAAAAGGGTAATTGGATCCATTCACAGTAGGGGTTTTGACCCTTTCCATCTGCCCTGAAGATATACTTTCCTATATTTGTTATCTCCTCCAATTGGTGTATGAGGTTCTTGAAGACAAGAAAATCTTTCTTTCAATTCCCATCCTCAGCACTTAGCAAAATGAGTGGAACACAGTTTAATAATTTTTTGAAATATGCATTCCTTCCCACATAGACATTCCTTTATTTGATGTCAGTTGTTTCATCAATCTTCTATCTGCCTATATAAGATGCAAAAAGGAGCCAGGATTACTGGTTTAGGTTGCTCTCTGTCCTTTGTTCTCAAAGAGGACCATGACAGCAGAAGGTGATGCCATGACTTGCAAGTGAATTGGATTTAAGTGAGGCAGGGCTGTTCAGGGTCACCAGCCTCACTCTCTCCTTTGGAGTCATCTGGGTCCAGTGACAAGGTATAGATCAATACAACTCACTGACTTAGGTTTTCTTTTAAAGAATGTACTAGGTCAGAACACAGAAGCAGGAATTTCTTAACTCTTTTTTCCTGGTCAATGTCTCTCCTTCTGAACAAAGTACAAGACAGAACAAAAAAAGGGTTGATGAAAATCCCTTGGCTCAGTGAACATATAAGAAGTTAGGGGAAGGATTAAGAACTAAGTGATAAAATGTCCTAGCCCTAATGGACCCCTATATTGCTCACAGTCAAAAGGCATAATAGGGAAACTGTAGATGACCCCAGGAAGCAGAGCTCAAATTTGAAACTGAGTACTGAATAAAAAAAAAAAAACCAAAAAAACCAAAACACCTTCTGGTGAGAACAGCAAAAGTGACTTTATGAAGAGCAGATGAGGAAGAGCCGTGGAACTAGTCATGTTACTACTCTGCTCAGGAAGCTGCTGTGTCTCTATATTATCTCTAGGATCAAACACAAAACTCTTTAGTTTGGCATTTAAAACTTTTCACAATTTATCTCTGATGTACCTTTCTAGATTCATCTAGAATAACCCTTCTCCCAGCTTTATGGCTGCAGACTGGTGTATTTGCTGTCCCAAGTCACACATGACATTCTATTTCCCATTTCTATGCCTTTGCATGTATGTCACCCATGTCTGGAATGTACTTCCTCCTCATCTCTGAATTTTAGAACGTCTAGGTCCCTTCTTTCAATCAATCAGCCATTCAATAAGTGCTTACTATCTATGTTCCAGAGACCGTGTTAGGTGATGGAGATACAAGACCAAAAACCAGGTCTGTAGTCAGGAAGATCTAAATTCAGATCAGACCTCAGACACTAACTGTGTGACCCTGGGCAAGTCATTTAACCCTATTTGTCTTTGTTTCTTCATCTGTAAAATGAGTTGGAGAAGGAAATAGCAAACCTTTCCAGACTGAGGACCTTACAGGTCTAGTCAGAGAGGTAATACATGTGCATTTGTGTGTCTGTAGATATAAACAAATGGGGCAGCTAAGTGTCAAAGTGAAATAGAGCATCAGCCCTGAAGTCAGTAGGACCTGAGATCAAATCTGGCCTCAGACACTTGATGCTTAACTAGCTATGTGATCTTGGGCAAGTCACTTAACCCCAACTGCTTTGCCTTCTCCCTCCAAAAAAAAGATATATATGGATACATGGTAATTTTGGATACAAGGTAATTTTGGCAAAAAGGCACTAACCACTGGAGTTATATACAAAAGGTGGTACTACAATGTCTATTGCTACTAATAAAATATTTACCAAACTATGTAATGTTGGCAAAATTGCTCAGACTTTCCCAATCTCACTTTTCTCATCTATGGAATAAGGTTAGGTTAGATGATCACTAAAGTATCTTATAACCTTCAAATTTAGAGTCTAAGTTCTATGACACTCTTGACATATGAAAGTATTAGAGAATTTCAATGATAATAAAGCAATGCATTGACTCGGCACTATAAAGTTTAGAGCAAGTGCTGCCTATATTACCACCTCCAACTTACAAATGGGGAAACTGAGGCTCTAAGAGGTTAACTGAATTATCACAGAATTATTAAGTATTTGTAGCAAGATCTGATCCCAGATTTCCTAAGCTGATCCTCTTCTACCTTGTATAATAACAGTTAGTGTTCATAATTAGGGGACTGCCAGAATTTTCTGTTACTTTTAGCTCCTGTTTCAGTAAATTAACAAAAGTGAACTAATTAAATATTTTTTATTTTATTATGAACTAGAATGTTTCATAATTAGAAACATTCACATAAATCAAAATTTCAAAATCACCTAAACAGAGGTTTTTTTCACTTTATTTGATACGCCTTTGGAAATCCTTTGGAAGATTTCCAGTCATCTCTGTTTTAAGGCAAGAATACACACACACACACACACACACACACACACACACACACACACACACACCCTCTAGTTGGCCATAATTTAATGCCTTATGGATCTATGATCTCATTTATGTGCTAAGTCCCTCTACCAGTATGGAACACAACTCATTTACACCTGCTCTTCCTGTGTAATTCTGTCATATCCATCCATAAATCCTCCATAGAATATCTACCCAATACACTGGAAGCCTTCTTTTAACGTGTCATGGAAACCAGTGCAACTCTTGAATTGTTTTTCTGTTGTTCCCTTTCTTGCTGTATGAAAAACAGTAAATTTTTGTCATACATGTCCTTTATGAGATTTTACATATTGGCTACAGTCTATGCCTCTATCCTTTGCACTGTCATTGAGCTATTTTTAAAGTTATATCTGACTGTTTGTGACCCCATTTGGGGTTTTCTTGGCAAAGATACTGGAAAGGTTTGCTGTTTCCTTCTCCAACTCATTTTACAGATGAAGAAACAAAGGCAAATAGGGTTAAGTGACTTGCCCAGGGTCACACAGTTAGTGTCTGAGGCCTGATTTGAATTTAGATCTTCCTGACTATAGACCTGGTGCTCTATCCATGGTGCCATCCTTTGTCCTACCTTAAGCAACATTTTGGTCTATTACAGTTTTTTCTCTGTGTATATGTTCCTCATTTTCCCTAACAGACTTTACATCTCATTTAATCTTTGTATGATCAGCATCTTTCCCAGTGTCTTATGCATAGCAGATGCTTAATATTTGTCAATTGAATTAGTTGCTCTAGAAGTAGGGGAAAGACAGTATTGAGGCTGAAATTTAACTTTCTTTTTTTCTGATAGATGAGTGAAAATAAGAAGTAAGAAGTGCCCAACTTTCATTTCTACATCATTTTAATTGGATAGTTTCTTTTTAAAAATCAATAAGATACATAGAATGCTTCACTCATTTCTCTTTAAATTACCACACAGCACAATATAATGAGACTTTGAGTTCCCGAGTACTTAAAAAAACTCTTCCCCTGTCATTATTTTTCTAGATAACACAAAGAAATTTAAAGATCCAATCTCTTAAAGTAATTTGATTTGTATGAAATGGACAACAAAGCATTTCTAATGAAGTGACTTTAGCTAAATTGTAATGATATGTGCAACTGCATCAGTTCAAATTGGTCAAACAATTAGGTGATTAATCACGCAACAGGTACAACAGCACAATTAAACAGATTCTTTCTCCATTCCTTTCTTAGGCTGGTGTTTCTACTCTTTGAGGTCAGGATACCAGCTTGCTGCTGTGTTGTTAACTTGTTACTCCCTGTCAAATAGAAAACAAACAAATAGGAAAGAGTACATTGTATACGTGGAAGAAAGAGTGAGAGTGAGAGTGAGAGAGAACATCCATGCAGAGTCTCATTCTCCTCTTCTGAAAATGAGATGTAAATTTGGTTATGTGTGGTCATAGGGGAAAGGTTTCACAACATTCCAAAGTCACTGTATGTTTCATTTGTAACAATCTTAATAGCACCTGCCACCTAGAATACTGGGAAGGTATCATTATCTCAATTTCATGCAAATCTATAATACAATGCCGACATACTTGACAACGTACGCTTTTAATTCAACAACACCACAAAGTAACAATAGTTAACGTTTATACACTGCTAATATGACCCATGCAGTGTGCTAAGCACTTGACAAATATTATCTCATTTGATTCTCACAACAACCCTGGGCTACTATTATCTCTATTTTACAATTGAAGAAATGGAGGCAAAAAGACGAGCAACTTGCCCAATATCACACAGTATTTGAGGCAGTATTTGAAATGAGGTCTCCTAGAATCCAAACCCGCACAGTATCCTCTGAGCCACCTACATGACTCCACACCAGGAATCCTGACACTACAGATGTTTAACTTCACAGGAGAATCAGGGGCCACTATACTAATCAAGCAATTGACACATTTTTGGGGAGAATCTACAAGATAGTAGGTCCTTTGGTAAGAGAAATATAAGCCAAGGTCCTCTCCCTCAAGGAATTTACTGTCGAGTTGGAGGTTAGCAGGCACTCCTTCCCAGTACGCATTCCAGACTTCCTCCACCATGCCTTGGGAACCTCTCGATGCTGGAAATTCCCTCCATTCCTGGAATTCACACACTGGAGGTATTTTCCATCCCTGCAATCTCTCCCTCTGATTGGACAGCTCTCTAAAGAAGGCTGTCCAGGCCAGTCATATCTATATTCTTTTCCAGCCTGCCCTCTAAACTTTCTCTAACATCACAGGGGAGAGAATGTCTTTCATTTCACTTGTCTTCATATTCCCAATTTTTAGCAAAGTACCTGGCACATAGTAGATGTTTTATAAATGCTCGTTGATTGACTCAAGGTACGAGAATAATAAAAGCACAGTGTAAGCCAGGGTACAATTGTCTAATTAAATGTTACAGGAAAAAAAAAATGTTATAGTGTCTCTTATTTTCAGTAGTTCCCTCCCCACCTCCTAGGAACCCACTGTGTTCATATAGTTCTTTGCAATCCAGAGTCCACATACAAGAGGAAGCCCCTCCCCTCAACACTCTTTCTCCCCTTCCATTTGGTGCTTGACTTTTAATTTAACACCAACCAATACTTCTCTATTTTGTATCTTCTTTTTGCAGAACCTTGATAGGTAACTAGGCTAGCTTATCTGACACACTTATTGTGCAAAGGTTAATGATTTATTGTATCCATCCTTTATTAAAAAGTGTATTTCCTTTCTAAAGGATGTCTTCTGAGACTCAGGGAAGAGGAATGAGGGCAAGAATTTGGCATACTGTGACAACTATCAGGGATGTTATTTTGGAGTCATGAAACGATGTTTCATTGGTGTTCACACCATTCTATCTTCTGCAGCAGGGCTAATCTCCACAAAGGAGATACTTAAAGACTGATACAAGGTAATTTAGTATCTTTGCTTCAAAAAAAATGAAAAAGGAATGGCTCTAAGTCATGGAAACTCAACTTCTGTGTTCTCTTGGAATCAAATGAGATAATGTATGTAAATCTGCAAACTTTAAAATGCCTTATGAATATGAGTTGCTATTGTTATTATTACATCACTTTTCTCATCTTTTCCCTATGAAATTCAGATAGAAATAGTCCTGAGATAAATTCCTCTTCTTCTATGATTCCTTTACATTTATTGTCTGGTAAACAAAATTGCCACTTTTGATACTGTAATTGATAAATGTGTGTGTGATTACACCTAGAAAACAAAATAAATTTGCAGTCCAGAAGATATCATCAAATGCTGGTTTACAGTCAAAAGTCAGCAAACATTTATTAAGCACCCACTACGTGCTGGACAAGGGCTTAAAAAAAAAAGAAAGGTAAAAGGCATTCCCCGCCCTCTAGCTTATGCAGGAGACCTAAAAAGAAGAAGAGATGTCTTGTAGCCAGCAGGGACATTAATGGGGTATCTGACCGAGCCCTCTACTTAAATAGAGGGTCAAGGAGCAGTTTTGTAACTAATGGTTACTAGTATTACTAGACCTAGGCTTTGCCCACTAAATATGGGTGACTTTTATCAACCAAAACTTCCTCCAATCTTCAATGTCCTTCTTCCTTAAAATAAAGGGGACTAGAACAGGTTATCTTTATGGTCCCTGGTGGCTCCAAAATTCTGAGCCTAGGGGCAAGTATTGTCCAATTAATTTAATCTGTTCTCACAAACCTTATTGATTCAAACTAAGTAGAAGAGACAACCAATTGACTTTGCTGGGCCTTTAGATTCTGTGCCCAAAATCAGCCACTGATCACTGAATTAAAGTCATAATGATGTCTTTCCTAAGATATCATGATATATCATAAGAAAGGCCTTGGAAATATTGTGGCAAACATAAGTTCACAGTTAGAGAGATTGACAGTATTGAGAAAAACCAGAGGATTTAGAAGTAACTAAGAGGCACTGGGGAAAGAGCACTGAACCTGGAGTCAGGAACATCTGAGTTCAAATCCAGCCTCAGATATTTACAAGCTATATGACCCTGGCTAAGTCACTTAAGTTCTGCCTCAGTTTCCTTAACTGTAAAAGGAGTATAATAATAGCACCTACCTTCCCAGGGTTATTGCAAGAATCAAACTTGATAATATTTGCAAAGCACTTAGCACACACTGCCTGGTACATACTAAATACATACACTTACTAATAAATGCTCATTCCATTCCATTTCATCTAATTTAGAGACAGAATGGACCTTGGAGAGCTCTGCAATCTACAGGTGATGAACCTGAGACCTAGAGAAATGAACTGAATTGAAGTAACCGATCTTGGATTCAAATCAAGGCCTTTTGATTCCAGACCCACTATTGATTTCATTACCTCAGGCTGTGCCCTCATCTCTCTTTACTTTCATATTTACCCTACAACAATGACTAGTTGTGCCTTGGAGCTGATGCTGATTTCTTGGAATCTAGACCACAGAATGCCAGCTCTGGTAGAGCAACTACTAACTAGAAAGGCTTCAAGTATGGGCCCAATGATGACTATGTCTATGGTTCGGGGACCAGACTGTAAGGTTTGGAAAAGGTTGGCACAGTGGATAGAGTGCTGGGTCTTGAGTCAAGAAGATTCATCTTCCCGAGTTTAAATCTGGCCTCAGAACTTGTTAGCTGTGTGACCCTGGGCAAGTCACCTACTCCTGTTTGCCTCAGTTTCTATATCTATACAATAAGCTGGAGAAGGAAGCGGCAAACCACTCCAGTATCTTTGGTGAGAAAACCCCAAATGCTGTTGCAAAGAGTTCAGTACAACTGAAAAATGCCTGAACAACAATAACAATCACTAGGCTGGTCTCATGATGATGAATTATAAGGAGATTGAGATATTATTAGTAGAGAGGTGTGCCCACAGTTTTGGAATTACAGGTTCATGAAGTATTCCCACGAGAGAAGAAATATCAAGTAGATATTTATTGATAATGTTGGAAAATAGGATTAGTGGGGCTAGAAAAAAGTCACTAGGAAAAAAAGAGGAAAGTGGGATAATGGTTAAACATGTAGCATATGAAACTAGGCTTCCACTGTCACTGAAGGACTATTGGGAGTTCCCTAGCTCTAGTCTACATGATCAACTTCCAAATTCTTTTTAAAACTTTATCCAGATAAAAATCCTTCATTCAAGAAACATTCCTTTGAATTACACAAATGTTAAGTGAATGCACAGATGGTAAGAAGGTCATCTCACTAAAAAAAATGGCTGTAATGCATCAATGGGGAACCATAAGATGTGATCAGCAAACAGAGGGACTGTATTGCTAGTTAGCTCAGTTGGTTGAGACACTGTAGTGACATGACCCAAGTCATGGCTTTGATCCCTAATGGGCCAATTAGTTTGGCTCTGTTCTATGGCCACAGACATATCTACATTCGGTACAGACAGCATCCATGGCACAAATCCAATAGCATTCCTGGAAAACACACCAAAAAGATGGTCTATGGATAATGCTGGACATCAGCAGCGATACCTTTCATATATGAAAGACAATAATATAGAAATAAATTGAAATATTAAAGAGTTAGAAATCACTTTAAGACCAACTTGATAATCTAATAACTACAATTTATGCATGATTGAGATGTTTTCCTATCTTTAGAATTTAATTAAAAAATAGCAAAGCCTATTTTTCCACTGAAGCATAAAGAAGATGATCTTATGTGATATTTTATCAATATGCATCGATCTAAAAACAAATAAAATAGTGAATCTGGATACAAATTTTCCCAAGATAAGGATCCATGTGTAGGAAACATTGTAAGCACAGTATTTCAAAATGTTTGGATTAGCTCCAAGGTAGTTGAGCAAAACTGAGACTAATAAAATATAATTAAACATTAATTACTGTAACTATCAAAAATAATTGACTTGTACAAAACACAGTACTCCTATTAAAAAAAGAGAAACCTAAGGGTGATCAAATATATATGTATATATAGTATTCTTTCCTGTAGACATAATAATTGCTGTGCAGCTATTAAATTTATAGACAACTGTTAAGATTCTTCTGTGACTCTTTAGTATTGTGAATCTAAAACAGTTTGATAGAGTACTGTCTCCAAATAAGTCCTAAGTACTCTTCAGTACCTTCTCAGTAAACACTATCATAAAAGCAATGACATGTGGGAAGAGTAAATGAAACTGAATCTCATGCCATTTATACATCTTTGCTAAGAGAAGAAGGTTTTCAGACAGGAAAAAAAATGTGATAAATCAAGCTACATAATTACGTTGATGAATAACATGATAAGGCATTTTAATGAAATTAACCATTGGCCAGCATTTGGTATCCTCTATTGTCAAGCCAGTGGGGTCACACTGCTTTTTAAAAATAAAATGAAATGTTTTAAAAAATATTTGATTTTTTCCCTTATGACCTTAATTCTTAAAGTCAGTTAAAGATGAATGATGATCATAGGGAAGGCACCTTCATGTAGAAATCAAGTTTCTTCAAATCTTAAGATCATAGATTTAGAACAAGAAGGGTCATCTTAGAGATCATCTAGCTCAACTCCTTCATTTTACAGGTGAGGAAATTGAGGCCCAGAGATATTAGGTGACTTGTCCAAGTTATTACTTGGTAGTAACTGACAAGAGCCAGAATTTGTACTCAAGTCCTCTGTCTCTGTGCTCCAAATTTCATGTTCTTTCCACTGCAGCACTTTATAATTTAATTTTAATTTATTGTGGAAGCATTAATAAAAGGAAATATGAAACTACATTTATTGAAATTACTGAGTAATAAATCTATATTTGGGACAGGGAGAATCAGAAAAGGAGAGGAAGGAACAGCAACACAGCACCTACTCTTAGAAACAACATGGAACTTCTTTATCCCAATGGTGTTAGGGGTGTCGTGTGGCTCACACAAAGCACTTTACAAATCTTAAGGTACCATATTTTTATAGTCACCAGGCCTCC
Source organism: Pseudochirops cupreus (assembly GCA_028627135.1). Taxonomy (NCBI): domain Eukaryota; kingdom Metazoa; phylum Chordata; class Mammalia; order Diprotodontia; family Pseudocheiridae; genus Pseudochirops; species Pseudochirops cupreus. Next base: position 209,606,347 of record CM053580.1, read on the forward strand.
AGTCTGGTGACGACTCCGTTGTTTGAACCTTCTGCTATGTTCCTGCTGAGCTCAAGCAATGTTTTAGAGCAAGAAAAGGCATGTGTAGATAAAAGGTTAACAACTGGGATAGTCCAGGGATGGTCAAAGGATTTGAGGGAAGGTGATACACGCACACATACTTTTAAGCTTATTCTGCATTATTAACAATTCCAAAAGTCTAGAGACAAATAGCAAAACAACACATCAAGCCTTGATTTGTAACAATTGCTGATTTCTGAGGTGCAAATGCACCCACTGAAAATTTAACAATGGATTCTCAGTCAGTTAAGGCTCGTCCCAACATACCCCTGAACTAATAGGGGGAAGAAGATTAACCTCCACCTTACTGGCAAACTATAGCATACCACTGAGTTATCAAAGAAAGGCAGACCTGAAAGAACCTTAGAGAGCTGGCATTTTACAAAAAGGAAAAGAAACATGTCCCAGGTTATACAGTTAATCAGGAGGCAGAGGTAAGACAAGAAACCAGGTCACCTACCTCTTCCTGGGTGCCTAGGTAGCACAGTTGATAGAGAGCTAGGCCTGGAATCAAGAAGACCTGAGTTCAAATTTGGCCTCAGAAACTTCCTAGCTGTGTGACCCTGGGCAAGTCAGTTAACACTGTCTGCCTCAGTTTCCTCATCTGTAAAATGAGCTGGAGAAAGAAATGGCAAACAACTCCAGTACCAAAAAAAAAGAAAAAAGAAAAAGAAACCAAACCCAAACAAGGTCACAAAAAATCAGACACAGCTGAACAAACACCTTCTGCCTAGTTCAATATTCTCTTTATTGCCTAGTGTTTTATCTATCAAGATTCTGAGAGGCATCATAATTGTGCTATGCAGAACTGATATAATCTACAGAGTATTTCAATCCAATTTTGGAATAGAGATCTATTGATAATAGATGCTCTTTACGTATCTGCAGGAAAATAAAATCTCTACAGCTATTTCTAATTTTCCCTACAATCGTGTCATTAGAAGAGTTGTGATCTATATTGGTGAAAGGAGTATCTACTCAGAAGGAATCATAGTTCCTTGTAATAACTGAAATAGGTTAATCGATAATGGGGGAACAGAGGATAGGGTGTGGAATAGACTTATGATCCCATTAGATTAAGGGAGTCCCAAAGAGGAAAATTCCTTTACCAATAAATATTGGTACCTTGTAAGCCATTATAGTCTGAGAGTTTCTTGGGACACTTGGAAGTTAATTGACTTGTCCAGGGTCACAAAGACAGTATGTGCTAAGATGTAGCTTAACTGTCATATTACTAGTTAACAGACTGTTACTTAACAGTCTATTTGGCGGTCTTAAACCCAGCTCTTCCTAATTCTGAGGTTGGCTCTCTATCCATCAAACCAGGGGTGGGGAACCACTATGGCCTCAAGGCCACATGTGGCCCTCTAGGTTCTCAAGGGCTGCCCTTTGACTAAATTCAAACTTCACAGAACAAATCCTTTTAATAAAAGGATTTGTTCTGTAAAACTTGAACTCTGTCAAAAGGCTGCACCCAAGGAACTAGAGGGCCACATGTGGCCTCAAGGCTGCAGGTTCCCCACCCCTGCACTAAGCCATATTGCTTTTTACCTAGTAATAAGATGTTACAATCATCCCAAATTAGATATGCCTTGATTTTACTTTAACACAAGATTTAATTATTAGGCAAGTTTCCTTAAATCTGCCCTTTTTGAACAATTTAAAATTACACTACTCAAGAAAATTGCTGAAATGTTACATGTACACAAACGCTTATTCATATATTGTTCCATGTTGTTACCATAGAAGAGTTCCCCAGAGAAGTTACAGTAGTGAGGTTCTATGAGATGAGCAGGAAACAGAACAGGAAATTAGTAATTATGAAAGAAACATTATAACAGTCCACCACCAACTGTGGCTCAGTTTGAAATGTGAGCCCTATAAGCATGTGAATCCGATTCTAAAACTGAGGCTAAATATAAAATAAGTTACTTCCTGTAATCATTACTCCAACCTGTAAAGTTATGATTTGTTGGATTTAAGTATTCAATAGTTAAACTATTTCATCGAGAGATTTTTATAGATTTCCAGGTCCCTGTATCATCATTAAGAAGTGATCACTCTTCTATTTCATTAAGTGTGGTGTATTTAAGAAAGATCATTTTTAGGAAAAGGCCATAAATATTTGAAAATAATTCATCAGACCCTTATAGGGGAGTGACTCTTCAAACCTTGGGGTTTTGTTCAGAAACTGATTAAAATCAAAAGACACTAATTGGTTTGTCATGCTACTTAAAATTACCTCAATAGGATGCCAAATGAGAAAATGGAGCCATATGTGAACGTGGAGTGGGGAAGGAGGTAGGAAGGGGGGAAAGAACCAAGGGTAGAATAGCTTGTTTTATTTCTTTTTTTTAAACAGTGAAAAAGCAATAGCATCAGCTCATAGAAAACCCCCCAATCTGTCAGCCTCCACGGAGCGTTCAAAAAGCAGTGTTCCTTCCGAAGATGGTTTGAAGTTTTAAAAGGACCAACTGGGCCATTTCAGGTTAGAAAGATCTTTCAGATAAAACAGCACATTACTGGCAATAAAGAAACAAACTGTCAGGCTGCCAAGATTTGTGGGAGATAAAGTCTGCACATTAAATCATTTTCAGAGGGAAATCCACTTAGGATCTGGGAAGAAAAGGAAGTTCCTGTTATTGTTTGATGTATTTTCGGCATCTGAAGTGAGAGAGGCAAGTCAGTCTTTCAAAGATACAGCTGTATATACATTCACAGGAGAAGACTACAAGCCAGGAGGCACAGTGATAGCCCTGTGAAAAGACAATACAAATTATAGATGGCAGCTGTGGCTGGTAGGGGCCTCTTGACTAACAGCACCTAACATAAGGGTTGGCATGTAGTAGGTGTCAAATAAATGTTTGGTGATTTGACTTAATCTGACCCACCCCGGAATAAATGGGACTCATCTAAATAAATGAAAAGTATTATGACCAGAGATGGGGTGGTGATAATTCCATTGTACTCTGCACTGGTCTGCCCACAGCTGGAGTATTATGCTCAGTCCTGGGCATCACATTTTAATTGGAATACTGATAAATAGGTTGCTATGGCAAAGAAAAAAATCCTCACTAGGATCCAACCTTCTTTGTACTCAGCTGGACTGGTCTTTCTACACAGGCACAGTCTTTCACCAGGTATATATTAGAAACCTTTTCAGCAGGAGAGAACCAGCCAGATAAAGCTTGTGCACCATAGGGGACATACCCCTAAAGAATCTAGGGTCACCTGAATGCCAAAATGAGACAGTAGAAATGTACAATCTCCTAAGAATCACAGTAGCAGAGAATACAAAGGGTGACAGAAAGATTCGTGTTGGGTGTAAGTGTATTGTAGCCTACGACTAATAGTGACTGCCAGGTTTGACATGTCACAGAAATATTATCTGAGGAAATATATGACCAGAAAAAGAGGTGGGTCAGTCACCCACCATGCTCCCAGAAGCTCATTATTGGGAAAATCTAATCATCCTGCAAGAACCCATCAGCCTTGGTACTCTACCTCATCACCCACTCTCTGTACCTTCAATTGGAAGGTGGAGCTATGAACTGTAAAAGCTCTCTTTGAGGAGGGAACTCAGCTCAGAACATGTCATTTCTCACCTGGTTGAACTCCTTTGGCACTTGTCTGAGTTTTCCATTGGTACCCTGCCTCCTACTTTTCAGCTTCCTTTTGAGTATTGTCTTTCCCCATTAGATTGTAAGCTCCTCGAGGGCAGGGACTTTCTTTTTTCATATATGTATTGCCAGAGCTTAGCCCAGTGTCTGGAACATAGTAGGCAAATGGTAAATGTTTATTGATTAACATAGAAAGAGTGAGAGATAGCAAATCAGTCAGGGGTTTCACTGGTATCCACAAAATCTTAAAAGAACCACAGACTCAAGACACCCTGCACGTTGTTGGGTATATCTCCCTGAAGAGATTTATGGAAAGATGTGGAAACCTTCATTGAGTGAGTAGATGTCTGGGGGTCTGCATTGGTTAAGGGGTACTCTGTACACTGATGAGCTCTACTGCCCTGTTATATTAGGAATGGCTTAGACTTAGAGAACTGGGAATGTTTAACCTGGAAAAGAGAAGACCTGGGGGGCACATAATAGTTCTTTCAAAAATGGGAATGGATACTATAAGAAAAAGAAAATGGAGCATTCTTTTAGTTCTGGAAGTCCTGGAATAAGACCAATAGGTGCAAGTTATAGGGAGGAAGATTTTTAATGACTAGAGTCGTTCCAAAGATGGAATGAACTACCTTGTAAGACTGTGAGGTCCCTTCTAGCGGAATTATTCAATTAGAAAAAAGATGAGCATCTACAATATTTCTCAGGGCTATTATAAAGGAGATTCTTACACTAGGTGGGAGTTTATCCTACATGCCATCTAAAATTCATACCACTTAGATTTTATGATTCTAATGAGCAGATATATTTTATCATTTTAAAAATCCATATCCATAATGTTCATTTCATTAGGCCCTCCTGGAAACATACTTTTAATAGTACTCTATCACATATTTGTCAACAAATTTCTATGATTATGCAATTCAACAAATATTTTAAAACTCTTTATTGATATCTTTTATTTTTATATGACATTGACTTCCTAATGTATTCTCTCCCTCCACAGCAAGCCATCTCTTGTAATAAAGAATAAAAAAGAAAGAAAAAAGTGGAAGATCAGCAAAATCCAACAAATATGCTATCTCATTGTGTTCGTGACATCATAGATCTAAGCCGGAAGGGACTTTAGAGGGTATCTGAGCCAGCTGCCTCACTTTACAGATGAGGAAACTGAGGCCCAGATATGTAAAGTGACTTGCCCAAGTGTTCCTTCTGAAGGCAAGATTTGAATCCAAGGTCTCTGACTCTAGAACCAGTTCTCTTCTCATTCTATTATTCTGCCTTATTCCATACCCATACTCCCTCTTTCTTTTCTCTCCCTCCTTCTCCTTTCCTTCTTCCTTCCCTTCTTTTTCCTCCTTTCCCCTCCCTCCCTCCATCATCTCACTCAGGCTGGAAGTGCTGGAACCACAACTGACAGGTCTGATCCCACTCTGATCCCACAGGTGCTTTGATCTGCTCCAAATCTGACACAGTCCAATTTACCCCTCCTTTAGGCAACCTGGTAACCCTTTGGTCCCAGGGGTTCATCATATTAATGTTGACCTTAGAACGGACACCCAATCTGTCTACACTCCTGAGTGTTCAGCACTCCTGAGTTCAAAAGGTCCACTAGGATAAGAGAGCAGACTAGGGGAAGGGTATGCTTACTATCTTGGGGGGGAGGGGAGGGGAGAGATGGGGAGAAAATTTGGAACTCAAAATCTTGTGGAAACGAACGTTGAAAACTAAAAATAAATAAATAAATTCTGGGGGGAAAAAAGATCCACTAGGCTAAGTCTCACCAATTGTTCTGATTATCAGTCTTTACCACCATGCCTGGCAGGGTGTGTTTTCTCATTTCTTCTCCCAGGCCAAGCTGGGTCATTATATTTATACAGCTTCTAGATTTTTTTAAAAAAAAATATCAGAGTGTGTGTGTGTGTGTGTGTGTGTGTGTGTGTGTGTGTGTGTGTAGAGACAGATACAGCAGAAAGATAGAGAGCTAGAGAGAGATGGGGAGAGAGACAGAGAGAGAGAGAGAGAGGGAGAGAGAGAGAAAGAGAAAAACACAAAATGGAATGGTACCTGTCTCTGTATGCAAGAAACTTACATATATATATACACATACACACACATACATATATGTATGTATATATATAAATATACATAAAATATAGACATATAAATATTATATATATTTACATATATATATATATATATATATATATATATATATATATATATAGTATATTTAGCAAAACCTATATATATGTAAACCTACTACAAGGAAAATTAGGTTTTAGGCACCAAATTGCAAGGGAATAAGGAGTTAGGAGATAGAAAGAAAGTAGAGACAAGTAGCCTAAACTATTTAGCAGTGAAGGTGAGGAAAGACATAGGACAATTGCCTGATCCATGCCAAGGAACAAAAAGTTTTGATCATTTTCAGTAACCTCTATTATGTTAACATCAGGGATAAGGATTAGTCCTAGACCTGTGATTTCATTGATTTAGGGAGCTTCCAATAAGGAACTTTCTTTAACAGTTCAAACCCACATTTTATCTGCAACCAGTGGACATAGAGAGCTGTGTGGAGCACAGAGAAACATACACAGAACGAAATGGTACCTGTCCCTGCATGCAAGAAATTTAAGTGACTTGTCCAAGGGCTCTTGGCCAGTACTTGTCAGAGTCAGGACTTGAACTCGGGTATTTGTGGCTTTGAGGCCAGCTCTCTCACTACTTTGCCATGACAGTCCTGATGTTAGTATTATGCTCCCTATTTTACATGGTGACTCTATACCAAGATCCTGGGTTTCAAGTCTGTTTTGTAGTAATGCTAAATAAAAGAAACGACAAACCCCTCCAATAGCTGGTATTCAAATTAACAAATTTGTGAGCAGTTTTAAAACTAGTTTTTCTTTAAAAGCTGCCATAAATTTTTCCTTTTTTATTCAGTTGTCCTCACATTTTTTATTTTATAAATGTTACATTTTTATTTTGCAAAAGCCCTTGATTATTTGCCTGGGAGTTGTCTGCAATTTTTTTAAAAATAAAATTTGGCTTTCTCCTACTTTCTACCATCCTTCTGGACTCTCTTTGCCATCAGAGCTGTGTGCTCAGACAACGGAATGAAATAATTATATGTTATCCCTAGCAAAACATTTAGAAGGTATGTTGACTTTTCAAAAAAAGTGTAAATACATGCTCAAATCGAATAGATTTAATTTTGGATTTTCTGTTCTTGGGGGTTTTTCATGATGTTTAGTACAGATAATTCCCCTCCCTTAGTACAGAAAATCACAAGTTGCCTGCAAATAGATTCGGAAAGTTGATGTGTCACAGTTTTCTGTTTTTCCAACTCATACTAGTAATCACTTGTTCATATTTAAGCAACATGTTCCCACTGCCATCCTTTCCCTCCATTCTTACTCATATTCTTTTCCTACATTTTTTAAAAAGCTGTTTATCACTATTTTAGATACACGATACAAGAAAATAACCTCAAGAAAGTACAAGGTCATATATAATTTTACACTTTCGTGGTTATTATAAGGAAAATGGTTTCTCTGAGACTTCATTTGATATTTCTGTTTACAATTATGCTTTATATTTACAGAGAAAACCACCAGCACCAGATGGGTTGGCCCACAACTAGCCTGCTGGGATGCTGCATTTTATTAGCAAAATACTATTCTCTCTCCCTTTCACCCCAAATGTTTCCTCCCCTATCACAGTTTAGTTTGTACTGCACATCACGTCATAAAGATTTTTTAAGTATACCGTTTTCTAGATTGTTCCGTTCCCTGTCTCATCATCATTCCCCAAAGCAATGGTGCAGAATTGGAATGGGATGGTGGAGGAGGTGGAGATCTGGCCCCCAGAAAACCAGAATCAAGGAATTGTTTAGGGACATAAACAGCGTGTCATATAACCTTTGCTTGGCTCCATTCTTGGCTTCCTTTTGAGCTCTTTAACAGTATCATGCCAGGCCCTGTTCTCCAGCTTCTTCTGCTTGCCTTTCTTCTATTGCTGTGCTATTTTCCTGTGAGCTTTCTTGCTTTTCTGCCAAATCTGTGACCCATTTACACAGTGCTTTGGAGTTCTGGCTTGAACTGCAGTCACATGCCCTTCCACATGGTACTCCACCTGCTTGCAAAGCTGGAAATCATACTGAGCCTGTCACCTTCTCCTCTGGTGCTAGGACTTTGCTTGCTGATATCATAGGGATTTTAAAAGCCTTTCTGTAGAAGCTTTCCCTACAATCTTCTTTTGACATCTCACAACCCTTCTTCTCACCTCCCCAGTGACACAGGAATTGGGGGCCCAAGTTGAATCTGGTAATGGAAGATTTTGAAGATAATCTTACAAGGAGTCAGTTGTTTTTTCTATGGTACTTTCTGTCTCTGTAGTCAGTATTTTCAAGAGGACTGAGTGAACATAAGAGATACCAAGAAATAATGGAGTGATGGATTTGGAATCAGAAAGACCTGGGTTTGAATCCTATGTCAGTTACTAAGTCCCTTGGACACTTGTTTCCCTACCTGGAAAATGAGATAGTTGAATTTAATGAACTCTAAGGTCCATTCCAGATCTAAATATATGAACCAATGATTCTATGAATTGGAGAAACTTTCAATGCTGACAGAAAACCTCTGATGAAGTTGGAACCTACAGGATAGATTTGACTCTCCTTTAGAAGAAGTGAGGAAATGGTGGCTCTTCTCCATCCACACTATTATCTGCTGCAAAAGTAGCTGGAGGCTCATTTCCAAAAAGGAGTTATTAATAGTTCAGTGTCAGACTGGGAAACATATTGATCTCCCCTCCCTGACACTCATAACACTTATTATCTAAAACATTCATTTAGCCATTAATCACGGACTGGCTTGTGACATCCTGTTTTGTTCTTTCGTGCTATAGTTTAGCTCATATTAATTATGGTTTTGTATATTCCCCTCTTGTCGAGCTGTAGTATGTTTACTTGTATTGTAAAAGGCAACATTCAGGAAAGTTATGATTGGAAAAGGAGATGGGCCTTTAACACAGTGACAATGGGAAATGATCTCTGCTGGCCTGGTACTATTTCCCGTAGAATCTTCAAAGAACTAGGGAAATGCCTCTGCTGCGTGGAGCTGAATCTCTGTGGAGGACTTACGAGAGGTGTCCATTGGAAGGTGTAGATGGGTGGTGACCTGCTCCATTGGAGCAAATTCCCTACATCAATAGAATCGCAGATCTACTTACATATCCAATTATTCTTTATATTTTTATGTATTAATACTTTACCTCTCCAGTTATATATCAAACGGTCAGAGTACTTAGCATGGAGCTTTCCCCACAATTGGCCTCAAAGAATATTCTTGATGTACGTAATTCCTCTTAACTCACTGCTCTTTAATGGAGCATTTCATCAAAAATGTAAATGTTACTAAATTACTTGGAATAGGTTGTGTACTTAGGAAGACTACCCATCAGGGATAATCTAGAGAGGTTTCCTATTCAGCCCCATATTGGACTAACAATTATAATCACAAGCACTTACATATCACTTTAAAGTTTATGAAGCACTTTAGAAATGCTATCTCAACCTCACAACAATCCTGGGAGGCAGGTATTTTTATCAGGATCCCTATTTTACAGAAGAAGAAGCTGAAGTAGACAGATCAAATGACTTGCTGAGGGTCACACAGCTGGTAGGTCATGAAACTCCATGTCTAGTGCTTTACCTACTGTGTCACCTAATTGCATAGGTGACCTCTGAGGTCTTCCCTAACTCAGAGATTCTGGAATACTCTGAAATACGAGCCACTAATATGAAGTATTTCAAAAATTTATTTGTGAATTAGCTGCTCAGCACCTAGGACTGATTTTTCAATGAATCAATATGACAAATGGCAGTTGGGTTTCCAGGCTAGCCCATAAAAGCTTCTTTAATCTACTATGTAATTAAACTAACAATAGTGGAAGTCTTATAGAAGCTAGTACTAGAAGGACAGCTAGGTGATGCAGTAGATAGAGTGCCAGACGTGGAGTCGGTAATATACATCTTCCTGAGTTCAAATGTGACCTCAGATACCTCCTGGAGATGAGACCCTGGGCAAGTGACTTAACTCTCCTTGCCCCAGTTTCCTCATATGCAAAATAAGCTGGAGAAGATAATGGCAAACCATTCCAGTATCTGCCAAGTAAATGACAAATGGGGTCACAAAGAGTTGGATATGACTGAAACAACAACAACAAAAAGAAACTAGTCTTAGTTGCATGGAAAAATATATTCCATGTTATAAACTGGGTACATTAGAACATATTTTCTTGTGCCTTTCAGGGAGATAAGAGACTTTTCTGTTCTTGTAGCAGAGATTCTAGGTAGCGAAGCATGTTGAATTCCTATGGGCAACTGGAATAGAAATAAAATGTTCATAAATTAGAAAACTATAATCTGAATTATATCAATGGGATGCCCATCTATCATGAAGTAGCTGAGCAAATTGTGGCACATTAATATAATGGAATATTACTGTGCTATAAGAAAATATAAAGATAGTGAATACAGAAAAGCATAGAAAGACTTGCATGAACTGATGCAAAGTAAAATAAACAGAAAACAGCATATACAACATACACAATTCTGGTTTGCAGAAGTGGGAGGTCCAAAGGTATGGAACTTTGCATATGCATTTTTTCAATGTATTAATTGATTTTGCTGGTTTTTTTCCTTCATATTTTCTTGTCTTTTCTTTTTTAAAAAAGGTATTTGTTCTAATCAATTGTGCCATCTGGGAAGGAGAAGGATACGGGGAGACATTTAGGTAATGTAAAAATAAGATATCATTATAAAACTATATTTAAAATGATTAAGCCAATAAAAACAAAAATAAAGTAATTGCCCTTGACGAAATGCCCACTGATGTAGGAGAGGGGCAGATCAGTACTTAAAATGTTTGGCAGGGGGAGTTAATTGTAAGATAAGGGTGAGCCAACACTAAGCCCTGAACTTTAAAATGCCAACTTTATAATGGAATGTATAAATAAGGGTTTAGCATGTAGCAATCACGAGATAATCTATGGGAATTCTCCATACTGAGCTCTAACCTAGATTTTTAGTTGAATACTTGAGTTGAAATAAGGATGTGATACAGAGAATTTCAAAACTACTCAAGTGAAGAGCAAGTGAAATGATTAAACATTTGGGAAAGGCTAATGGTTAATGGTTATGTCTGAAGGGGAAGAGTGGAAATGTACAAGAAAAACCATAAAAGGAGGGAACAAACATTTATAAAGCACCTACTGTGTGCCAGGCACCATGCTAAGCCCTTTACAATATTATTTCCTTCGATCTTCCCAACAACCCTGGGAAGTAGGTATTGCTATTATCCCCATTTCACAACTGAGGAAAGTGGGGCTGTCTGCAGTTTAGTGATTTGCCCAGGATTACACAACTGGGTAAGTGTCTGAATCTGGATTTGAACTTAGGTCTTCCTGACTCCAGGTCCAGTGTTCTATCCGCTATACCTCTTCATTGCCTCTGGGCGGAGACGTTATCCACGACTATGTATGTGAGTAATGTGACATTATAACCAACTCTGTGGATCGGATCACTTTATGAGGCCTTAAAACACACCTATACATATTTATATATGATATAAATAATGTCAATAAATACTTCACTATAAAAATTATGAGATAGTCAATGAAATGTTTTCCAAAGGAATGCATTCTAGCCTCTTTTTTTAAAATGAAAGATTAGATTTTAAAAAAATACAATTTGATCACAGTCTCGTATAGAGGGAAAGAGACAGAACTTAAAAAAAAAGTTTAACAGCATTTTAATTTTTTCCCAGTTATGCATCAAGAAAATTTTTAGCATTCATTTTTAAAATATTTTGAGTTCCAAATTTTTCTCCCTCTCTTCCCTCTTCGGAAAATGGTAGGCAGTTTGATATAGTTTGTAGATGTTCTATCATGTAAAAATAATACCATATTAGTCACAGTTGTGAAAGAATAAATAGATCAAAAGGAAAAAAAAACATGAGAAAGAGTAAGTGGAAAAATGCACTTCCATCTGTATTCAGAGTCCATCAGTTGTTTATTTGAATATGGACAACATTTTCCTTCATGAGTCCTTTGTACTTGTCTTGGATCATTGTGTTGCTGAAAAGAGGTGAGTCATTTGTAGTCAATCATCACACAATGTTGATGATACAATGTTTTCCTGGTTCTGCTCATTTCACCTTGCATCAGTTTATACAAGTCTTTCCAGGTTCTTCTGAAGTCTGCCTGTTCATCATTTTTTATTGTACAACAGTATTGCATTACATTCATATATTACAGTTTGTCCAGACATTCCCTAATCAATGGGCATCCCCTAAATTTCCAATATTTTGCCACCATGAAAAGGGCTGCTATATTTTTGAACATGTAAGTCCTTTTCCATTTTTTTCAGATCTCTTTTATCTAGTAGTAGTATTGCTGGATCAAAAGGTATGCACAGCTTGGTTGCCCTTTGGAACTGCAGACAGTTTCAAATTGCTATGCAGAATGGTTGGATCATTTCACATCTCCATCAACAATGCATCAGTGTGCCAATTTTCCCACACCTGAGACATTGATCATTTTCCTTTTTTATAATATTAGCCAATCTGATAGGTTTGAGGTCGTACCTCAGAGTTGTTTTAATTTGCATTTCTCTAACCAAAAGTGATTTAGAGCACTTCTTCACATGCCTGTAGATAGCTTTGATTTCTTTATCTAAAAACTGCCTGTTCATATCTTTTGACCATTTATCAATTGGGGAATGGCAAGATGGAACTCTTGATGCCCTTTCTAACTCCAGGCTTCTGTGAAAGGGGAACTGAACTTTCTCATACATCAACAATTAAATTTTTTAGTCATGGGGCTTTTCTGGTTTTCTCTTTTGAAAACTCCTTTGCAACTATTTGCTTTCTTCATTTCATTCCTATTCTAAGAGATCTCACAATTTTTTACTATCCTTAAACCATAAGCACTTTCAGAGTTAAAAATGCCTACCTTGAATGTTCAGCCCCAAGCAGCATGTTTCAAATGTGTGTAATTAAAAAGAGCCATCCCTACCCATTTAGTTGACTTATCATTAAAAAAAAAAGAAAAGTATTTCTCTAAAGAAAATTTAGTTGACATTTCTGCTCTGGCATAACTTGGAATTGAACAATTTAGCATGAAGTTATCTTTAAAAACAAGGTGGGATGAATGTCCTCATCATATTATAGTAATGATAAAACATAAAGTGAGCAACAGTATGATAAGTACCCTACAGGGGATTTGTTTGTTATAACATATTTTGACAGCTTTTAGTTAGGAGGGTTTTTTCTGATGATGTTTTCCCGTCACTCTTTCTTTACTTGATCTGTTCTCCATTGGCTTCTTCTACTCATCCCCATCCTGGAAAAACCCTTATATTTTATGTTTTTGTGATAATGTGGTTCTCTATTTCTACTCTCTGACTTAGTGATCCCACTTGAATGGGCGTATACCACCCAGAAAGTTAAAGACAGAATAAAAAAGTCAGTATATGCCAAAGTATTCCTAACAATATTGTTTTTGTTGTAGTAGAGAATTGAAAACAATTAAAAATGGCTGAATAAAAATGTAGCTTATCGCAGATTGCTAAATCAGCATGAATTTGTTAAGTGTCTACTAGGTGTTAGGTGCTATGCTACATTCTGGAGACACAAGGATAAACTTAAGCGGTCCCTGACCTCAAGGAGTTTACATTCTACCAGTAAAGACTACATGTGCATAAGTATATTCTTGTGTGTATGTATCTATATCTATATATGTTCAAAATATGTTAATATTATACAATATTATGCCAAATGTAATCACAACTATGTGAACTTTATTGAAGCATGTACAGACATATATAAATTGATGCAGAATAAAATGAGGACTTAAAGTATTATAATCTACATGATAACTAAAATCATTTAATGAAAATATCACCAAAAGCAAGGCAAACTCTAGTAACCATAAAAACCAATATTGGTCCCAGGGAACAGACTATAAAATATACCTTCCTCTTATCAGCAGAGAGGCAGGGAACAATAGGAACAGTATGTTGTTGTATCTCTGGTCAGAAATAGCATATTGGGTATTTTTGCTTAATGGTATTTTTCTGTGAAAAGATGTTAATATCTCCCTCCCCAGGTGGGGTGGAATTTACCCAGGTAATAACTGTGGCATAAAGACAAGTGGCATCAATAAAACATCCCAAAAGGTAAAGTTTCTTAGTTACATAAAAGGCTTTAACCATTTGAATGAACAAATGAGAAATGCATCTATTAGTTATTTACTACAATGTCCTGGGGATACAAACAGAAAATAAGACAGTCCCTGCCCTCAAGGAGCTCAAATTCTAATGGAGGAGACCTCCCTCCCATATGGAAGATTTCAGCAGCAAGTCATATGCAAAGGTCTCATGGTCCTTGGGGTGCTGCAGCAAAACTGGTAGCAATACCTCTCCTTTAATGCCATTTCCACTGATCAAATCATATATATTTCTGATGTTGAACCACTGAGGAGTGTCAAAACCTTTTTTTCCTGTGCCTTCAGTAACAGTGGCTAGAGCACCAGTAGGAACAGTAGCCAGGCAGAGTCTGCACAGGGGTCGCATCACTGGATGATAGCTGAGGGCACTGGGCTGGAAGTGTTGCCATTCCCAAGACTCTTGGGTCAGAGTCTTGGACCCCTTCTCCATCAGAAGAGAGATGATGGTCAAGGTGGTGGCAAGGGCTTGATTTGTTAGGCACATGTTGCCTCCCGTCTTTCCTTTTCAAAGGGAAAGAGTACAACTCATTTAATCTTTCTTCACAGTTTTCTCATCTGTAAAATCGGGCTAATAACAGTACATACCTCTCAGGGTTGTTGGGAGGATCAAATGAGATGATATTTGTAAAATTCATTGCCAACCTTAAGGCACCTTATAAATTCTTGCTGTTGTTGCTGTTACACTAACAAGAGGTATAAGAAAACGGGAATGTAAGAGTATTACATCCAGCACTAATAATACCCCATGTAGAGGGATATGGACTTAGTAAGGAAAGGGGGCGGGACTATGGATTTAAGAACAGTAAGTGGAAGAGAATGGAATGAAAGTAATTGTTGTTGTCATTGCTCTCTATCTTCCTGTTTTATAGCTGAGAAAACTCAAGTGACAGCAAGTGCCACGTCGACCAAGGTCATTCAGATAGTTTAGCATCAGGTTGTTTTTCAGTTGTGTCCAGCTCTTCGTGACCCTATTTGGGGTTTTCTTGGCAAAGATACTGGAGTGGTTTGCCATTGCCATCATTAGCTCATTTTTACAGATGAGAAACCAAGGCAAACAGGGTTAAGTGATAAGTAACTGGCCCAGGGTGACACAGCTTGGAAGTGTCTGAGGTTGAATTTGAACTCAGGAAGAGGAATCTTCTTCTTTCCAAGCACCACCTCACTTTCCCAATGGAAGTAATAGTGTGATCTAAAAATCCAACTTAAATGACCAGAATCACCAACTCACATACAACATGTGCTGAATGTAGAGGGAGAAACAGGGGTCAGCTGCATGATTTTTGTTCCTCCCCTTTTTGTGTGGATGAAAGTCCTTGCTGGGATTTTTTGTAACACCTCCCTTCCATTCATGACTTTTCATTGGTGTTTGATTATAAACTTGTAACACATCTTGATTCATTATCATGAGCCTTTGTGAAATGACACCAAACAATTCCTTTTTGCTATAAATCATGACCTTGAATTCACCTTGTATTATACTTACTAACTGGTTCAAGAACTGTGCTCATTCCACTCAGCCTAATCGTGAATCACTAATAGCATCATCTTTGCCTATTGAACGTGAATTTTAGTAGCAGTAGCATCTACAAAGTCTGGTCCATTTTTCTCAGAGCAGGAAGACTTCATTTTAAAAGTTGACAGATACTTCTTATACCAAATCAGTCAGCAAGTTGGTCAATAAACATTGACTCCTATCTGTTAGGCACTATGGTAAGCACTGGGGATACAGAGAAAGGCAAAAGGTAGTCACAGTCTTACAGTTCACAACGTGTAAATAATTATATTCAAACAAGACAGATTCAGGATAAAATTGAAGATGAAAAAAAAAGAAAAGGCTCTAGCATTAAGGGAGATGAAGAAAGACTTCTTTCAGAAGCCTCGGTTACAACTATACAGGAAAGTCAGGAGGTGGAGATGAGAAGGGAGAGAATTCTAGGCATGGGGTAGAGTCAGTAAAAATGACCAGGGTTGGGAAATGGAATCTTATAATAGTAAGGAGGCCAGTGTCACTGAATCACAGAGTACATGGAGGGGAGAAAGGTGTAAGAAGACTGGAAAGGTATCGGAGGGTCAGGCTATGAAAGGCTTTGAAGGTCAAACGGAAGATTTTATATTTGATCCCAGCGATAGGGATAGAGAGCCACTGGTGTTTATTGAATTTAGAGGCAGAGGGACAAGGGTGACATGATCAGGACTTTGCTTTGGAAAGATCCTAGAGAATGAGAGAGATACTGAAAAGCCAGAGATGGAAAGAACTAAATGCAAGATTTCTAAACCTGAAGATCCATTTATTATAATCTTTGGCAATATTCACATGGAATTTACACAATACTGTCATGCATTTATATGTTTTCTCTAAGAAGCACAAAACATTTTACAGATGTTATCCATTTCAGCCTTCTAACAATCCTTTTCATACTCATTTCCAAACACCACATGAAGAAAAACAAAATATGGCATAACAGAATGCAAACTGTGGATCTGCTATGTGAGATGGAATACAATTTTCTGATAGGGGTCAGGATTGGAGAAAAGAGTAAGTGTTACCAAAAAATAGAAGTTATGGCCCTTTTAAAATCCATAGAATTACAATTCTAGCATAATATTTCATCCCATATCAGATAAAAGGAAATGTACTTTTTTCTTCCAAGGCTAAGGCTTCTACCCACACATAGGTACAATCATTTCCCCACTCTTTCAGAATCTAACTCCTATACTTATAACTTCTCCAGAAACTTTTGTCTCTTCTCTTTCATTGACCCATTCCCCTTTGCCATTAAGCATACACAGAGTCCCCCGCTTTAAAAGAACTTCTGTTTGACCTTATTGTCCCCTTGAAATATTATTCTATTTTCTCCTTTCCTTTCAGTGGTAAAATCGGTCTATACCCATTGCCTCCATTTCCCTTATAAACAACCACTATTCTTATCAATCTCTTCATACTATTGACACAAAAGTCACAAATACCTCCTTGTTGCTAAATCCAAAGATCTTTTCTTGGCCTACGTTCTCTATAACCTTCCTGTTGACACTGATCACAAATTTCTTCTATAAACACTAGGCTCCTCCCTTGGCTCCGACATTATCAGGATCCTGATTTTTTTATCTTCTATCTTTCTATATCTCCTTCTGTTTCTTTCACTGGCCCCCATTCTTCCCTATCTGTTGGTTTTACCCAAGACTCAGTTCACTGAATCTCCGTTTTCTGTGTGATCCATTTTTGTAGCTTCAATTTGTCACTTTTATATAGATGACTTCCAAATGTATGTCTCTAGTCTTCACCTCTTGCTTGTGTCTGGGAAACCTTTCTCAACCCCCTTTAATTTTAGTGCCTTCTTTCTGCTGGATTTTGTTCCCAATTTATCCTGTATAAAACTTATTCGTACATGGTGGCTTGCATGTTATCTCCCACATTAGACTGCAAATTACCCAAGATCAGGGACTTTGCCTTTGCCTTTCTTAATATCCTGAGCACTTCACATACAGTAGACAGTTAAAAATGTTGATTAACTAACTTTGTACTTTCATATCTCCTGTTGCTTTGTGACTAGATGTCAGTAGATCTGAGCTTCTGTCTCAGCTCCATTTACTATGTGAATTTGGATAAGTCAACTTCTCTGAAACTGATTTTCTTTATAATTAATATCTCCCATTGTTATTTTATAGACTTCTAGAAAACCCTGAATGAAGTCCATGTGAAATGTAAGGTATTACTACTATTATCATTCACACCACAAACAGGCATCTTTCTTGCAGTCCCTATTTTTGTCAGTGGTCCAACCAGTAAAAGTGCGTGGTCTCATTCATTCAGGCTCAAAATCTTTAAGTTATCTTTTACTTTTCCCTCCCCTTTACTCCCGAATCTTATCAACAAGCAAGTCCTGTTTCTTCTTAAGAAATTATTCATAAATATTCCTTCTTTTCTTTCCCCATTACTAATACTTAGATTATTTTAATAGCTCCTTAACTGACCTAACGTTTCTCAGTTTCTTCTTCTTCTAATCTACCCTATTGCCACAAGATTAATCTTCCTAAAAACATTTTATGTCTTTCATCTGTGCATAAATACTCAATGGATCTCTATTGCCTATAGGACAAGGACCAAAGTCCTCTTACCTTTATAGTTAACCTATCTTACAATGCTAGTGAACACACTAGTCAAGTCAACAAGCCTTGGCTATTATTTGCCAGGCACTATGCTAAGCTCTGGATTACTCCAAATATATACAATCCTTTTCTCTTCAACTATAGTTTGAGGTCATTAAAGGCATGTGATCTCAGAGGCAGGGTGGTACAATGGGAAAGGCACTGGTTCTAAAGTTGCAATACACTAGTTCAAATCTTGCCTCTCAGATTTACTTCCTGAGTGAACCGAGGCAAGGTCACTTAACCTCCTTGGGTTTAAGTTTCCTTCTTTGTAAAATGAGGGGTTTGAAATGGGTTGATGAAATCCCATGTAATTCCATATCCTATGAGATCAAGGCCTAGGTGTTATGTTTCTTTGCTATCTTCCATATTACATAACTAAACGTTAAGTATACTTATGCTAATCAATGATGAATTGAATGTAATTCTAAACAAAGTGCATAAATTATACCCAAGATGGATGTTTGGGATTATTCTAGGTTCTAGGATAACCAAGAATCTAGTCAGGAGGAAGATACAAAGCTCGACCAATAAATAAACGTTGTAAATCACCATAACAGCTGGAAAGGCTGGAAACTACAGCTTAGCAGGATTTCTTTGGAATGGTTTCCTGAAGACAAGCTCAAGGCAGGAGAAAAAAGATTTAGATTGAGTTCTACTGTCCAATTCATTTACACTAAACTTCAAAATTTTTAATGGTGAGAAAAAAACCTAAATCCATGAACACATTAAAAAACTCAAATTGGTCCATATCAGTCTAGAGCCCTCTCGTGGTCACTAGAATCTCTCAATAAAGGGCCGGACGATGACTTTTTCAGGTCATAATCAATCCCCTAGGTATTCCTAACTTAATATAGCAATGATTGGGTGTAACTCAGACAACACTTATAATTCTAGCTTAAGAGTCAATGGTTCTATGATAGGTATGCATAGGCTAGAAAAGAATGTTAAGTCAATTAAGGCATCAAGAATTCATTAAGAGCTTACAATGTGCCCGACTAAGCATTGGGAATACAATAAAAGATAAAAAAGCAACAGCAGTTACAAAATAGTTTCTGCTCTGGCGTGTACGTTCTGACGGAATAGACAACACATGAACACATCATGTATACAATATGCCCAGTTCCAATACTTCAGGGCTCAAGCTGGATAAAAGGTTATTCTCTTATGTATACCCAGAGTCTCTCAGACATTCAGGTTTGAATTGGAGCTAGTGAAACCTGTGTAAAACTAGCTTGTTAGGGGGGAAACTTTGACTCAGGATAAGCCAGAGGACTGATGGGACTGGGTTGAACCAACTATGCCTAACCACACTATTCTAGAACAATTCCAAATTTTGAGAATCTCAGTTTGGACTGAGAACCTTGTGTAGTGGTTACTGATCTCTCCAGAGACTGTCCATTCCCAACACTCTACCCACCTTAAGTCGCCCATACCGATTTGGACCCGAATAACCCTACAACCTCAAATAGTCATTCAGATATGTTTAGGAGTCCAATGAACAATTTCCAGTGAAATTCCCATACATTTTTGGTACTGGAGAATAGCAATTATAAGTTAACTATAAAATTCCTATACATTTTCTGTCTCCTAGCATAGTACCATTCTGGGTACCGGTCTTTTACTACAGGTGATGTACAGTATGGGAGTTAGCGCATCAATGACTAACTATTTATATAGACATACCTATCTGTGACAAGTGGCATATGCAGAAATGTGATATTTTCACTTATGATTTTATTTAGCAATGTAGTATGCAGAGATATTGCTTGACTTTCCCCACTTTGCGGGACCTTTTTCCAGCCAATTGGGTGGATGGCAGTGAGCTACGCCAACTACTCAGATGTGTAAGGCTAGAAATGGTCTCCTCCCCACAAGTGTTGGCTTAGAGCCAGGCAGAGAATATCTGCTCATAGTCAAAGACTTTATTTCTGTATACTCTTTCCTCTCTGGCATTTTATGACATTACTCTCTTAATTTGCTTTCTTCCTGTCAGACTACTCATTCTTAATCTCATTTGTTCATCATCCATATCATAATTGTGGCTATGCCACAAGGTTCTGTCCTGGGTCATCTCCTCTGCTTCCTCTATCTTTCCGCAAACTCTTCAATTCCATAAATTTAACTATTATTTCTATTCATATGACTTTTGGATTGAAATATCTAGCTACCATCTCTTCCCAGAGCTTTAACATTAAATCACTAAATGTCTATTGGACATCCTATTGTCCTATTGGACATTTTAAACTCAAGGTTTCTAAAACTGAACCCATCTATCGTTCTCCCTAAATCTGCCCTTCTTCCATACCTCCCTATTTCTTTCTAGGGGCCACCATCCTTCCAGAATCTCACAAGCATTATCATAGACTCCTCACTCTCCTGTATCCTACATATCCAAACACTTGCCATTTTACTGTGCCCACTTCACATCTCTAACATCTGACCCCTTCTCTATTCACACAAATGCTAGCTTAGTTTGAACTCTCATACTCTCTCACTTATATTATTGTAACAGCCTCCTAATTGGTTTCCATCCCTGAAGTCTCTCCTCACTCCAGTTCATCCTACAAACAATTGACGACCCCTTCTAACTTCCCTAGTCAACCTAGTCCATTGGCTTCCAATTCATCTTTACAAACAAATACAAACTCCACTAACTTTTAAAACCCTACACAAACTGGTCTCTTCCTGTCTTTATAGCCTTATTGGACATTCCTCGCTCTTGAATACTCTGTAGTTTAGCTACACTGGTCTTTCTGTTCCTGACTCACAGCACTTCACTTCCCATTTCTGTGCTTTTGTACTGGTCACCTCCTATATGTATAATGTATTCCCTCTTCATCTTCACCTTGCATTTCCTCTCTTCCCTTTAAGATGTAGCCTCAGGACCATTATTTACATAAAGCCTTTTCCCTAACTGCCAGAGTCCTTCATTAACCAACTCTATTTTTAAAAACTACTTTGTATTTATTAACTTTATATTTAGGCTGTATGTATTTTTATATGTACTTGTTGGCTCACGCACTAAACATTCATTCTAAGTATAAAGTATTTCATTCTGTGTGCATTTATCCCCTGTGTCTGACTATAAAAGGTGTTTAATAAATAGTGTTGATTGATTGGACCCCTTCCTTGACCAGTCTTTCCATCACAACAGTATGTTCCATAAACTGACATATCATGAAAGTCCATTTTAATTCTTATTATCTGGATAGTGATTGATGTAAAATTTTACTTTGTAACTTATAAACTTTTTAAGCCATTTTCAATTTACCTTGTACAACTTTAAAATATTTGTATTCTTGTGGCCTCTAATTGCCATATATTGATTATTTGCTGCTGTAAGGTTAGTTTTTTACACCATTCTCTAGTGGCAATTAACCCTTGCTGATTTATTATATCAAACCTTAGCGTTGGCGAACAAAATATAGCTTGAAAGTTCATCCACACCATGATCTTACCCCTATAAAAGTACATTTCCATTAAGAATGGATGCAAGTAGTAGGGGATGGGAGGTAGTTCCTCACTATTCATTTTAAGTTTTTTTTTTCTAGAAGAAGCAAGGCTTCTTCTGGCTTTTTCCTCTCCTACATTCATTTAAATAAACTATACCCTGAAAATAATTTTCTTTCCCAGCTTGAGAACTGCAATTATGAAGTTATTTATTAATTATGGTTTTGTTTAAGTACACTGTGGATGACAAAAGCTGCTTTTAAAAATAGATCTCAATTTTGCTGAATTTAATACTCCTAAGTCTGTGTGGAGGAAATATAAGACGTGTTACTGAAATATTACTGAAGGTTCTGTGTGATATAACTGAAAAGATGGTCATTTGATCAACTAAACACTTTCTCTAGTCACTCTAGATACTTTCTCACAATCGCCCAAATACTTCCAAACCAGGAGTGAAGCACAAGAGACAAAGCAATTCCATCTGCCTCTATGGTTGAGGATATCAAGAACCCTAAAAATGTAAAACCCAAATGAATAACAGAGAAGGCTAATCACTAAGATGTAATGTGTTTACTCAGTAGCCCTCACCCACTGCCCACCATGCTCAGGCTGGACTGTCTAAGCCTATTCACAGGCCTGCAACAAAAGTCTTCAGGAGTATGGAAAACTAAAAGGCAGAAACTTTCTCTGGTTGGGAAAGGAGAGTGGCATCACTCTGTGATACAACAGGGTTCAGTCCTGAAACTAAGAACAAAGGGAACTGTGGCAGGATATTAAATGTGTACGGTTGTATGGTACTCAATTTAACTTGAAGGAAGAAGCCCAGCATCCAGCTGGGGCCAGTCCTGTTTCTCCCCACATTCTTCAAATTCACTTGGGACAGAGATTGAGGTCAGTAAAACATGAATTACCCAGTGTGGAAAGAGATGAAGAAAGCTTTAGGGTCCAGAGAAACCAGCAACATAGGGGAAGGAGTTGGAAAGTGAGTAATAGGGAAATACAAGGGAAAAAAAAAGACAAACTACCAAAGATCTCTGGAGAAAGAAAACTCAGTTAAAGACCTTAAGCACAAGTAGATAAACCAACAGGGAATATATAATAGAAGGGAATATGGACTTCAGATCAGCTAGAAGAGTTCAGATATATATGAATAAATATTTCAAAAAAGGAAAAGGAATCAATATCTAATGAACATGGGACCATAATAGATAGTTCCTGAATTATGTAAAATAAAAATAATTGTGAAAGCAAAATATATGACCTGCACAACAGAAAAACTTAAAACCACAGTGACAAGGCACCAAAGAAACAAAAGAGAGAATAAGTGATTAGGAATGCAAAGACACAGAAGTGAAAGACAATCTATAAAAACAGAAGAGAAAACCAAAAAGTAATAAGATTAAAAGAAAACATGATCTCCACACAAGCAAAACATCTTCATCTTGAAGACAAGATGAGTAGGGACAACTTAAGGATGAAGAACACAATGAGTCAAAAAACCTGAACATTATATGTAAGAAATAATAAAAGGAAACTGCCCAGAATATCTGAACACAGTAAACAAAGTACTAATCATAAAATTAGTAATCATAGTAATTAGTAATCATTAGTAATCATAGATTGTTTCTAAGAAAAAAACCCCTAATGTTGTAAATTCCAAGGTTATGATTAAAGTTAACAATTCTATTAACAAAGAAAAATTCTGCAAGTAACCAAGAGAAAAACTTTCAAATATGGAGGAAAAGAAATTCAAATAACAAAAGACTATTCTGCATCCACTAGAAACCAAAGAAAGAAGTGGAATAACACGTAAACATATTGGACTCTATCAATTGGGCTCTACCCAGGTCACTGACAGGAGAATGGTGGGGGAAGGGCAGAAGGTAAAAAACCAAAACCCAAATCATTTCGTATTTTTTAAACTGCCTACATATGATTCTCATTTGCTTTATTTTTTTTTCAAGTAGATTCATTTATTTGGGAGCATTTTGAGGGAAATTATTGCTGCCCACTATGAGCTAGCATAACTTACTCAGCTTCCATATCTCTTGTTATATTCATCTACTTGACTCATTTAATTTTAAAGTGGCTATGACATAGCTCTTGCATTGTGACCTATTGAGAGGTAGGAGCAGAGCATGCCTACTGAGTATTCTTCTTCTAGAGACAAGGAAATGCTGAAGCATTTAAAAACTGCTTTAAGACTGTAATCTGGATGGCTAGGTGGCCATCCAGCAGCACTGGCCAGAGCACTGGCCCTGCAGTCAGGAGGACCTGAGTTCAAATCTGGCCTCAGACATTTAACACTTACTAGCTGCGTGACCTTGGGCAAGTCACTTAACCCCAATTGCCCTGCCTTCTCCCCTCCAAAAAAGCAAAAAAAAAAAAGACTGTAATCAGAGCATCAGTGACATCCAAGCCAACAGAAATATTCATTCATATATGAAGCCCTATTTCTGATCTACATTTAAATATCACTCTTGAAGAAATTTAACTTCAACTGTAATTTTCAGAGTAGGAAATGAAGGAAGAAGAGGACATGATGGAAAGGTTACATGTTGTATACTTTAAAATAATATTAATATGCACAGATAAAGTTAACTTGCTCCATAAAAGCTATCTTTCTCAGCTATACTTTTTCTTAACCCTTGTTTTTTTTTTTAAACCATTGATTAAAATGTTTTGGGGAATTCAAAAAATTAAGTAACACTTTTGAATGGCTATCTGATTAAAACTCACTGAGTACTTTCATTTTACTGTATCCTAGACTTTAGGAAAAGGCTTAGTTGGTGCCTGGTGACCTAGTTGAAACAGATTGAAACCAATCTATTTTAACAGCTGTATGCTCATCAGTAAGTATACTTATGCACAAAAGTAAGCACATTGTTCAACAATTTTGACACTGTCTGGCAGTACAATCATAGAATCTATAACCAAATAATCTCAGAAAGGAAGCTAAACATTATAATAAGAGGCACACTTCCACATGTCCATGCTGTCATTTCTGTGCTATAGCCCAAAAGCAACCTACCAGCTGTTGTTAAGTGTACTAAAAATGTACCCGACACAGCCTGCCAGCTGTTTGTCTCTCTGACCAATAAGAAGAGGTAAAGAAGTTTGATTATTATATATTTAGTAAGTAGTAATCAGTTTCTTCTGGGGCTAAGGTTTGGTTTTGTAGGAAACAAATTAAAAGTTGATATTTGTCATTGTATTATAGAAATAAAAGACTAATTAATGAGATCTCATTTGAATCCAGTCTCCTCATCCAACCTTCCCTTTGAGTACCCACAGTGATTACCAATATATTTGCATGGCAGTGTTGTGACACATGTAATATATTCATCACGCTGCCAAGCCAAATAACAATGTGAGAAACTCATCACCATGTGGCAGGGTAGCATGGTGACACTGGAGAGAAGCATCATCAGGTTGCAATCCAAGGTAATGACTGAATAAGGAATCTGAAATTTATGCCCTGATCCCTAGTGCTTACGACAGAGAGAACCGTAAGCCTTTTAACTCGCAGACATTTCATACAACTGACCTGTGAGTAGAGTAATAGAGTCAATAATTACAGTAAGAATCTTGAAACGGCATATGTAGTCTTGACCATGGGAATCATACTCATCAGTTTGTGGTTAAGGCACCTTGATTTAAGGTTCAGATCTTCTTTTACATCTAATGATAGGTATGAGATGGTGAAAGACACTGTTGTACTTGCAAGAGAATATGCTTACCTGTGCTTATGCAGTAAATCTAAGCATATATACTAAACAGTTTTTTAAAATTTAATTTATTTTTTGTTACATATTAAATTGCAAACCATCCCTGTCCCTCACTCCCTCCTCAACTTGCACTAGAGAAGGCTACCATCTCTCTCTCTCTCTCTCTCTCTCTCTCTCTCTCTCTGTCTGTCTCTTTGTCTCTCTCCCTCTTTCTCTCTCTCTTTCTCTCTCTCTCACTTTCTCTCACACACACACATACATATGTACACATATAAAAATATACATTCATATACACACGTATATATATGTATACATATATACACACATACACACACACACATATATATATACACCATATTATGCATATTTCCATATATCAGTTCCTTCTCTGGAGGCAGATGGTATATTCCTTCATAGGTCCTTTGTAGCTGATTTGAATATTTATAATGCTCAGAAAAGCTTAGTTGTTCACAGTTATTCTTCAAACAATATTACTGTTACTGTATACAATGATCTTTAAGTTCTGCTCATTTCATTCTCCATTGTTTCATGCAAGATTTTTTTCTGTTTTTCTAAAGTCAACTTGCTTATAATTTCTTAATGCCCATTAGAATTCCATCACAACTATATACCACAACTTGTTTAGCCATTCCCCAGTTGATGGGCATCCTTTAATTTCCAGTTCTTTGCCACCACAAAGAGAGCTGCTATAAATATTTTAGAGCATATAGATTCTTTTCTTGTTCCCTGATCACCATGGGAAACAGACCTAATAGTGATATTTCTGGGTTAAAATATGTACTCAGTTTTATAACTCTTTGGGTGTAATTCCAGATTGCTCTCCAAAATGGTTGGCTTAGTTCACAGTACCACCAATGATGTATTAGTGTCTTATATTTACTGAATTGTTGACCTTTCACTTTAGATCTTAACATGGTAGCAGAAGGAAGAACTAAAAAAAACCATCAGACAAAATGAGAAAACAAAAAGACTGGACAAAAGAGAAATCTGCTGATATATTGTTATAGGTGACTTGACATAAAGAGGAAAATATAGCAACTTGAGAAAAACTGAAGTTAAATACAGGAAAGTTTCTTCATTGAAATATTTGTAAGTACATCTTACTTTGTGAAATGTGTGTTCCTGAAAAGGTAATTATGAATTAATTTTAAAAAACTGAATCCTGTCCTTTGACCCAGAGAACCTCACTGATGGGCATATATCCTAAGAAAGTTAAAGAAAAGAAAAGATTCCACAGGTTTCAAATTATTTATAGCAGCTCTTTTTGTAGTAGCAAAGAATTGGAAACAAAGTAGATTTCTGTTGACTGAGGAATGATGGCTAAATAAATTGTGGTACAAGAATAAAATGGAAAATCACTACAACAGCAGATATCATGAACATGAAAAATACAAAGAAGAATGGAAAGATACACGAAATGATGCCAAGTAAGGTAAGTAGAAGCAGGGAAACATTATATACCGTAAGTACTACGGTGTAAATGCAAAGAGCAACAACAGAAAATGAAATTGAGTACTATGTAACCAAGTGGGGCCCTAAAGAAAAGCTGAGAAAATGTGCCTCCCTGCTTTGCAGAAGTGGAGGACTATTGTAAGCAAGGAATATTGAAAATACTATCAGACTTGGCTGTTGAACAAAATTCTTTCTCTCTCTCTGGTTTTTATAAGGGATACCTTGCCATATTGGAGATGGAAAAATATTTTTGGAAATTAAAATGACATGAAAACAAAATCTATCAATGAACAGCTTAAAAATCAAATCAAATAGCATATGACAGAAGCTTTGTCATTTAAGAGAAGCCAGCTGTAAATTAATTCTTAAAGGGGCACAATGGAAAGAGCATAGGACATTCAGAGTATGAAGTCCTGAGTTCAAATCATACCTCCAAAACTTCTTTGTGATGCAACAAGTCATTGAGCCTCATCTTTCTATTTCAAAAACAGAGGTGATAATGCCCATACTGCCTCTCTCACTGGCTTGTTAGAAAGCACGCTGCGAACCTTAAAAAATAATGACTGAATTTGGCTTTTCACACACCATTGTTTCTGGCCAAGAAGGAAAACTGCATTACCATTTGAACATATGATTTTTTTTTAAACTAATGAATTACTAGGGTCTTAGTGATGCCTTTATAAGAGTCAGGTTGGCATCGCAGCTGAATCTAAATGAAATTCATGTGAAAAAGTCTTGAAGGTTTTAATTCATTGCAAGTTCAATAGGAGTCAACAATGTGATGTGGTTGCTAAACACAACTAAAGCAATCTAGACTTCACTAATGGATGAAGATGGCTCAGTGTGTGGAGTAGAGGGCAAAGTCAGAAAGATCTGAGTTCAAATCTGGCTTTGGAGATTTAGTAGTTGTTTGACTCTTGGCAAGTCACTTAGCGTTTCTCAGTCTTGGTTTTCTCATCTATAAAATGGGAATAATAACGGTACACTATCTTATAGAGGTATTGTAAGGATCGAATAGAATCAAACAAGCTAACATACAAAGTACTTTGCAAACATTAAAGCAGGATATAAATCCTAACTATTATTACTATTATTAATTAAAAGAGGTGATAGAATGGACAAATTATCTACAGAATACTGTTTGAAGTTATAAGGGATGCATTTTGGAGGGAATTGGCAAACTAGATGTTGAGAACAGCTACTATTATGGTAAGGGAACCCAAAACCATGTCAAGGAAGAATCAATCAAATGACTAGTGAAATTTAGGTTGGAAAAGACAAGATTTATGGGAAACATGAGCATTTTAAGGGCTGTCATGTGTTGGAAGGATTAGACTTGTTTTGCTTCTCCTAAGAGGGAAGAATTATCTACCTCTTAAGACTTTTGGAAAAGCACTTTATAAATCAAAACATTATAAATGTGAGTTAATATTATTATATAAGATTATTACTAACACAAGCAGATACAAATTATAGGGGAGCAGATTTTTCTCAAAATAGGTGAGCAATAATAGCCATATTAAAATGTAATAGTATATGAAAAGAGTGATGACAAAGCCTATTTCTCACCTCTTGATAGAGGCAATGAGGTAGGGGTGGAGAATGAGAAATAAATTTGCAGATGTAGCTAATATATTGATTTGGTTTCCTCAACTATACTTATTCATCCCAAGGATATACTTTTATTTGGGAAGCAGTGAGCTGATGGGTTATAAGAATATTACAAAAATGAAGAATACAAAGAAAAGAACATCAATGGAAAATTTTTTCAATGGACAGAAGAGGACAAAAGAAAATTCAGAAGGGGACATAGAGAAGCAATTTATGACTACCATGTTAAATTTAACATATACTTAAAATGAACTATAACAGACATTTTTAGTTTCATATGCAATCTTCTTTTCTGTTCTTACAATAGTGAACAGTTCATGTTTGTTCATGGTGAAGTTCATGATAGAGAAGAAAATGTATAAGTAAAATAAAGATGAAATTATCTTCCTTATGAAGTTGAGAGTATATCAGTAGAGAAGACCAAACAAAGGGTAAAAGATAATTTATGAAGGAAACTGTAGAATGAATTGATATATAAAATAGTGATTGAATTAGATGATGCCAGGGTTCCTTTCAATTCTTAAATTCAATGATTCTTTATGTAGCATCCATTCTTGAAATCACACTTAAACTGGCATGGCAATTCCCCAGTGAGGGTATGACTACTGGTGATTCTAGGGGTTATCTTAGAATTGAGACTAGCCATTGTCGTCATCATTGTCATCACTGTCCGTCATCATCATCAGCAGCATCAGGCACATACTCCAGAAAGATTACAGCGCCCCCCCCCCCCCCATGATCTTTTCTTCCCATTGGAATAAAATGTTAAATATTTTATGTGATAGAATCCATGGTGATGCAAACATTGATTTTGTTAATTTTTCCTGTTACTGTACATTATGAGTCAATGGAATTCTATATAGCTACAGTTGGTGTTAACCACACAATTCTTAGTTTACATTCTCAGTTTTCTTTTTAAGTGTCTCAAAACTCTCTTTAGCTTAGATAACTGCCTTTAAGTACCTAGGGCAACTCTCCATGACCTACTTTAAAAAAATAGAAACTGATTCTCAGTGATGAGTGAAAGAATAGGATGATATAGGCTGAAAACAGAATAAGTATTTATTATATATTCTATACAACTTATTTCATTTCAAGGAATTTGAATTTCACTGACAGGAAGCTCTCAGTCTGGGAGAAGTAATGGCTAGCTATTGTCACTACAATGATTTCACTTTTTTTTTTTTCAAAAAGGAAAATAAATATATGAAGTTGATTTAAATTTTCTATTGCTAACTTTTTCTTCAAAAGTCAAGAAGGAAAGTGAATGGAACTGGAACGGGGCATCCTAGGGAAATGTCTCAGGGTCAGCTTCATAGGGATCATCAAACATATGAAGTATTCTCAGTAATAATCTGGCCATTCCTGGTTATACTTAGGAAATGATGATGATGATGGAGGTAACTGTAATACTCATAGCAATGGCATTTATATAGAACTTTAAAGTTTACAGAACACTTTTTCTTATTCCCTTTGCCCTTTACAACAACTCGGTAAAGTGATGTTATTTATGTTACAATGTATTTCATATCATCTCACTTCTATCGCTAAAGAAATCTTACCCATAAAAAATGGTCCCTTGATCTAGCAGCTGTTATAGATGCAATCTGCATCAAGGTCTCAGAACCGAAACTTAGAGAAACCAGGCTAGATATGAAAAACCAATAGCCTTACAGAATGGGTTTTAAACATCTAAAATAATTATCAAGACCATGTATACAGCTACAGATTTTAACAGGGGGGAAAAACCTGGAAGGTCATTGAGTACAACCCCCTCATTTTATAGAGGAAGAAACTGCAGATAGAGTTAAGTGACCTTGGGTGAGGTAACACAGATAATAGGCTGGAAACAAACCCAGGTCTTCTGATTCCAGATCTAGCATTCTTCTTGAAGTACCCATCTCCTTGTAGAGCAGGCAGATTCTTTTACATCTGTTAATCTCTTTACAGCTGAAATTCTAAGAGTTGGAGTAACTTAGTAGTAGCAGGAACATTAGAGCAGGAAGTCTGTAGGGTAGGCTTCTCTAATAGATTGGTTATAATCAGCCAGCAGATCTTAAACTCTTATAAAATCAATCTCACAAGCATCTTTTGCTGTCAGGTGCCTTTTTATGTTGCTTAGCTAGTATTCTGCACAGAAAAAAGGAGTCTTATTCAACAGCTTTACCATCAGAAGCCCTCACACCCCTGTTATCCTTGCCCCATTATATTTTTTGGGGGTAGGGAGTAATGCAGGGAGCTGTCACAAAGAGAAATGAACAGAAATGCCTATTTTTCAGAAAAGTTGGGCCTCTTGCAGTAAAATGACTCATTTAATTCTCATTCTACTACTTATGATTGATGGGAGAGAGAAGCATCAGAATAATAGTCTAGTACTCTTTGATGCCCACTCTGAGCTAAGCAGTGACTACCATGGTGGTATTGAATACTTTTGTCCACTTAACTCCATCAATAAAAATGAAAAAAATAATTTACAAACTTCCAGGTGAGCTACATTAATTAAAGCTATAAAAGAAACTGTGCAAATGTCAATTATGTTTACTGTTACTTAACTTTTTCCAAATGCTCTTTTTTTCTCTTTATAGAAGTAGAGTCTTATATTTCTAAACCAACAGTCTGTAGATCATTGCCAGTCTGTGCTCTTTTCTCCCAGTCCTCTGTGGTAGCATTCCCCTTCCAACTCAGGGCTGAGACATTTGTAGCTTTAGATCTCATATTTGACCCCAAAATTCTACATGAAACCTCCTTGAGGAGATATCTTAAAGGTTGGAAGTAAAACTCTCCTGCTCTTCTTCAACTACTTTGCTTCTGCCTTCCTCTCTCTTACTTATGCTCACATCTTTTTTTTTTTGGCAGGATGGTAGGCAAGGCAGTTGGGGTTAAGCAACTTGCCCAAGGTCACATAGCTAGTAAGTGTCAAGTGTTTGAGGTCACATTTGAACTCAGGTCCTCCTGACACCCGGGCTGGTGCTCTACTCACTGTGCCACCTAGCTGCCCCTTATGTTCACATCTTACAAATCAACGGCATTCTCATTGAAATGTTTAAAGGGTAGGAAGAACTGGTACAAATAGAGCACACTGATGTGAAAAAACAGGCTTCTGGGGCAGCTCCCTTACTCTATGATATGGGGATAAATGTTCATTAATACATGGGTATAGAACTAGAAGAGATGTCAGATATTCCCTTCCAACACTCTCCACTTGTCAATGAGAGACCCAGAAAGGCTAACTTGTCCAAGGTCACATAAGAAGAAAGAACCTGAGATGCAATTTGAACACTCCACCCCCGTCCTGTTGCTAGAATCACTGCTCTTTTCCCTTTCCCATACTGATTCTTGATAAAAATGTGATTTTACCTTTGGGAGGAAAATTGGAAGAATCATTATCAAATTATGTATTAGGATAATGTGGCAGATGCTTAAATCCTAAGTTTAGGAAAATACCAAGTTAAATTTTGTCAAAATAGAGTGAACATCTTGACACTGTGTGTGTAAATATATATACACAAAGATATACAATACATTCATTTTATGGCTATAAGTGCCAACACAGGCTAGTACCCTCTGAAGGGAAAAACATTTAGCAAATTAATGAATTATGATTCTACTAATACCGCTAACATCAAGACTAATTATTCACTAGACAAAGGCCTTCTATTTATTTTAGAGGTGTCAGCATATGAAAGCAGGCATCATTACAGACTATTCCCTGAAAACATTAGCTTGATGCACTGCTTCCGCCCCAAAGGCCAGCAGGATGCTGGGCATCATCAGGAAATGCTTTAGAAACAGAAACACTGAGCATTATTCTGCTCGTGTCTGAAGTGATAGTTTGCCCACACCTGAGGTACTGTGTGCCACTTCAGCCATTCACAACACAGACAGGAATGGACTGAAAAAAAGTCCAAGGCAAAGCAATACAATGATCAAGGAGATTAAGAGGGTACAATATGAGGACAGATTAAAAAGCAAGAAGCTTTTATCCTAAGAATCTATCAAATAATCAATAAGCATTTGTCAAACTTCTATTATGTTCTAGGAACTGTCCTAGGTGCTGGCGCTACAAAGAACCAAATAGTTCTTGTCCTTAACGAGCTTGCATTCCACTGAGGGGAGACAACATAAACATACATAAGTGCATGGATAATATACACAAATAAATACAAATCAGAGATGGAAAGACTGAAGAAGGAATGAGGATGTAGAAGGTATAAATTATGATTTAAATAATGAGAGGTATAAATAATGAACACAGATGACTACCAAATTTTGACATACTAAAATATGGGACCATCCTTTCCAAGAGTTCTGAACCTGAGGTAAATGAATTTATATTTTAAAAATTTTGATGACTGTTTTTCAGTATAATTGGTTAACTTTTGTAAACCTATATATTTTAATTTATTAGTCTGAACCCATCAAGTGCAAATTAATGAATAGCAGATCCAAAAAGAGTTATTACAGGAAATTAGGATGCTTGGGGTATAAAATGAATCTCTATAGCTGACATCAAGGAGAAGCAGTATGGTAGAATGGAAAGAATTTTGAGTTTGTCCAATGAATTTGGAATCATGAGATGTGAATTGAAATTCTAGCTCTGTTGCTTACTACAACATCTGTGTGACTTTGAGCAAGTAAGTCATTTAATCTTTCTATACTTATCTATAAAATAAGGAGGCTGAATTAGATCACCTCTAATATTCCTTCAAATCCTAGATCTATTATCCTCTAAAAACTCTGCCTGATTACACCCTACCTGTCCATACTACATCCTTCTCTTTTACTGCCAGAAACAGAATATTGAGCTGTATATGTGATGGGCTTAAAACTATTCTGGTAATTCTTATGTTTCCTATGCCTGATTTCCTCTTATAAAATCAGGACTTGTGAAATTCAGACATAGCTATAAAATCCAAAGGCAGTTTCCATTATTAATGCCTGATATTAAGTCAGAACTTTTATACAAACAAATAATTACCCTTAGGAATAGATGTGGAAACAAAACATTGTCAGTTTCTTAATTGCTCTTAACCTGTTTCAGACTAAGAAAAACAGCAAGAAAAAATGTACTCAAATTACTAATATTAAGAAAGTAATGCTCTAGAAGGCAAGAAAAAGAGTTTTAGATGGGCACATGCCTCTTCTTAAGGGATGATCTATAAAATAAAGGCATACCCACCCTAGAATGTATATCAGGTGTAAACTAAGTTACTGGAAATACCAGAGTCTCCTGGGGTAGGTGATCTAGATATCGAGGCACTGGATGAAGAATTTCTAGAATAGTGCTTCTTAACCTTTTCTTTGTGTGATGGACCCTTTGGGCATTTGGTAAAGTCTATGGACCACTTTTCAGAATTATGCTTTTAAAAGCACAAAATAAAATATATAAGTTTAGAAGGGAAATCAATTCTACTTAAATACAGTTGTCAAAAGTTCATGGACCCAGGTTAAGAACCCCCAAGTAGAGGTAGACTATGATGAAGGATGGCCTCCAAAGTTAGGCCTTTCTCTAGTAGGGAAGTATTACAAATACATTTGAATTATGTCTGTACTGGGATAAGAATCAGAGAATAGTGAAGATTTCTGTTTGAAGGGGGATCCCTAACAAAAATCCTCCTGGAGCACAGGGTAGAATAGAGAGGGATCAGAGGAAGAATCTACTTCCACAAATCTGCCTCCCTGATAGGTTGCTAACTGGTACAATAGATAGAACATTGAGGCTGGAATCAGGAAGACTAGAGTTCAAATTTAGCCTCAGATACTTATAAGCTGTGTGACTCTGGGCAAGTCACTTAACCTCAATCTCCTCTCTGCTTTAATTTACTCAACTGTAAAACAGAATAACAAGAGTAACTGCCTCCCAAGGTTGTTGTGAGGATTGAATGAAATAGTATTTCTAAAGTGCTTAGCACAGCATTTAGTAGGTAGTATAAACACTTGATAAATGTTTCTTTCTTTCCTTCCTAACTAAATAGATGGTTTGCAGATCATAATATTACTTAGATTATAAGACATTACACCCATTAACTGCAGAGTAAGAAAGAATATTCAGTCTAAGCGTGGAGGCAGCAGGGAGGGGGTGTGGTGCAGAGCATTGTGGAGTCAAGAAGACTAAAGTTTAAATCCTATCTCTGATACTTATATAGTTGTGTGACCCTAAGCAATTTACTTAACCTTTGTTCACCTCAGTTTCCTCATCTGTAAAATGGGTACCTATCTCACAGGGTTGTTATGAGAATTAAGTGAGATGATATCTGTAAAGCACTTTGCAAACCCTAAAGTTTTATGTAAATGCTATTATTATTATCATTGTAAAAATGATTTAGGTGTATTTGTATGTATGCTCTAGAGCAGTAGTTCTCAACCTTCCTAATGCAGCACCCTTTAATACTTGTATGTGGGTGTATCTGCATGTGGGCGGACCTGACTGGAGACAGATAGAGGAGCCGTGTCTCGGTTCCTAAGGTCATCAGAAATATGTGTTTTCTGATGGTCTTAGGCGACCTCTGTG
This sequence comes from Pseudochirops cupreus, assembly GCA_028627135.1. NCBI lineage: Eukaryota > Metazoa > Chordata > Mammalia > Diprotodontia > Pseudocheiridae > Pseudochirops > Pseudochirops cupreus. The sequence goes on from CM053580.1 coordinate 209,641,236, forward strand.
ACCCCTGTGAAAGGGTTGTTTGACTCCCAAAGGGGTTGTGACCTACAGGTTGAGAACCACTGCTCTAGAGGCAAAAAAGTCTTCTGAGGTCCTTTGTGTAAGGCATGAGGAATGGGGATACTTTTTTTTCCTACATTCTATTGTCTGCTTCCTTCTTTTGAAACCACTACATGGTCTCATCCACTTTTTGCATTTAATATTTCCTCTTTCCAAACACACTTCACAATCAAATGATCACCCAAGAACTTGCATTTTCTGTAAAGTATGTGCAATGTAGATAAGCAAACACTTCTGAGTACCTTACTGTCTATATTTCTTACCATCTGTGGTTTTAAAGAGTGCTCCTCACCATGATTATGTGCCCTTCATTAAGTATAAGTTGCTAGCTAATTTTTTAAAAATGCACAAATACATGACAATGTCCTCGGGTTTACAGCATCATTACTGTTATTTCATGCTATTCAGTCCTGGCTATTGCTTGACTTAAGCTAATAGAGTTTTTGCTCTATTCATAATTGTAACATCCATTCAGGAAATAAATATTTTGCTGTTTGCTTTTCCCCAGCTGCTCAGCAACCTCATTTCAGCCTCCAGGGCTGTCTGGCATGCTTGGCGCTAGTGCCAGGACAGAAGACACATGATGAGCCATCAAAGACACGATGTCAGTGTTTTCCTCTCCTGCTTTTGGCATATATTCCCACTAGTACTGAACATAATACTGGCTGTGCATTAGGTTGGAAATTAATTTGGGGGCTGTTAGGAGATCAACTTTGGAAACAATTATACCTGAATAACCCAGAGAAATATAAGGAAATCTATTTACTAATATGCAATGCGTTTTTAGTCTTCTAAGAAACAGATGGTTGTTTTCTTAGGAAGGGTCAGATTTCTGGAAATTTCCTTTCCCTGGCTCCACAATGACTATACTAATTCATCTTAAGGACAGATTACAGGTGTTGCTTCTGATCTGAACCTTTCTTTGCAGTCAACTTAAAAAAAAATCTATCCCTATCTCTTTTTATAGAGAACTGTGTGGTTTAGTCATTGGTTTTAAAGCCAGTTGTAGACCTGGATATCGCACTGGCGAATGCATGCATCACTGTATTTCTTTACACGTTTTTTACTGGAAGGTAGCAGAGCTGTGATTTGGGTGACATGGGAAATTCACAGTGTGGACATTTTCTACATTGATACAGTGCTTCAATTCATTTGTAGTCCATAGTGCTTTGGGTCCTGAGAGGTAAATAACATTCCTATGCGTCAGAGACAGAACTGAACCGAGGTCTTTCTGACTCCGAGCCTTTATTAACTACACCACACTGTCTCTCCACCTTGAAACGAACCTCAGTAAAGGTGATTTCTTGCCTGCCCTATTTCTCACATTATCTGCCTAATCATGTCAGAATTTCATTCATTCACTAAAAAAAGACTTTATTGAATGATTACTATAAGCAAAGCACTGGACTAGGTTGATATTATGAAGGACGCAAAGATGAATAAAATATTCATTATGAAATTGACAGTCTGGTAGAAACAAGTAGGATATGTATACAACTAGGATATGTATACAAAACAAGACAACCTAAAGGTACAATAAATAAAGTATAAGGGGCTATGTTAGTTTGGAGAAATGGTAAATAACTACCTGCTCTCTGAACTAACCTAGAAAAAAATGGTACAAACTTCTTCAAAATAACGCTTTGTGACTGTGAACCAAAGGAAGACCATAAAAGCAAGAGATTTCAGTTGCCCTTCTGCTGTATAATCCTGGGGTCTGGTGATTAAGCATTAGCTAAGAAATCACACAGTGCCCCAAAGAGTTACAATGAAGACGTTGTATGAGCACAGCTCTCCCTCTGAAACCAGGGAGAATCATACACAGGCAACCAGGGATCACATCAGACCACAAGTTTGTTGTTCAGGAAATTCAGTACCGAGTGCTAAGGCAACAGACACTGTACCCATACTAAATAGACTAGAAGAACACAAACACAACAGCTAAATGTGGTCAAGTCTCAATAACCACAAACACTCATCAAGTTAACTTGAATTTTTGAATTTGATTCTGGTGTGAGAGCTCCTGATGACTTGCCTCCATTAGCTTCCTATATTCAAACGCCAACTCGTTTCACTGGTTTGCAACATGATGGTTAGTTTACACTTACACACACATATACAAACACAGAAAACTCAAATCCTGAGCATCTCATAAAATAGTATTAAAAAAAACCAAGGAAACAATGGGGGAAAAAGAGAATGGGAAAAAATCAAAGGATGAGACAGCTCATGTTAGTGTGAGTTTTAATGTTTGCAAAGAGCTTTACCATACATGATCTCATTTGACCCTAATAATAATAATAATAACAAATAATGAATATTTATATTGTACCTTAAGATTTTCAGAGCACTTTATAAATATCGTATTTGATTCTCATAACAATCTTGGGAGGCAGATGTTAATATTTTCCCCCACTTTAAAGATGAGGAAATTGAGGCTAGGATACTGCCCAATGACTGCCCAGTGTCACACAGCTATTAAGTGTCTGTGTATGCATACAGATTATGATTAGACAGATAGACAGATAGATGAATAGATAGATAGATGGATATATATATATATATATATATCTCACTCCCAACAATGAGATGACAAAGAAGTGAAATCAATTTTTGAAGAAACCACTGGAAGACTTAATATCTGTATTCTTATAAACTAAATTTGAGTAAATGGACTTCTTCATATGTATGTATATATATGTATATATATATGTATATATATCCAATGCATCCATCTATCTATCTGTCTAGTCATAATCTGTATGTATACACATACATACAATGACATGTCATAGATCAAGGTCATTTACTAAAGGTAGAGTCAGAGACCTAGAAATAGAGATTATTTGAATATGTGTGTGCGTGTGTGTATACACGTACACATATATGCTGTTTCCCATTTTAATACCTAAATTACTTTAAGCCAGACTTGAATAAAGGCACTAGGATACCAATAGGTTTATTCCATCTCTAATTCCTTGGAATCTGTGAGAGCATATTACATACATACATACATACATACATACATGTGAGTGCAAAAATATCACAAGGCTTTTTTTTCTGAATTAAACACAGTGTGTTTGCGATTGTGTCATGGTATTTTTTGCTCAATTCTCACATTGTTATTTTTTGTGATTATCATTACTTAAAATTTTCATGGATGTGTCATAACAGACACACAAGTATTTTATTCTATATTCAAGAATTTGGGATCTTTTTGTGTGTATGAAAGGGAAGATCACAGGGTCATAGATTTAAAGTTGGGAGGGCTCTTAAAGGCCACCTAGTCTAACCTCTCATTTTAGATCTGGTGAAAAATTCAAGTTTGTTTTGGTTGGTTTCACCAGGTCTAAAGAGCAGAATAACTCAGACTGGAGGAGGCGGAATTTCGTTTTCATTGAATTCCTTAGAAAATAGAAATTTTGGAGATTAAATGATTTAGATATTTGCACCACCTAGATCTAAACTCAATGAATACATAAAATTGCCTGAATTATGAATTATGAATACATAAAATTACTACATAAAAGTAGTTCATACCACTATCAGGGAAGCAGTTTGTTTCAAAGGATTTAGAGCAATTATTTTCAACTCAGGTTTTATAATGGCATATAGGGTCTTCAAGAAATATAAAAAATTCTAAAGATCAAATTAATTTTAATTGCTCTTTTTATATAAGTATCTATAGTTCAAGTGACTATGAATTCACGTATATATGTACATATGTACGCACTATAAGTATACTTACATATATGTATGTTTCTGCCAGCTATATTTGTTTATATACACAGGTTTGGCTGTATATATGTGCACATGCACATATATGTGCCTATGGCTACCTTACAAGTATGTATATATGCATATATATTATACACACACATATAACTAACTAAAATCTCACCCTATGTGAGATTATTGTGACTTGGGGTTGACCCTGGGGTCTCAAAAGCTATACTTGGAGAGCACAATTTCTGGTGAAAAAGCTTCACTTTCTTATGCAGCAAGAGATTCTCCATCACCCAGTGATGAACCTAGTTAAATGAGAAGGGGATCATCACTGGAATGTGACCTTCAAGCAATTTTTTTTCTAGCCACAGTAATATCCATGGGTGAAGGTCATACTCAGGCCATTGAAATGAGAGGTCCTTGAAGTTTTGAGGTGCATAATGTATATATGAATAATACAAATGTATAAACATTATATATATATCAATCCCCCAACACACACCTATCACATAAGACTTTTTGGACAGAGGCTACTGTGAAATTTAACAATGGCAAAGCCAGACAGAAAGTCATGAAAAAAATCTATTGGTTATTCTGATTTTTAACTTTTAAATAACAAGACTAAAGAATAAAGTGCTTTTGTTTCCAGATTTGTTTGAAGCATGAAAATACAATGCATGGAGGTATTCTGGCTTTTTATTTTTCCATTGGTTATTTTTAAGTTTCATGATAAAATGTCAATTGCCTTTAAGGACATGAGCATCAAACTCATTTTTTTAACCTCAAAGTCACAAAAAGGAAAAGGTGGACATGGCTACATAGTACATAAGTTGGGAGCTGATGAACTAAAATTGAAATAAAACCAAGCATAAATTGCTTTATATGAAAAATTCACTACATTTTAAATACTTTTAAAGGTACCAAGGAATTTATAAATTATGTATGGAAAAGAAGTCTTCTACTTTTAAAAAAGCTACTCCTCTCAGTTTCCATTTCCAAATCAATTCAAAGCCCATCACTGTTCACTACAATATGAAATCTCCTTAGAAAAATAACATGGAGTATCCTTCTGATTTGATGTAAAACAACAACATTGCAACATTTCTAAGTTGACTTATAGCCATGGAAGATAAAGTGAAAAGGTCAGCTTTACTTTGGTCCAACTCAAAGTAACTCTCAGCTGAGAAACTTTTTGAAAGGATGGAAAAATAACTAGAATTGAAAATGAGGAACATTAATAAATCTACAAACTTTAAAACAGAATAGTTGGCTAATACCATCTGTTTCAGTTCAATAAGGTCCAACTCACTTGTTTTTTGGTGTTTTATTTCTTTCTGATCAGGAGGACACAGTTAATTTACATGAACTGCTACCTAAGATACTCGCCAGAACACTCAACAACTCCCTCATTTGTTTGGTGCTTTTATAGGTCTCTCGTGCTAGAGCAGAGGTACAGCAGCTTGCAATGCACAAGGAGGGAAGATAAAACTACCCTGCTGTGCAGATTTAGTCAATTTGCACTGGCTCTCATACAGAAAACAAATTGCAACCACTCACAAAGAGTTCCCTCTCTGCACTGGCAGCCCTGACAAATGCAGACTAAAATGAGTAAATCAGGCAACTTCACATCAGGAAGAAAAAAAAATGGCTACTACTCCGACAGCTGCGATCATAATTAAGAACAGATTTCATCACTAAACTCTTGCTGGTTATGTCTGCAACAAAACAAATACACAGATGTGCTACATTTACATACTAAAAATTTTGCAGCGAGTAACCAAAGCAAATTTGCATTTTTGTTTTAAAATATTCTCATTTTAATATGAAACAATTGCAGGGTTGTTTCCCCCCTTTTGTGTATGTGTGTAGTAAAGGGTGCCCTTCCCTTCATCAAGATCATTGAATGTATAATGTATAATGTATATCAATTCCTAGGAAACTAGCTTTCCATCAGGAAGTTTTACAAGGGAATAGACTCCAGCATCCCACTGAACACCTTTTTCCTTTAAATATTTGGAATGGGAATGCAGGGATATGTATATGTCCTTCTTCAAATAATAGCAATCTGGTATCGACTCCTTTGTCCTCATAAAATCTGTCAAACGTATCACTATTTGTTTTATCCAAATTTTTAAAATATCATATGGTATATAAAAACAGGGATATCAAAAGGTAAATCTTTCTTATATTAAACAGAGAAATGAAACAAATGAAATTATCAAATATAAACAAATACATAGGTTAAGAAAGCTATGACATATACCAGGGTAACTGAATAATTCAAACCAAAAACTGGTCTCATTATTTTGCCCCATTTAATATGTGAGTTACCCCTCCTCCCAATTAGAAAGCTTTATGTCACCGAAGAAGAGAATTTTACTCATCAGTTCACAAGGTTTTACTGAGTGGCAAAACAAGCTAATTATTTTAATGTAAATTCGAATTATAATATTCTAAGAAGGACCTTTTCATCTTCTGAAATTGTACCAATTACACAATAAGTCCATGAATGCTAAATGACTATTTATTGTGTGCTAATATCATCTGAAGCAAAGGACCAATTGCAAATCAGTAATTTTGAGCAAAGTTTAGTTCCAGGTTGTTCTACCATAACCAGCATTTTTTTTCTCTCTAAGGAGCAGGCAGTCTACCTCTAATAAACAGTCAAAGATTAGAATTACTTAACACAAATGTAGCAGATGAAAAACATTCTATTTCCAAAAGTTAACGAAGTATTTCCAATTGTGAGCAGTGTTTCCCATTTATTACTGGTGAGCCAAAAACCGATACCCTCTCTTGTTGTGTAATTATACAAGATAGTACTGTAGTGTTTTAGCAGGAAGTCAAATACTGCAGTTTTTATTAAGAGCTGCACTTTCAGAGCCTAAAGTTATACTATAAAGAGCTTGAATAGACTACGAGGAGATGTAAACTTCATAAATTAGCGTATGATGATGTTAAACTCAATGTCCCCCTAAGAATTCCCTGTACTCCTACACTCTCCTAAGGTCTTGGGTGTACTAATAAGGTAATAGGTACAAGCATAATCACGTAGCCCACCACTTTATCTTAAGTGGTTTCACAGCTGCCCTTCTCCAATGGTGACCATAAACCCGTGAACCTGGGGTCAGAGGCATAAAAGGGCTTTCTTTACCCTTAGAAGGCTGCCTCTTTGACCTCTTCCTCCTTTATGCCTTTTCATTGACTTGAGTATAGATGCATAGATTGAAATTTTCTCCTAACATCTTGACTTCTCTTATAATTTATGTGCTAAAAAGAAAAAGGAACAACCACTTAGCTAGAATCTTTGGATCAAACTGGGTAGGGTTCACATTTATGAAAGAAATCCCCTCCCATCCCCACCACAATTCTAAATAAGGAGGGAGGGGGGGATATGTATTCAATTAAGGGCCAGGGTTGACACCTGGAACGACTCTCAGAAACTGCTGTTTTAGCTGCTTCCCCAGAATTCCCAATCATGTAAACATGAGCTATAGAGATTTAGGGTAGGTAACGGCTTATTTCATTTACTTTAGACTTCTACTGGAATAAGCAATGTACATAGACCTTTGAAATCATAGTGCCTGGCTGTATGCATTCTTTATGTCTTTTGTTTGTTTAGGGATTTCAGGGAATTTTTCCTTTTCTAATATTTTGAAATTCTTCTATAGGTCGTTTCCATACCTTACAATGTAGATTCTCCACAGTCTTATGCTTGTGATTCTCACATATTCAGATCTTTTTCTCTAGTCCCAACCTTTCTCTTGACCTCCAGCCTTACATCTCCATCTGATGACTGGACTCCTGAATTGGACGTCCCATAGACATCACTTCACCATCTTCCCAGAATAACACTTTTCTCCCATTTTCCCAGTCTTGCAATCTAGGTGTCGTCTTCAGCTCCTCAATCTCTTTTGCTGCCAATCACTTACCAAGTGCTGTCATTTCTACCTTTGCCACATCTCTTGTATATACTTTTTTTTCACCCTGACATTGCCAGCACCCTGATATAGGCTCTCATCACATCATGCCTGGACTATTACAATAGCCTTGTAGTTGATTTCTCTGCATCAGGTCTCTTCTTAGTAGAGCTTATCCCTCATTCAGCAATCAAAGGAATCTTTTTGAAGTGCAGGTCCAGCCATGTCACCCTTCTTATTAAAAAAAAAAATAACAAAAAACTCCACAGGCTTCTCCCTATGTATTCTTCAATACAGTGACATTTGCTGGTTCCTCCCACAAAATACTCTAACTCCTGACTCCAGGAATTTACACTGACTGTCCCCCATGCATGGAATGTTCTCCCTTTTCATCTCTGTCTATTGACTTCCATCAAGTCTTGGCTAAAATCTCACCTTCTACAAGTATCCCTTCCTGGTTCCGCTTAAGACTAGTGCCTTCCCTCTATTGATTATCTCCAGTTTATCCTCTATCTATCTATCTATCTATCTATCTATCTTTTTTGTACATAGTTGTTTGCATGTTATCTCTCACATTAGGCTGTTATCACTTTGAGAAAAGAAACTTTATTTTTCTTTCCCTTTCTTTATGTCCCCAGGACTCAGTGAAGGACTATGCACATGGTGCTACTCAGTAAATGCATGTTGACTTGACTTCTAAAAATTAATTCAGATTGGTTATCTGGAGGCAAAAAAAACAAACTAGGAGTTAGAACCTGTTATTCATTAGTGTATGACCTAAAATGAGAATTAAAACTTGAGTTTGTCTTCTCAAAAGCAAAGTGAGGACAATTATGCTTACTTTTCAAGTGGGTAGAGTTCCTTATCTGAAAATATGCTCCTATGGTATTAGACAAATGAATAGGATGTTAAAGTCAGTATGTTGAGTGTGTTAAGTCATTTTTTTACACTCATGTCTGACTCTTTGTGATCCCATCTGGGTTTTCTTAGCAAAGATACTGGAGTGGATTGCCATTTCCTTCTCCAGTTCATTTTACAGAGGAGGAACTGAGGCAAACAGGGTTAAAAGACTTGCCCAGGGTCATACAGCTACTAAATGACTGAAGCCAGATTTAAAGTCAGAAAGACGAGTCTCCCTGACTCTAGGTCTGGTGCTCTATCCACTATACTATCTAGCTGCCTTAAAAGTCAATATACAGGGGCAGCTAGGTGGCACAGTGGATACAGCACTGGCCCCGGAGGAGGACCTGAATTCAAATTTGGCTTCAGACACTTAACACTTACTAACTATGTGGCTTTGGGCAAGTCACTTAACCTCAACTGCCCCAACAAAAAGCAAAAAAAAACCCGTCAATATACAGCACTGTTAATAGTTCTGCCCACAGAACCAATGTAGCCAAGATTAAAAGGAAAGCAGGAAACTGGAAAAAAAAAATTGAAACAAGTTTCTCTGATAAAGGTGTCATCTCTTAAAGATGTAGGGTACCGAGTCAAATTTATAAAAATATGAGTCATTTCTCAACTGATAAATGATCAAAGGATATGAACAGGCAGCTTTTGGAAGAAGTTCAAAGCTATATCATATAAAAATGCTCTAACTCATTATTGATTAGAGAAATCAAATTAAAACAACTCTGAGGTACCACCTTATACCCATCAGATTGGCCAACATTACAGAAAAGGGAAATGATAAATGCTGGAAGAGCTGTAGAAAAATTGGGACACTAATTAGTTTCTCCCTGTTGGTGGAGTTGTGAACTGATCCAATTTGTAACTATACCTAAAGGGCTATAAAAACTGTGCATACTTTGACCAAGCAATATCACTAGCAGCTCTGTATCCCAAAGAAATTAAAGAAAAAAGAAAAGGACCTATATGTATGAAAATATTTACAGCAGCATTTTTTGTGGTGGCAAAGAATTAGAAATTGAGGGGAGGTCCGTCAACTGGAGAACAGCTGAACAAGTTCTGGTATATAAATGTGACGAAATACTATGGTGCTATAAGAAATGACAACCAGGATAGTTTTAGAAAAACTTGGACATATAAACTGATGCAAAGTACAGGGAGCAGAACCGGAACATCGTACACTGTAACAGCAATATTGTATGTGGGTCAACTGTGAATGACTTAGCTTTTCTGGTCAAAACAATGAACCGAGACAATTCTGAACGACTTATGGTTAGCAATGGTATCCATTTTGGAGAGAGAACTAACGGAGTCTGAGGGCAGATCTAAGAATAATTTTTTTTCATTTTCCTTCTCTTGTTTTTTCAAAATGGCTAATATGGAAATATAATTTGCATGATTTTACAGGTATAATTAATATCACATTTCTTTCCTTCTCAACGGAAGAGGGAGGGAGAGAATCTGGAACTTGAAATTTTAAAAAGAGAATGATAAAAATAAACAAGTTTTGGAAAAATAGTTCTTCACCATTTAAAAAATAACACCCGATTCTTAAAAACATGAACTGAGCAGGATCAAGGCGCTGAGGCCGGAAGAGCCGTAATTACTGTGGGGCGCCATCAAGCCGCGCCCGCAGCTAGCGGCTCTAAACACGCCTGTGAACAAACCTGGCCATGCAGGACGGCTAGGAGGGGAGACTCCGGAAACCTGTGAGGTCACGCCACAGACTGAGGAAGAAGCAAGGCGGACCAGCAGCTCAAATGGTAAGAATTTTGACATTCTCTTTGGTCCAGAGTAAGTCCCAGTCATCTCGCCCAGGCTACAGCTCTGCGAACTCAGATTTTTACGTGATCTTGAAATGCTGGACACTGGTATTTAGTGTTACCGTCTCACAAAATGTTGGTTCTGGAAAGGACCTTAGAGATTCCTTTGTTGTAATCATATTTGGAATGGAATTTGAAGACCTTCCCTGTTTTGAATATATACCCTGCTCCCAATAGGCTGAATGTAACCGTGTGGAGCTTGTGGTGGGAGCAGTTTGCTAAAGGGTGGAGTAGAGCCCACAGGAAGCTGGGAGTCAGAACTAGCCAGACTGGGAGGAGGAGAGGACAGTCCCAGGGATTCAGTCAGGCTTATGGGTAAACATTGGTTTGTGGAAAGGCTAAAGGAGGGTGCAGCTCTCTGTGCTGTTGTAGCTTATTAACTTCTTTGCTATTATGATGGAATCGACTTACTGGTTTTGGGATTTGGCTTTCTGGTGTCTCAATGAATGTTTTGCTTCTGTCTTCCATATGGAGAGTCTGTTATATTTTGCAACTGAGCACCATGCAGTTATTTTATATTGACTGTGGGCACTGTGAATATTGCACTGGTGCAACACTAGTCCAATATCTTTATTGTAACAAAGGAGGAGACTGAGGATTAGAGAAAGCCCATGACTTTTTCAAGTTCACACAACTGGTATGTCATTAATTAAGTCCAATAATAGGAAATAAAATGAAAACAATCTCGGGATTACAGGAGTAGAAAAGAATGTAAGAAGTTCATCCACCATTTATAATCCATCAGAGCTACATTTATACATGATCTAGACCAGGTCTATCCTACAGAATAAAGCTCTGGGCATGTTGAAAATTCAATGTTTCGTCTTCTTTTGCTCATTATAAATGCATATGAGGGCCCAACGAAAACAAATTATTTATTCTAATAATAAGACTATTCACTGATATCCAGAGAGTAGTTTGCTGCATTTATGAGTTTACAAAAATTAAATTAGAAAGATGAGATACCATTCATATCTGTGGGATATTGCTTTTCTTAACCATACAGCCATAGAAGCTATTTGAGCTCTTGAGTTTCATTGGAAAATAATTTATTCCTCCTACTTAATGGCATACTTACTGAACTGGCTTATGTCCTATACCAAAGTGGTCAATAAGACTGATATCTAGGAGGTATAAACTCACAAAAGGCCTTATTATTCCTAAATAGCTATATTTTTTCCTTTAAATCCATACATCCTGTGACTGCAGGGCAAACACACTTTCTCTTATACCATGCTTCCTCATTAAAAGAAATCTCATATTCACAAAAATCTTAGAATTTGAACCTGAGTGGTCATCTAGTCCAGCCTCCTGTCCAATTTAAAAATTGCTTCTACAATATTACTGAAAGGTGGCTCTCTAGCCATGGCCTGGATACTTCTAACAATAGGATGTTTATACCTTTGCAAGGGATACTTTTCCATTGTTGGACAGCTTGAATTGTTAGAAAATTCATCTTCTATTAAGTCAAATTCTTCTTCCCTATAACTTTCATCCCTTAGCCTTAGCTTTCTCAAGCAACACAAAATGTGAGTTTGCTTCCTCTCTCACGTGGCATCCTTTAAAATATTGGAAGGAAACTATTGTCTTCTCATTCATTTACACACAAGCCTTGATGTGGTATCAGTTCTCAAATACTGCACCAGCAGAGTACAGGCTCAGGCAGTTTCTCCCAATCTGGAATGGCTCTAAGTATGTTTCTGGTGACAGATTTTGTTTTCTGTCTGAGGTTTAGGCTAGCTAAATACAAAGAAGCTCATTTCCAGACACAGTAGGTGATTTCTTTTTTCTAGGGAGGAGGTGGGAGAAGAAAGTAGGATTAATGTGAAATAGAAAAAATTGTTAAATGACCCATGGTCCCGTTGGACTCTATTTTGCTTCTGTGGTGGTAGTAGAGAAATCAGGATGGTGTACCATAAAGAGGCTGAATCTGGGATCGGAGGGCCTGTATTTCAATTCTAGCTCTGCATGACCTTGAAGCCAGGAAGCTAGGGGTCAAGACCCACCTCTGACTCACAGGGACCATGTGTCCATGGGCAGGTCATTTCATTTCTGAGTGCTCTGTGTAATTCTTTAAGATTAAGAGTTGCAGAGAAGGTGCTGATTTACATTGGTAATGGGAGTTACTTCTTCTCAGAGGTCCCCATATCAATGCAATCACTGCCTCTGCCTCTCTTCCCCTCTCTCAGTCTCCGATCTCTGGAAGTTTGTGTTTTCCTTAGGAAAGTTAGATCTATTTTTACCTAACATTTTAAGAGTATATAATTAAGCACCCATTTTGGTGCTCATGCAAATGGTATGACTATCATGAGGGGTGAAATGATCAAGGAAAACTTTCAGTTCATAGATGCGGAAACCAAGGTGAACAGGGTTAAGTGACTTGCCCAAGGTCACACAGCAAGTAAGTGTCTGAGGCCAGATTTGAACTCAGGAAGATGAGCCTTCCTGACTCTAGGTTTGGGGCTCTGCACACTATGGCGCCACCTGGCTGTCCCAAAGTGACTTGACCAGAGTCAAACAAGTCGCAAATGGGAGAGAGCTATGTTTGAATCCACGATCTCTGACCCCAAACCCATTACTCTTTCCATTGTACCCACCTTTTAGAACCAGTGTTTCAGAGGGGATTTTTTTTCCTGCTTGTTTGTTTTCACTAGGAAGTAAGGGTATCATTTCTGTATTACTCTATATTAATATTTGCTACTAGACTGTGGAAAGATTTGAAGAATATCTCATCTGATTTCCTATACTCAAGGAAAAATGGTCAAGTCAGAAAGAGAAATTTTGGATTGTTTCTTATTATGATTTAGAGTATTAAAAAAAGTCTCACTTTTTAATTAAAACCGTCAGTACTTTATCACAAAATGTTTCAGCTTTTGTGATTGTAAATGGAACTTTTCCACTTAGTAGAAGCTGTTCCAATTTGTGGAGGTTGGGGAAGGAGGAGATGTATTTAAGGGAAAGCCATGCAAATTTATTTTTGACTGGTACACACATATTTAAGATAACTTGACTTCCCCATATCCTTTAGCCTTAAGCTTAAATTTTGATATTTTTAACATTTGAAAAACATGTACAATTGGGCATATTCTAATTTCCAATCTTACCAGATCATGGTTTAATCAACAATTTATTTTATTTTTTTTTACTTCTCCTGGTTATTTAATCTGTGAAATACAGTTCAGAAGGAAAATCCAGCTATAAAACCTGTTGGTGTAAAGATAAGCACTTTATTTAATATCCAATTAAATGTGGTCACCAGAGAAATCACAGCTTATGAAACTTTATCAGAAAAAGATTAATCTATTTCAGGCTTAACCCAAAATGTCATAAAAGAACTCATGAATTTAGATAGGAATCCACTTATTATCCAAAGACATTTTCATACTGAGTAAGAATGGCCTACATTGCTGACTATATTTATACTTAGTTCAATCAAATTCCTGTGCTTTATATCTGTCACTGATTTGGGGGGCAATTACCAAACTATGATGATGAACTAGGGTACATCAGAAGGTCTTTTTTGAACAACTATTGAAAATGTATCAAAAAAAATACACTGAGCTCCAGGAATTCAAATTATTTCACACAGATGTCATTTATCCTTATTATATTGCTGAGAGCCAGGGAAGAAGGATGTAAAGGCACCCATTTCTCAGATACCCAAGGTCGAACCCATAAGAAATTAGTCCCAAAAGAAATTAGAGGCCTGAAAACCGGGACCCGTGGTTGCCAATTCATAGATCCTTCCTCTATTTAGCCCTGGTTTTTGTGAATGGAAGTGATGTAGAACTATTTCGCAGTTGTCGTTTGGAGGTTACCGGCCTGGCTTAATCAGAAGATCCATCACATTAATTATCTAATCATGGAGTTGTAAGAGGACCCTAAATAACTCTGCCCTTATATTCCTCTACCACAGAAACACCCAATCGGACCCAATAATGGCAATAATTCCTTTCTTTTATTCCCACACTGCCTGATTGCTTCCCAGTTTGGTGGGCTATCCCTGTTCTGTGCAGCCACTGTGTGTGTGTGTGTGTGTATGTATATGTATATATATATATCATATATATATATATATATATATATATATATACACACACACATATATCCCAGATGGCCAAAGTCAAGCTTGCTACATACGTTAGCACCTCAGGAGTGTACTTAGACTTTAAAAGCCTCTTCAAAAGAGAAATAGTGTGTTATAGGGAAAAGAATCTTGGATATGCAATCTGGAGGTTGGGGTTCAGGTCCCAATTGCCCCATACTCATGCTATGTATGACCTTAGATAAGTAACTTCTCAGGGCCTCAATTTTCTTGCCTGGCTGTCTCACAAGGATGTTGTAAGAATTAAATTAACAGTCAACATAAAAGCACCTTGTAAATCACAAAACCAATTCAATTTATTGAATACTTATTCCTATTGCTTTCCGCAAGGGACTACTTATCGTGTTAGTAACACAACAACAAAAATGAAAAACAGGTCCAGCCCTCTATCTCATCATTATTATAAATTTTGAGAAGTTACTAGAGTATATAACTAAGGTCATGCAATGCAATTGAGTAGTCTTGTCACCTATCCTATAACTCAGAGAAACAACCAAGACTTCTTCTAGACTCATTAACCTTAGTTTAATAGTTTAAAGTTATATAAAATTGAAAGGAAGTCAAGTGTTTTTTTACATCTTCATAAAAGAAAAAACATCTGCTATATTATCTTTTTTTAACCTATGGTAGCCATATGCACTGTTAATTTGATTCGGAGGGTAGTGAGAGAAGTGTGGAAGCAGAGACCACATGATACAATATGGCAGCTTCTGCTATGGTGGCTACTTTGGTAGGGCACTATAGGACTGAGCCAAGGAGGCACTCACTTATAGTACAATCAATCAATGAAGGGCAAAAAGTATTCCATCTGATAGTGTCCTATTTTAACTTACTGTTGTTTCTAAATAGATACCAACTCCAATAATTTCCATGTGACTGAAAAACTATAAGGCCCATTACCATCTTCCAAATTTTAGTACCTTGGGGAAAAGTCACACTCATTTGATCCTAGTAGTAACTCTGATGTCAGATACTGGGAATCTAAAAGACATGAGAAATGAGCCTATGTCCTCAAGGAGCAAGTTGGGGAGATAGAGTATGAACAGAATAAAAGGAGTATGTTGCTAAGTTCTCATGGACAGCATTGCCAGTGAATTGTATGAGAGTTTAGAGAAGGGAAAGACCATTGGAGACTGTGGTGGGTAGGGAAGAGGCAAGACTTAAGCTGGCAGTTAAAGGAAGGGTTGAGATAAGTGGAAAGGAAGGCCCAGGGAATTCTGGGTAAGAAAGATGGTGTGAATAAATGAGCATCATCTATTTGAGGAACAATAAATAGACATATTATTTTGAGCAGAACAACGGATCGATATAAGGGAGAAAAGGAAGACTTGACCGTTAGGTCCACACAGCCAGCATATAGCAGAAGCAGACCAGAGCCTAGGACTTCCAGGCTCTGAGGGCAGACCTCTAATCTTTGTACCAGAGCTGCCACAGAGTAGGTGCTTATCAAATATTTCTTGCATGATGTAAGAGGACTTCTGCCAGGGCAGAAGCAGAGTAAGAGATGGTGGCAAAGGAAGATGCAAAAAATAGAGACAAAAATTTCAAATCTAGGAGACTAGCAGAATAATGGAATTATTAGTGGAATTAGGCAGTACTGGAAGAGCAGCAGCTAGTTTGGGGTAAAGTGAACAATCATAATTCATTACCCTGAATTAGAAAGACTAGTGATGATGCCAGAGAAGAGATGAGAAAGTATATCTTCCTCTTTTCGGTAGAGATGTGGGATGATACGGGTGTAAAATGTGTATATTATCAGATGCAATCCCTGTATTGGTTGGCTTTGCTCAGCTGCTTTTCTTTTTTTGAGGGATCACAGGTGTTAGAGGGGAGGGAAACTATCTCCTAAAACAGTTACGATGTAAAAACAAAAGGTATTAATAAATTCTATTATCTGAATTTTTTAAGAAACATCTACACCTCGGAAATTTATTCCACTTAGGTCTACAATCTTGGATTTTATGTATTGTACTGAGACCCTAATTATATGTATATATACATACATATATATGTACTTATCTATATTTATGTAGATAGATATATCCATATTTACTTAAAGATACATAGGTCTATATTTATAGCTACAGATGCACACACACACACACACACACACACACACACACACACACACATGCACATACACTTTCTCTCCCTCTCTCTCTCTCTCTTCCACAAGTCTGAGTTTGAAAACAATTGTACCAACAAGGCATTTATTTTATGCTAAACTTTCATAACCCTTTTTTTGGTAACAGCATAATTTAATCATTTGTCAGATTTCACAGTCTTTTTTCTAAATTCATATTGTTGGATTTTTCTGCTGATGAGAATAATTTTATATGCCCTTGGGAAGAAGATACTTCCTTTTTTCATTTTCCCTCAGATTTTTGATCTCCCTAATTAATTATTCAATCCAATTGTACCTTCAAATCTCTAGAGATCAGAAAACCAGGTTACTACAATAACCCATGTTCTGTTCAGAACGTTAATTCTCCATACTCCCTCCAAACAGCTCTGTTCCCTGTTCCTCAAACATGCCTACCTTAGTGACTCTTATCTAGTAGGAGTTCAGGAAATATTTGCAGAATGGATATACTTCTGATGGGGTGGGGTGGGGTGGGGAGAATGATATCATAAACTCTATTGTTTATGGTACTATTGGTCCAAAAAGCTAGGGAATCACTGACTTATCTTATCTTATTATAGAGTAGGTTTATCTAATTCTTTACCAAATTTGCATTAGCCTCCTAGTAAAGAAACACTTCAGGATCATGGGAATAACAGCTTAAGCTCTAAATGAGTAAGTGGGTAAACAGGCAGTAGAATAAATACAATGTGCCTATTTTTTTTATAAGCTCACACTGGGAAGTTAAGACATAGATAAATCACTGTAAAAGCAATAATGACTTTAAAACAACTACTTGAAAATAGAGATATACAGATTGTATGCCGTCCTAGGGAAGGGGGAAGGAAGGTGGGGGAAGAAAATTTCAAGCTCAAAAGCTTGTGGAACTCAATATTATAAAGTAAAAACAAAGAAATACATTTTAAAAAATAAAAGAGAGATATAATAAATCTGCCTTTTGTCTAAGGTAGTGAAAAGAATGCTGGATCTGGAGTCAGGGAACCTTGGATTCAAATCCTGGCTCTAAAACTTAATATATGTGTGACCTGGGATAAATCAATTTGCCTTGGTTTCCTTATGTAAAAAATAAGAGGGTTGTAGTCATTAATATATTGTAGTCGTTAATAACTGGTCACTTCCAGTTCTTAATTTAGGATCTTCTGGTTCTATGTTCAGATATTCATAATTCCATCTCACACAAAAAAAGGCATACTCATGACTGGATATATCTCTCTGACAAAATATAAGCTCCTTGAGGGCAGAGACTTTTTCATTTTTGACTAGGGACTCCCAGAACCTAGAATTATGTTATAATCAATAAACACTTCTTTATTGATTGACAAGGACCGTCATTTTTTCTCAACACTACTCTCAGATTCATGAATGTGTCTAAGCCATGTTTTAAAAAATTCCAACATGAAGTGAAAGAGAGAAAAAAATAAGTGTGTTGGATGGCACATCTTTCTGCAACCGTGAATACCTACACGAAAAAATGGAATCTTCTGGGCCAAAGGATCATCTCTTGTTCATTTCCATTGAGGTAACCCAGATTTTATATCAGAGTTCTATGAACAAATCCACACTAATGGCTAAGATAAGAAGCTTCTTCCACTTAACCACTAGTGCAGATTCTCTGATTTTGGAGAGACCATAAATCTCACACAAGAATTTCACAAACTCAAAACTCTAAGGAAGGCTTTTCCCTCACTTCTGTGTCTACCTGGAAGTATCAGAACACTGTATGCAGTACTGTACAGAATGGTGAAGTATTTTAAGTATTTAAAGACTTAAAAATTCTCATCAACGAAGATCTAATTGACAAAGATATTAAAGACAGACACTAAACTTCAGATGAACTGACAAGATTTATATAATAGGCGAAAAAATATGTGTTCACTTCAGAGATATATGTGGTGGCTAGACTAGTATAGACTAAAGAGTCATTGACTAAAATACTGACTTTACTAGGTGGCTGTGATGTTGACAGAGCCCACTATTCACTGTTTTAAATTGGAAGAGAGAAATGAGCCCAAGTACAGCATATCAGACAACATTCCTGAAGGATATGTATTTAGAATAACACAGTATTGTATAAGCACACAGCTTGATTGTACCTGCTTCAGAACAGTTTCTAAAGTGTAATTTTTGATTAGGCTATGAAGTCACTAATCATCACAGATAACTGGAACAGGAAACATGAGAAAACACAATCACCAAAAGCACACGGAGAAGCTCCCACTGAAAGTTTTGCTCATGGAGGATGCTGAGACAGTAAGCAAAATGGACTCAACAGGGATAAGACTAGATCTGCAATTTGATTGGTATAGCGAAATTCCAGGTGAGGAAACTTCCTTTACTGATGTAGGCCAGCACCTTCTTCTCAACATATTTGTTACTGTTAAGCCATTTTTCACATGTGATTGACTCCCCATGACCCAATGTGAGGTTTTCTTGGCAAAGATATTGGAGTGGTTTGCCATTTCCTTCTCCAGCTCATTTTACAGATGAGGAAACTGAGTCAAATGGATTTAAGTGACTTGCCCAGGGTCACACACCTAGTAAGTATCTGAGGTCATATTTGTACTCAGGAAGAGGAGTCTTACTGATTTCATTCCCAACACTCTGTCCATCGTACCACCTAGCTGTTTTTTTTTTAAATATTACTTATGTTGTACTGTATTTTTGTTTATTTTGTTAAAAGTTTCACAATTTTATTTTAATCTGGTTCAGACCCCACTGGAGAGTTGCTGCAGCCATGTGTTTGACACCTCTGGCCTAGAGTACTGTCATGGTAATGGTAATTTGAATACTTTACCTGATTCTGAAGATCTTCCCTGCCCCCTAATAGGCTGAATATAATCACATGGAGCCTGTGGTGGGAGCAGTTTGCTGAAGGGTGGAGCAGACCCCCATAGGAAGCTGGAAGACAGAGCAGTTAGACAATGGGAGAGAGAGAACAGCAGGAAAGCAGACAGGCTTGTGAGTGTTGATTTGTGGGAAGGCTAAAGGATGGTTTAAAGCTTAATAAGTACCAAATTAAAAAAAAATCTTGATCTCTAGAGCAAGAGTATGAGGTATTATGTGTAAAATAAATCATCTCCCCCCACAAAATAATAAGACAGAAGGCACAAAAATGAAAACTCTTCTGGTGATGGGGCAGAATTGTAAATAAATCAGTGTATTTTGTTGAAGAAGAAACCCAGAACTTTACTTTCAATATTCAGTGGTGTTATGGTGTATTAACTTCTTTACTATTATAATGGATTCAGCTCTCTGATTTTGAGATTCAGTTTTCTGGTGTTTGAATAAGCGTTTTGCTCTGTCTTCTATATGGATAGTCTGTTATATTTCGTGAATGAGAACTATGTTGGCATATTCACAGTTGCCATCTGTGCTGTGAATATTGTGTTGGTGCTACAAGTACTAGCAAGTTAAGTGGCTTGCCCAAGGTCGCACAAGCTAGAATGCATTAGAGGTAACAGATTTTCTTGCCTTCGACATTGGTTCTCTGGCTACTACACCAAGCTGCCTCTGGAGATTTAGTAAATAATAACAATTATAAATGAATTGTCCTGAAAAACATCTGTAACACTGTAACATCTTAAATGCTTTAAACATTGCAAAAACACTTTGAAAATCATCAGGCCTGCAAAAATCTACTCAGTCCACAAAATCTCCATTGATTGCACCCTAAGCCAAGGGAAAGAGGGATCCATGTATTCCAAACAAAATGAAGGAAGGGAGAAGTGAATTGTCTAGAGCTCCTTTTCAATCCACTGACTTTTATTCTGCTTTTGGTTTGTTTTTTTTCCCCCTAGGGCAAAGCACGCATGTTTGATTTTATACA
This sequence comes from Pseudochirops cupreus, assembly GCA_028627135.1. Classification (NCBI taxonomy): domain Eukaryota; kingdom Metazoa; phylum Chordata; class Mammalia; order Diprotodontia; family Pseudocheiridae; genus Pseudochirops; species Pseudochirops cupreus. Next base: position 209,661,745 of record CM053580.1, read on the forward strand.
TGTTGCATTTATGTACATTATTAAATATGGTTTCTCTTTCTTCCTACAGAATTAAGGAAAAAAGTTATGTAATAACTTGATTATCTATTTAAAAGGAATAGTAAATTTTACATAATAGATTTGTAGTCTCATGTACAATCATCTTTTTTTTTCAATCCTATTATGTTGTAGAAATGCATGTTTTATTTCTTAAGCTCAGAATAAAATGAATAGAATTAAAGTATATAATGAATTCCAAAAAACGGAAAAAAGTAACTGCAAATTATTTGTGAGATGTATTTGCTTCTCTGTTCACAGAAGACAGGAGGAGTGGGTTGGTGGGTGGGTAGCCCAGAAATGGAAAGAGAAGTAGGACTTTAGGATTAGAAGTTCTGGTTCTTTTTTAGGGTCATAATTACACTTTTATCCCTACAAGGGCCTCATCAGGCATCCAGTACAACTCCCTTATTTTATAAATGAGGAAGAGGAAGTCCAGAGATTCCTTAGTTTGCCCAGTTGTCAGGAATAAGTGGTAGAACCAGGGGGCTTCAAAAGGAGGTCTTCTGATTCCAAATCAATAGTGATCTTTCCACCATGACAGTAGGTCCCCTTTTCTTCCTGATCTACTTGCAGCATTCCTCTATTTTCTCAGACTCCTTCACTACACTTCAAGGTCCATGGCTATTTAGGTCAGATAGGGTAGAGAATTAGCTGAAGTTGCCCCCAAGACATAGTTGTTAACTATCTGACTACAGTTAACAAGAAGACTAAAAGATGATTGTGCACTTGGGACCCTGTGGAGGATCAATGGCAGGACATTTGGAAGGTGGGTGCATGTGCAAGAGTCTGGCTCCTAATATTAATTACATATTCCATTCTATTGCTTAACCTGAGTGTTTTTCACATGTTCAATATTATTTTTAACAAGCACTACCAGGTGGATTCCACTTAAATATAATATTAAAAGTATTATGAAGTCTAGGACAAAAACATGCCACAAAGTGACTCAATTAGATTGAAAAGAATTCTTTTTTAAAGCTATTTTATACCCTGTGGCTTCAGTAAGGTATGCCTGAATGAGTCATTCTAAAGACTTATTATTTGAAATTTTATAATTTTTTTCCCTAAGCCTCTATTCTGATACCTTATTTAATTGGAAATTGAGGGTACATATGTTCTACAGTATGCCTCAGCTAGGAAAAACATTTATGCGTACATACGTATTTATACACACACACACATACAATTTTATAATGCTTTACAAGGAGCAACTTTGATGCAAGAGGTGGTAATCCCAATCCCTCAAGGCAGCTACGCAATAAAATGCAAGAGTGATTATTTTGTTCTCCTGCATTCAGGTCCAATCAGTCTTCTTAAAGGTTATGCTCTTTTTAAACACGCAGGTACAGTGGTTCTTCTATACACATTTTCTTTCAGAATTCCATTAATTCTTTATTATCCCCTCCATGCTTGTTTTTGTTAGAGGTGGTTCTAACTTTGTGTCTGGAAATCTTCACATGTTTTTACCACATTAACCAGCAGCATGAAACCAGGAAGGGGTAACAAACAGCCTGGCAAGACTCTGGCTCATGCAGTTAAACTTGAACATATATGTAACAAGGCTATTGGTGCTTGGATTGGATAGAGAGGACATTAGAAGCCCATAGAATTGTAGTAGAAGTCCAAATCAAATTTAGAATCCGTTATGATGGAACCAGGGGAGCAAGTTTTATGAGAAATAAGAAACCATTCAGGGATAAAGTAAAAATTTCAGAGAACTTCCCTCAGTGCTCCTCCCCCAAATACCTCCATCCTAATTAGTAGTTTCCCACCTACTCTGCTGAAAAACTTGGTTTTATAGTATGAATTTTAAAGAGTCTGGAGGGGGAAAGGAATAACAACACGACGCAACAGGGCACATTATAATGTACTTTCCTGACACCTTCAAAGAAGGGTTATGGAAACCTAAGGTTATTTTAAGTTCTTTGCAAGCACATTACCTTTCAAACAAATGCTGGCTGAACATAAAAGAAAAAATAAAAATGAAAACTTTCCCCCTTTGCCAAGCTTCATTATGACCCGCCTGTTACAAATAATCCCAACCACAGGAAAGACCAGGGGTCAGCAATGTAGAGGAGAACCCGAGGCTGGATTGTTTTATTCTTCTCAGGCTTTGCTCCTTCTGAACATTATCCCATACGTATATATGTGCATCTCTCTCTCTGTGTGTCTCTGTCTCTTTCCATCTCTCTGTCTGTCTGTCTCTCCAGGATCATGTCTCTGAAATGCCAGCATTCCCTTACTAATCCGAAGAAACATGTCAGGGGATTGAATTTAGACCTAGAAAGGACCTTAGGGATCAAGTACTGCAAAGCTCCTCCTTCTACTGATGAAGAAACAGGTCAAGGGAAGCTGATGGACTTTCAGAAGGCCACACTGGTAGTTACAAGAGTCTGAATCTGAACCCAGGTGCCCTGGCTCCAAATCCAGTATTTATTTTCCCCACAGCATCACACAATTTCTATCCTATATTATTTTCACTGACTGGCATTACTGAACAGCTACACAGAACTGTATCTATGTAATACGTAGGTAGTTTGGGGGGAAGGCAGATTAGTGGGAAAAGACTGTTGTGCCAGATGGGTAACCTGAGCCCAAGAGCATGCTTCCCACTGTCATTTCATCCCCAAACAATAAGGTACCACCAGATTTCAGTATATGAAAACGTAACACATCTCAAATATAATTAAGAAATTTAGAATTGCATGAATATGTAACATACACATTGCTCTACAGATGCCTTTTTCCCTCGACAGGCTGGTGCCTGCTTTCATTTGGAAACGATCCATTTTCATACAAAGGTAACCAAGAGTGACAGGAAATCAGACGCCTACGTTATTTATCTTTTGTAAACTTTTCTTTAAAACACACACACACACACACACACACGCACACACACACACACACAGTAAAAACCCTCAGTTAATTGCATTTCTAAGAAGCTGTTTGGTAGAACCACTATGCTACCTGCATCTTCTGATGTTTCACAGCATAAATGACAATTTTAAGATGCCTCAAACTCATGCCTCTTAAAGAGATTTATACATATGTCCTAGAATATATATTTTATAATGATAGATTTTTAGCTAATTAATTTGGACTGCCCACCCCCCAACCTCACCATGTTTTGGTCTCTCGGATGAATTATCAGATTAAAAATCTGAATTTATAACCACACTTAAACTAAAATGTGGGTCGTCACTTTCATAGACGTTGTTAACACAATTAAGGTAATCCTCACCGGCTTCCAAAAGCATCCAGTCTCCAGTCACCAGAAACTTTTAGCTGAGGCAGTTTCAAGTCATTTCAATTGATTAAAATAACACAAACCAGAAACTCTGGGTGAGAGTTGTGGAATTCAGATGTTTTAGAATAACTTGATGAGACTGTAACACTTCCCGTGCAAATTTGTTTCACTATAACTAGTCTAAGTTAAAAAAAAATCAAATGTCCAGATGCCTTTTCAGGGATATGATTCATATAAGTAGAGGCAGGTTTTTTTTTTCTTCTTTTAAACTAGGTAGCCCTTAAGACACATATTTTATTCCTAAGTTTTTTGGTTTTTTTTTTTTTGCGCTATTTGACTTCTTCATAGTCCTTTCCCCTCCCCCTCCTTTGGCTTTCCCACACCCAGAATGAAATATATATAACAGACAAATTCTACCAAAATATTAGGCTAATCCAAAGTGGTTTTCCAGGACAAAAATGTCACTTTATTAACAATGCTATAACTTTACTATGCACCAGTCCTTAATGTCTGGATTCTATTAATAACTGGAACACTGGATTCTGAATTACCTTATAAGCTCAAAGGGACTAATCCATAAACTAAAAAAAAAATTATTCCATTTGGAAATAAAGTTTGGTATACTTCTGCCATTCATTAAGATCCTTGCCTCAAATCTAAAAGTGGCCCCCTTTCCAAATGAAACTCCAGGGAAAATTCATTTTAATGAAGGGTAGGGCTCAAGAAAAAAAGACCTTTACTACTATACTAAAAATATGTCTTTTATTAAATGAAAAAAAGGAGAGAGAAGGAGAAAGACGTTGGGAAAAATCTAGCATAGAAGCAGGTGCATAAGTTAAGGAAGTCTCTAGACAATTTTAACTTCCAAATAAAGTTTCTGGGAATTTTTTTATACTAATTACCCTGTTACTGAAGAATGAGTAATAACAAATAATTCACCATAGTAACAGATGTGGAATATACTGCAAAGGATGAATAGTTCAGGAAGTGCCAGACCAGACAAAAAGTGTTCACAAATTTTCATATTTTACTACACACATTTATAGAATATATTTTACTATAGATCATCATAAAAGGGAAGGTACTTATATCAGATATAGAAGACATTTAGTTTTGTTTTTAAATTAATTTAACCTTAAAATTAACTTACAAGAAAGAAACAAAAATTCAAAACTTTCTAGTTCTGTATTAGTATTTAATTTCCTCAATTCAAGTGTAAGCATCCTGAGGGCAAGGTTATGTTTCACATGTGTTTATATCTCCCATAGCACTAGCACAATACCTTGCACATAGCAGATATTCAATAAATATTTGTTAGTTTCATTTGTGTCTACACCACATCATAGATAATTCATCTGATTTTTTTCCCATTGAATTGACTGGTTTTCGGTATTATGTAACTATAATCTTGGTGAATAATTTTAAAGGATACTTCCAAAAGCATTATATTATGAAGATGCAGAGTAGCAGGATAGGAAGCCCTCATGTCTATTCCAAGTTGAACCACTGACCTCTCGGATAAGGGTAGTCAAATCATAGCAGTTCCTTCAAAATTAATTTCCTCTGTAAGGTCAGGCAACAATAACCCTCACTATACAATTCAGAAGTAATTGATGTCAGAACTAATGATACACACACACATGTGCGCATATATACATATTTTAACAAAGGTGCTACCTAAGTAACTAGTGTTCATATCCTGAAAATTATTTTTCTGCCATGAACGCATTGTATTTGCTGTAAGAAGTAAATATCTGCTCTGAGCTGTACTCATTCATTGAGGACCTTAATCTTCTTCTGTGTCATGGTCTGGGATTTCATGGGAAGAATTGAAAATATTTAATTATGCACCAGCAACTGAAAATCTTGAGCTTCACTTAAAGGTTTGTAGAAAAGCAAAAACAAAAAAACTGCTCTGTGTAAGATGGGGGAGAACAGAAGTCATGTTACAGATGCCATTCATAGCATTGTACTAATACTTAGGAAAGGTGGTTTTCTCATCACGAATAGATCTTCAATGAAAGCAGACAACTGTTATAAGATCCCAATTCTATCTCTCTCTTCTCTGCTTCATATATGGAACTGTGCTTTTATGTCTTTGGCTAATCCAACACTTTGTTGAAAACAAAGACAAAATTTTATCGTAAATTGGCCCCCACTTCCACATCAGTGTTGACCATGAAGAGTTTTCCTTTTTACTGTTTTTCAACCCATTCAACTTCAGGCATGGGTTGAACTCAATAAAACAATGTGGTTTGGAAGAAAGAGTTTGGGTGACTCAACTCACTCTCCACTTGAGTCTAGCTTAACTTCAAGTCTGACCACGTCACCCCCTTTCCATTACTCAACAAACTACATCACCTCCAATATCAAATATAAAATCCTCTGCTTGACATTCAAAGTGACTTATAACCTGCCCCCCATACTCTTCCAATGTTCTAACACCTTATCCCTTCCATGTACTCTATAATCGAGTGATGTTGGCCTTGTTTTTCTCCAAATAAGACAGTCCCATCTCCTGATGCCAGACCTTTTCACTGTCTGACCCTCCCTGCCTGGGATTCTCTCCCTTCTCATCTCTCTGTCTCTGGATTTCCTTAAAATTCCAGCTAAAATCCCACCTTCTATAGGAAGCCATTCCTAATATCCCTTAATTCTAGTGATCTGCCTCTGAATGTAGCTTGACTGTACATGATAATCTACATGTTGTCTCTCCCATCCCTAGACTGTGAACTCCTTGAGAACAGGGACGGTCTTTTACCCCTTTTTTTGGTATCCCCAGTGCTTGGTACAGAGCCTGCCATTTAATAAATGTTTATAAGTGATTGGTTTAGAGCTCAAAGACCCTGGGTTGCTTTGAGTCCCAGATTTGTTGATTACTACCTGTATGAACATGGGCAAGTCCCTTCTCTCTGTGCGTCTCCCTTTCTTCGTTTGTAATAAATATTGATTGATTGTTTAACTGTTCTATAAAATGAGAAGTTTAGACTACATGATCTCTAAAGTAATTTTAAGCTCTAGACACTGATCAAATATTTGCTAAAGGTGGGAATGAGAAGGTGGAGAGGGAAGTACTCCTTCATTGTTACACTCTTCCACTTGATTAGACTAAGTGATACCACTGTCCTCTTCCACTCTAGTAACTTGAAAAGAGCACAAAACGCTTAATAGAATAAGAAGAAAGCAGTTCTCAATGGGATGTTTTTCCCAGTGTGGATCTCTGCATTTCAGGATATTTTCCCCTCTTGATGATTAGAGTTAGTGCTTGGGGAGCATCAACAGACATTCAAAGGTAGGTCCTATTCCATTTTAGCCAGGAGAAATGCTTTATCTTTAATGGTAACTGATGGTGATCACCATGAAATCAAAGAGCCTAATGAAATAAAGACCCATCTCATTCGGCCCCTTGCTAAAAATACTTTAAATAAATACTTAAACCATGCAGGGCAGATATGAAGATATGTGAATTAGTCTGACCACAATTAATTTCATAGGTTTGTTTCCTATATGATTTCTTAAATCAAAGAGATTGGAGATACAGACAAAGACATTGCCAATTACTAATCCCAAAATTCACAAACCTTTTCAGTTATTGCTTTTTTAAAAATTATGTCCTCTACAGAAATTTGGAAAACATGAAGTTTTTTTAGAGGCTTCTCTGAGAATATTAGCTTTATCTTCAATTAATCTATGGAAACCTCTAAAACTGTTGGTTTTTTTTAATTGAGTCATCTTTTTCATATATTCAACCAGAACAGACCAATCATCAGACATTTATTTTATCTGATTATTAAATTATTTTTTTAAAGTCTTTTTGAGTCAAATTGGTATTTAGTGTTTGAAATTATGCTTCTCAATGAGCCTGCTGAATTGTCTATTCTGAGCTTTTATTTTAGAGATGAACACACATGAAACCAGAAGCCATATGCCTTGTCTATTCCCAGATTCATAGAATAGACTGTTAGAGTTGGGAGAGATAACTTTCCAAAGTAAGGAGACTAAGGCCCAGAGAGACTAATGAGGTTAAATGACTTGCCTAGGATCAAACAGCCGACCTGGGATTCAAATATGTCTGTACAATTATATTAAATAAAACATGTTTGATTATTTAAAACTGCACTGAGACTTTTGGATGCCTTGTACAGATCTATCTCTTTCTTTCCCCAATATGTATGTATGTATGCATGTATGTGTACATATACACACATACATAAAACATGTACATAGATTTATATACATACATATATGAGTGTGAATGAGTATTCATGCTGCTTGAGTCACTCATTTGAGAAATTCAGCTCTACTGTGTATAGAACAATATGCTAGACACTGAAGATGAAATAAAGTTGAGATAATACACAGTACTTGCTACTATATATAGGAAAATATACAGAAATGACGGTAACTTCCTCAGTAACATGCATTTAAAATGCTTCTCTAAGGTAAAAAGCTCACTTTAGATCCAAATTCCTTGTTAATTTATCTTTAAATACAAAGTATTCCAATAAAACAACACTTAAATTTATCAATAGATTCATTTGCCCCTTTCATTTTCTAATAAAATTATTAAGCAATTAGCACAGAAATCAAAATACAAGCCAAGAGTACTTGAGCTTAAAGACTCTATTGTCCTTTGTAGCACTGTTTATTTCTGAGAGAACCAGAGTAGAAATTCCAATTAATAGCAAAGAACCCAGGCCTCAAAAATTCCAAATATTGAATGAAAATATGCTATATTTATATGTTCGTGATATATCAGATCATCTCATTAAAACAACCCCTTTCCAAAATCATTATGTGCTTCATTTTGTGCCATGACATCAATGAATTTTTCTAAACTGATTAAAAAAAAAACTATTCCATTAAAAATAACCTTTTCCCACATTAAAAAGTAATCATCAATCATCTGTGTTCAAGTGCTTTTATTTCCACTATGTAATGTACTTAATAGTATGTCAGGCAATATAGAATTTTTTCTTCAAAATATCACCTGGATATAGTGGAGTCATGTCACCATTACAACAATATAGACTCATAGACATGATCCCTTGGCTCAGTTTAAACACTGAAAGTCCTGATCTTAATTATTGACTCTTTTTTTTAAAGATCACAAATTATTTTTGTGTATTCCTTTACTGATTTCCCTATATATGTACATGTATGTGGCTGTACATGTATATGTATATATGTATGTGTGTATATACACATATGTGTGGATATAAATACACATACATACAGAGAGGGGAATATTTTATATGTAATATATAAGTAACTGAATCAGTATATTATACACACACACACACACACACATATATATATACACACACATATATGGAATTAATACCCATATTCATGAATTAGAAAAAAGGAAGGACTGAAAATTAAACCTCAGGCCTGATAAATGGTCACACATGAATCATTAACTTACTCAGCAATTCCATGAAAATAATGTTTAAAAGTGACTTACCTCTCCTTGTTTGGGAATGCTAAATTTTGCTAGCTTGGACTTGGTCCTGGATGATTCAGCTTTATTGACAGGTACTCCTCTGTAGGCTGCACAATGTACACTAGTGTCTGTTGAAGACTTGAGTTTAGGAGACTCATCAGGGGCCTGGTCTTGGCCATCCATTGGCCGAACGTAAGCAGTTGGTTTCTGCTGGATTAGACTTGGTTTTGAAGCAAGAGAAGGAGGAAAGTTCTGAACACAGTGCCCACCACCACTGTGTTTGGCAGACATGGTAGATGTCCTTTCTTGAGGTTGAAGACCCATTTCCACACTGCAGCTTTGTTTGGAGCGTGACTGCTGCCTGCTGACACTGTCTCCAAGCATTGTCCTTGGAGGTCCTGGTTGTGCTGAGTTGGAAGAGGAAGAAGAGGAAGAAGAGGAGGAGGAGGAGGATGTGGGGCTTGAGACACAGTGTTTAGGTTTCTCATTACTGGTTTTTTGGTTAGCAGATTTGAAGTCACTATTGTGTGAATCAAGCAATCTATGCCCATGCTTGCTTGCCCTCTGCTGGCCATCAGATGTAGGATGCCCAACTTTCTGCCAGCCCATGGTGACCCTCTTGCTCTGCTGCACGGGGACAGCTGCTGGTGTGGACGATGATGTGCTGCAGATAGGAGGCTGGGGCTGCGCTCTTGAGTCAGCAATGAAATGCTCATCTATTTTGTTCATAGGGGTCTGGGGAACCCCAGTTTTGGGCACTCCAACAAGGTGGCTCTGATTGGATCGATCAGTCAGGAAATCTTTCATTTCATCATAACTACCTAAAGTATTCTGGATCCGATTTGAGAGCTCATCCCCCTTGTTGGTCTGGAGGGGAGAAAACCAAAGAAAACATGCTATAAAATATACACGAGAGAGGAAAACAAAACACAACAAACAGATACTGAGTGGGCCTTTATTAAAGACCTCACAGCAAGCAGAGCTGCCTCCTTTAGAAAAGAGCGCTAAGGGCTGGTATTAAGATTGGATCCTCATTGTCTCTGAAGACATTTGTCAACATTCTAAATCCACCCTGGACTGGAAAAGCTATAAACAGCCTTGGAGTACATAAAGAAGAAATCTATCACTGGTATCATGTTGCAGTTAAAATATATTACCTGGAAACCAGAAAATTTACTATTGCGACTGCACAAAGTGATTCGGATTAAATCTCTCCATGATCAAATTTTGGTTTCTTTGTAGTCCACTGGACGTCTTTCTCAAAAATTCAGGTTGGCCTCTTAACTGTTCCAATCTCTATTTTTCCCTCTGTGTAATTATTCTTTTCAGAAACAGAGTGACAGGCAAGAAAAACTAAATAGTAGTTTGAATAGGCGCTTGGAGCTAAGGTTACAGGAAACCTATCATCCTGAGCTTTCCATAAGCTCCACGAAGCCATTGATATCAGTGAAATTTCCTGAAGAAAATTAGTTTTGGAGGACAGATAAGATTTCTGGTATTTAGTACAAATAAGAAATTATCCATCTATTGTTTCTTCATTATCAGCCCAAAGAGGCACCCAGACTGGAAGCATGAGCCAAGCATGTTAAAAAATGTAAACCCAACCTCTTTTTTTTTTTCCTAAATCTAACTACTTTTGTTAAGTGCTTAGTGATTAGGGCAACACAGCCTTCACCTGGGGAACTAATTAGACATCTAACAATTTATCTCATTGTTGAAATCCTTAGCAATCCTTAGTTCTGATATAAAAACATTTGCTATTTTATCAAGGATGCAATGTCACTGAAGATAGGTGAAGTGGACATCAGCATCTGGTAAGGTTGAAATCAACATCTGGTGACTGTATTGTCTCCCTTGGACTGCATAGGGAGCAGTACATTCAAATTTGGGCATCTTGTTCCCGAACTAGAGTCTGGCATAGCGGGGATGGGGGCAGTGGGAGAGGGAGAGAGAGTGGAAGCAGCTGAAAAGCATCTACCTTGTAAGGTTCACTGAAGAGGGAGTAACTTGTGCTAAATGCACCATCATCCTGCTGAGTTTCCTGATTCCTCCTTTCCCGTTCTTTCCTCCGTAACACATTTCTGTCTGGTTCATAGACACTGCATCCAAAGAAAGAAAAGAGAAAAACCAAACTCACACAAATTTAAAGGGCAAAGCACAATCCAATGTTAATACAAGTGCAGAAGTCTGCTTCCCAGACAAACGGCAATGATAACAAGGACATGAATCAGATTAATGCCAGTCCAATCAGGCGGTAGAAGTCAAGGTCCCTGGATACACTAGTGCTTTCTTCACACAGAGAACAGATAATTAAATTCTTTGGGGGGGGGGGGGGAGGAGAGGAGGAAAAAAGAAACTTGAGGCAAGCTCTAGCCTGTACTGAACTTCTCTGCCTGAAATGTGAAAGAGGAAATATCTAAGCAACTTTGACAGGAGAAGACTGAAAGTAATCTTAAAGCAGACGGTAATTACAGCTATGTGTAAATAGAAATTATGAGCATATTTCCACTTATGACATATCCTCAGAGTGTTATATGGGAATGCTCCTTTTTTTTTTTTCCATGGCTGTGTTTCTGTAGTGATTCTTTCATTAACTAGCTCCCTAAAGAGCTGTTAAAACTACATGCTGGAGTGGTTTCCACAGTTATGCTCCTTCTTCTGATCTCTGTTAATCAGCCAAGTCGTCAAACTACTACTGAATCAATTCTTCCTTTTGATATATTTGACACCATCACTCCCTCTAACTATGAAAAATGTGTTGGGAGGGAGGGGGTGCAGGCAATGAAGACGGAGATAGGAAATTGAATTATGTCATTCTATCAGACAAAAAGAATTAGATCTTTTTTTTGCAGAAGAAAATTTAATGACTGTTCTCCCAAAATACAAATACAAGGTAACCAGACTCTAGACAAGACAAAGAATTAAAGAAGTTCTCCATTTCTTTGTTATAGAGGAAACAAAAGACTCAGTACTACCCATAAGAAAGAATTACATTGTTTTGTTGCTGTAGGCTCGCAAGTTCTTTCAAGTCATTAGGCTAGCTCTGAGTAAAATAAATTAATGAAGAGATGAAAACAGAACAGCAAGGGCTGCAGCAGTAACAGTAATAACAAATGTCCTCGGTGTGCTCGATTCAACCAAAGCAACACCAAATAGTCAGTGGACTCCCAGAAAACAAACGGTTTATTGAATTCTGAGCAGACACAACAAAGCTTTTCGTCACTTTAAGATGTTACCTGAGCTACAAAATAAAGGGTGTTTTGTTCCGTCGTTTTTAGTCACGTCCAATTCTCCATGCCCCCACTTGGGGCGCTGTTGGCAAAGATATTGGAGTGTTTTGCCGTGTCCTTCTCCTGCTCATTTTACACATGAGGAAAGTAAGCCAAGAGGATGAGGTGACTTGCCCAGGATCACACAGCTAGTAAGAGTCTGAGGCCCGCTGGGAGCTCAGAAGGATGACTCAAGACCTGTTGCTCCATTTACTTGAGTGTAAAGAGCCATGATGTGTGTTTTAGGCATCAGGAGACCTGGGTTCTAGTCCTAATTTTGTTGCTAACAAGCTGTGTGGCCTTAGGCAAGTTACTTAACCTTTCCGCTTCCCAATTTCTTTATTTTTCTGTAATTTGTTTCCCATACCACTCCACCCCTCTTAATGTAATCTCCCAGAGGGAGGTGTTAAATAAAGAGGTTCTGCTACCTCCTTACAAAGTGTGAAGCTTCCCTGCCAACAGGGTTGGACAGGCAACTTGCCATTGGCTAGGAAAAGATTGAGCACACCCAAGGTGACCTTTCAAAGGCTACGCTTGCCAGCCCTGAAGAGAGCCGAGACCCAGGAAAAGCAGAGATGGCTTTGTAGCATGTAAAATTGCTGTTTTTACCAGGGAAAAAGAATAAGCATTTATATAATGCCAAGTACCGTTTTAATCTTTTCACAAATATTATCTCATTGGACCCTCACAACAATCCTGGGAGAGAGGGGGAGGAGTTATTATTATCTCCATTCTACAGTTGAAGAAACCGAGAGAAACAGAGTTTTAATGACATGCCCAAGGCCACCTAGCTCCTGTCTCAGGTTGGTTTGAAACTCAGATCTTCATGATTCTAAGCTCAGGACTCTACAAGAGAATAGTGTATTTATCAAAGATGTTTTACAGTAGAACCACAATGTATCTCAATAGGAGATACTACACATATCAGAGAAAAAAAGTAAAGTCAAGGCTGGAATCACCTTCAAGGATGATGACCCTAAGCATCAGAGAATTCCAACCATGGAGTCAAGGAAGAATTAGCCCTGGAAGCTGGAAATTGAGTTATTGAGTGCAGCAGGCCTGGGAACCCAACTAAGCAACTGGTTCAGTAGAAATATGTTCCTGGCAGCCTTTTAAAAGCTAAGTTTTCCAGCACTGGATAGTCACACAAGTGAAGCAGGAAGCAGTTTTGTGGAATGTGACCCCTATATAGCATGAGATAGAGACAGCTCCAAGGGGAGGTGCTGTCTTTAAAGTATAATAATACCTTCCCACTGAATTATCTTACAGTGCTGTGTATCCCAAAGCAATATTCACAGCACCAACAGTGACTATGAATATGCCAGCATAGTACTGAATTGCAAAATATAACAGACTCTCCATATAGAAAACAGAAGTAAGACATTTATTCAGAAATAAAAAGTCAGATCCCAACACCAGAAAACCAAATCCATCAAAGCAACAAAAAACTTAATACACATTATCACTGCAGGGAGCGCCACCATCCCAAGGCCTTCCCCCTGTTCGAGGCTTCCCACAAACAAAGACTAACAATCCTAGCTGTCTGCTTGCCCCAGTCTTCTCTCTGCTTTGGCTCATTTCCTGCCCTACCCTTTCCTGTTCCATCAGTTGAGCAAACTCCTCCCATCATAGGCTCCATGTGATTGCATTAAGTCTATTAAGGCACAGGAAAGATTTTAAAATTCCCATTACCATTACATGCTGTTATATGGATAAATGAAATAATAGAATCTAAAATACTTTGAAAAGTTACATAAAGTGCTATGTAATGCAATATATCATCATTGTGATGATACATGTTAATAACAATAGTAATTATTATCAAGTGCTATTGATTGAAGTTATCTGAAGAAAAACATAATTCATACTTTATTTTGTTTAGCTAATAGTCTAGTAAAATAAGAAGTGTTTTCATGTATCAGTAGGGGTCATAAATAAACCCTCTTAGCTTAGTTTGGTAACCTAAAATTCAAATGAGCTCTTCAAATTCTTCAAATGCTTCAGGCAAAGCTCTTAGAAACCCCAAGGCCATTTTATTTAAATTTAAGATTATGGAATGTTAAAATGCCCAGAAGAGGTGGACCATTAGCATTTTAATACATCTTTGGTAATTTATTAAAAGTCATTAGATTTGGAAGTCTAGACGGTGACCTTCCTCTGAAATAAGCCCCAAGACCAATACCACACCTACAAAAAATGCTCTGAATAACTGTTGTGAAAGTGACCAGCACTGAGGAGTTATTGGGTATAAATCATTCCCTCAGAAATTAGACTGCAGGGTCATGGAGGAAGAGCAAATTGTGCTTGGGATATTTGTATTTCTACAACCTACACTTAATTTTCTTGAAATGGTATTTAGCAGGTAGGTACAAGTTATGGAGGTAGCTAGGTGGTGAAATGAAGAGAGTGCTGGATCTGGTGCCAGGAAGGTCTGAATTCAAATCCAACTTCAAATACTTACTAGTTGTGTGACCCTGGGTGAGTCACTTAGCCCTGTTTGCCTCAGGTTCCTCATCTGTATAATGAGCTGGAGAGGGAAATGGCAAACCAGTCCAGTATCTTTGCCAAGAAAACCCCAACAGGGTCACAGAGTCAGACATGACTGAAACAACTCAACAATGATAACAGCAGCAACAACAACCAACAGAAGTTACAAAGGAATATGTATCACCTGGAGATTTAAATAAGAGAGAAAGCCCTGATATGTCTCACAGACTCTGAGGTGCTAACTTTGAGGAGATCCTAAGCACTTCAAGAAGGGAACTAGTTCGCATGTCATGTTCTACATTTTGTTCCCCACCATCATGTGGTGGAATGTAAGTTCACTGAGGGGAGGAAGTATTTCATTTTATCTTGCATTCACAGCACCCTGTATAATCCCTGGCAGTACTAGGTTAGTGTCCCTCTTTCTGACTTCCCTATTGCTGCCATCCTCTTAGTCACCCAGGCTCACAATCTAGGTACCATCTTCAACTCCTCACTCTCATCTCAGCTCTCATATTCCATCTTTTGTCAAAAACTATAAATTCTACCTTTGGAACATCTCTCATATGTGTTCTCTTTTATCTTCTGACACTACCAATACTCTGATGCAGGTCTCCATCACCTCGCACCTGGACTATTGCAATAGCTTTCTGATTGGTCTCCACCTCCAGGCTCTTGCCACTCTTGTCCATCCTCCATTGAGCTTATCAAAGTGAATTTTCTAAAGCACAGGGCTGATCTTGTTGCCTCCCTATTCAGTAACTCCAAGATGTGCCTTTAGCCTCCAGGATCAAATATAAAATCCTCTCTCTTTTAAAGTCCTTTATCATCTGGCCCCTTCCTGTCTTTCCAGTTTTCTTACGTCTTCCTCTCCTCAAAATACTGTGATTCTGTGTCTCTGGCCTCCTTATGTGACCATGCAACCCTAGTCTCTGTACATTTTTTACCAGCTCTTTCCCATTCCTGGAATTCTCTGCTCCATCATCTCTAATTCCTGTCTTCCTTGAAGTCTTAGTTAAAATCCAAATTCCTTCAATGAGCCCTTCTTGGTCCTTCTTAATGTTAGGGACTAGATCAGCAGTTCTCACCTGTGGGTTATGTTCAATTTGTAACAATGGAAATACATCCTGCATATCAGATATTTACATTACGATCCACAACAGTAGCAAAATTACAGTTATGAAGTAGCAACGAAAATAATTTTATGGTTGGGGGTCACTATAACATGAGGAACTGTATTAGAGGGTCGCGGCTTTAGGAAGGTTGAGAACCGCTGGACTAGACAGATTAGTTAGACGGAGGGGCAGATCTTGTTTATACAAGTTAAACTCCTTTCCTCTCTTTTTAGGTACCCATGTTTTCATACCCTTTCCCTCTTCTATGAAGAAGAATCTGACAAACTAATTCACAGGGTGAGGATACATAAACAAATGATTTATACATATACATGTATGTGCATGTATACATATATTATCATGCACATATATGTATCTATACATATATATCTACCCTAACACATGTACATGTTTGTGTATATGTACTGCAATGAAGAGTAATGAATTAGAGTGAATAAGGAATCATAAGCTCTAGGAATGAATTTCTAATGGGTGAATTTGAGACAGGAGTAAGGAGAAGCAGCAGTCTTTAGAATGAAGGCAAACATCTGTGTAGCATCTCCAAACTATAGCATCTGTGGTATCCTGCACAAGTTAAGGCCTCGAAATCCTGTCAATATTATCTCTTTTAGGCTGTATGTTTTCTGAGGGCAGGGAGCTGGATTCATGAAACAGTTTCAGCATATTACCTAACACAGTACCACAGACTTCATATATTTTATGATGAGTCTGAGGTGACCAATCCATTAATCAGCAAGCATTTATTAATTCAAGTCAGTAAGCACCTACAATGTGCCAGGCACTAAACCCTGGTCAACAAAAAAAGCTCAGCTCTCAAAGAACTCACAATATAACAGAGGAGACATATAAAAATCTCTGTCCACAAAAGATAGATACAGGATAAATTGGAGATCATCCCAGAGAGAAGACATTAACTCTAAAGAGAATGGGGGAAAGATTCTTACATAAGATGAGATTGTAGCTGACACTTGAAGAGAAAAGAGGAAAAAAAGGGAAAGTAGAGACTTTAGAATAGATACTTAAAGCACAGTTCACTCCCTGTTCAGTTTTTCTAGGGTCAGCACTGGTGGTCAGACATCTAAAAAGAACAGAACGAAAACAGTAAACCAAGAGGAAAAAGTACAATGAGATGTATAGGTCAGGGGTAGGTATACTTTAGGGCCAGGGAGTAATTATATGAAGGGGAGGGAGAGCACTCTTTGATTAGTTCTGTTTTATTCCCCAGCCTGTTTATATTTCTAGGTGGGGAGTATGTTTCCTAAAATTTGATTTCTATAAAGTTCATGTATGGCAATCAGACAAAACAAAGTTAACCATTAAAATTTCACCCCAAGCTCCTTCCTACTACCCTAGACTAAAAGTTAATGCATCTGGTCCTATTGGTTAAATATATGGAATGCTAACAACATAGATTGACCATTACACACCACCTACCATCACTCAAATTAAATCAGTAAGTGTTTATGATGTCTCTATTATGCCATTAGTACTACATAGGATTCTTCACAACACAGGTGAAACTAGTCCCTTCTTCCTTATGGCTTATGATTTAATAAAAGGACAGACGTACACATTTCTTAATAGAAAAATAAAGGAATTAAAATAACTTCACATCTTTTTAAAAATGGTCTCACCCTCAGTACAAGAACTATTCACACATATATACATGCATGTTTTACATATTATATAGTTCATTCATATACATGAATATATCTAAATATTTCATGTATCATATAAAGAGATATATAAGTACATATTATGTACACATATGCATATACGAACACATTTAGCTAGCTTGTGATTTTATTAGTGTAGGGAATGCCTAATAAAACTCTCTCAAGATCTATACCTGATTTGAAATTTATAGTCTTGGAGAGATGTCTGGGAGTGCTGACAGTTTAAGTGACTTCCCAGGGTCACAGCCTGTATGTATCATAATGTAACTTGAACTCACATCTTCCTAACTATGAGGCTAGCTTTTTCTCTACTCTGTCATGCTGCCTCGCATAATTTAACTAATTGGAATATCTTTCATCTGTTCAGAGAAAGTGTCACTCTATTAAGGGGTCAGAGCATCTATCTACTCTTGTCTCCTGACCAATACCCAGATCCCTCTGTGAGGAACTCTCTCCTCTCAGAGGTGGTTCCACATCCAATCTGCAAAGAGTATATGAGCTCTTCCCACATTTAGTTTAAAGGAATGACAAGTACTACTGACTCAATTACAATTTTTGCTCCTGCAACATCCATTATTAAAGATGAGTCCACCTCTCCCATCTTGTTGCAAAACTGTGCAAAGAACATGATATTTAATTCTGTCAGGAAGGAATCCCTTCCATCTATGCTGAAAAATTAGGTCAGCATCTCTTAAAACAATTTTCTCAAGTCAGAAGACAATCACGATTCCTAGTATGTCATCATTCATATACGTTAATTTCATAAGTGTTGCGAGTTGAGAGTTGTGTATCTTTGTTACTAGCAGATGGCACAATCTCTATCAGTTGTAAAGCTGCTCCCTATCTGCATGAAAATCACAAGCATCACATTTCCCCAAACGTATGTCACCCAATGTATTTATTTATTTTGCTTGGAAGGGAGAAGCAGCCAACTGTTACAATTTTATTTATTGCAGATGCTTAGAGCCCATGCAAAAATAAGGCTTTTAAATCAGCTTTTTAAAACTTCATAATTTTCTTAAAGTCCCCAAAAGAATACATCTAAGATGGGTCATAACATAAGACACATGCAAATTTCAGATAATTTCCCTTTGTTTTTTTTAAAATAGAATCTATAAATTAAAATGGCTTTTCAAAGGCAGTCCAAAATAATTCCAATAGGTGAGTAGTAGAAGGTACCTAAACATGAAATTATCACTTTCAAAATTAATTTATTCTTGATCATATGGTGACAGCATGAGACTAAATAATAATAATATCTATGAATCTTATAGCTTCTTCCTTCCACTGAGTGCAAAGCACTTCACACATATGTTCCTTAATTATTCTCGCAACATCCCTTGGAGAAAGGCAAGGGGGAGAGAGGAGAGGAGGTATGACTGGGCTAATTTTAAAGATTAAGAAACTTGGGCTAAGAGGTTAAACACCAAAAATATGCTATTAAATGGGTAGCGTGGAGAGGATACTACTGTTCAAGGTACTGTGCTCATCTCTAAATTGGCACATGAGTCACCAGCCTTGTTGCTGTAACACTAATGTTACATCTGTAGAGCCCATTACTTATAAATAGCGAACATGTGCCTCAGCAGAAGGAAAACAGGGTAAAAACAAAGAGAGGTTGTTTCCCAGTTCAGAGAGAACTACAAGGAGATTTGGGGGAATAAAGACTTGGCTGTTCTGATTTTCTTTTATTATCTTCAACTTCAGGGGCACTAAAGGGCAAGAATCAGTCTCATTCCTCAGAACCTAAGAATAGACATTCCTTTGTAAATTTAGAAATGGTGGCAGGAGGGGAGCACAACAGAAAGATGAGTAAATAAATAGGGATTTAGTACAAAATATAAAGCAAGAGGGCTAGTGATAACGGTGGTATCATCACTACAGGACTGAATATTTTCTGTGGCGTTTTCTTTGTTTCTCAGATTATTAGACAGGGATCTGACTGTGAGATATCAGCCTACTGATTTGCTGGGGTTACTAGTATGGACTTTTCTTTCCTTCTCTCTTATTGAGACATGTGCATCCTTTCTGAAGTTGTGCACTCTGTCAAAAAAGATGGTTTTCGGGAGCCAAGATGGCGGCGTAGAAGCAGCAACACATCGCAGCTCTCACATAGCCACCCCAAAATACCCATAAAATAGGACTCTAAACCAATCCTGGAACTCCAAAACGCACACAAAGATACTTCCCACTAAAGTCAGCT
>CM053580.1:209681744-209747748 GCA_028627135.1 Pseudochirops cupreus
CTCTGGGTTTAACACTCAAGCCAAAAACCAAGCCAATACAGGGGCACCTCCAAATTCCATTACCAATACAGCATATTATACTGAGTGCTAGACTTAAAATCAGAAAGGCTTGGGTGAAAATCTCATGCCAGACACTTACTTGCTGTGTCCATCTGGGCAAGTCACTTAAAACTCTCTGTGCTTCAGTTTCCCCATTTATAAATGAGGGAATTGGACTCAATGGCCTCTAAGATCTCTTTTTAGCTCTAAATCTAATATATTATGAGCTTCTGAAGTGTGAAGATTTCTACCTGGTTGAAAGGAAGTTGACATATGGAATTGGGTGGCACAATCCTGAGGAAGTCCATGATCACATACATAGAAGGAAGGAAAACAAACATTGTTTAATGCCCACCACGAGCCAGGCACTGCATTAAGCACTTTACAAATAGTCTCTCATTTGATATTCATAATAACTCTGGGAGGAAGGTGCTGTTTGCAATTGAGTAAACTGAGGCAGACAGGGGTTAAGATCCGAAGGCTAAATTTTAACTTGGGTCATTGCGACCTTAAGCTAGCACTCTATCCTCTCAATTAGACCATCTTGCTGCCTATGGTGGCGTATTATCTGACTGGTGGAAGTTCCATAACAAAGCCCAGACTGACCTGATGCCAGGTACAAGAACTGGTAGCAGCTCCCAGGGCCCTGAGGATTCCCAAGGAGCTTTTAGTTGGCAGTGGACACAGCCACACACACTATTACCAACATCCAGGTTTCATTATGGCTGCCAGGAATGCTCCCAGATCAGGGCTTTTTTTAATCTACCAAAGACCTAGATAATAAATCCTATCAAGGTATAACCAAAGCACTTTTTCCTAGTAATGAGGTTCCCAGGACCACTACTCAGCCTTGTAATTACCTTTAGTCCTCTGGCTCTCTCTTTTTTTGGGCAGGGCAATTGGGGTTAAGTGACTTGCCCAAGGTCACATGGCTAGTAGGTGTTAAGTGTCTGAGGCTGGATTTGAACTTAGATTCTCTTGACTCCAGGGCCAGTGCTCTATTCACTTTGCCACCTAGCTGCCCTCCTCTGGCTCTCTTTGCCTGAAGAGACCCATATACACTACCTCCCATCTATGTCATCTGTCCATTATTCTTGATCTGAACATTCCTTCTCAGACTAGACCACTAGGCATCTCTCCTATCTTATCTTCAAGCCTTTGTTAAGCTTTGTATCTCTCTCTCTGCCTCCTCACTGGTCCCATTTGTCCCCACAATCTGTTCATCCAATAAGACAACTACTTCTAGAATTCGGGGAGAGGATGCCCCATTAAGGAACCCTTCAACTGCTTTAAATACCTCAAGGTGGATTTGTTCATCTCATCCAAGAACTGAAATCTGTCATGTACTACAGCCATGAGTGGTCCTGCTGCTAGATTCACAACAGTGATGCTGGCTTCCTGTTTTCAGCTAGCAAAAAGAATGAGTTCTCAGTCTGTGTCAGAGGAAGATGGGGGTTGAGTCACAGAGCCCCAGCCAATAACCTTAAAGGAGAAACTTTCTTCAACCTAAGACAAATCAAAAACAACATGGTACTTTGGATGACTAATAAGAATGTTAATGAAAATGGGCTTAACATTGGAATTTGCACCTATGAATTGAGATTTTATAATAAAGTTATTACTTTCAAGAATAGTAAGTGTCAAAATCAATGAAGCTAAAATTCGAAAAGAAACAGTTAACTCTGCAGCGAGTTTCTTACATAAAAATTCGATTATGTAAGGAACTGATTCAAATACATGAGAAAAAAGGTTCTTGCAAAGTGAAGGGAGCAGAACCAGAAGAGACATTTATATAGTTAACAACACTGTAAAGAAAAACAACTCTGAATCACTTAAGAATTCTAATCAATGCAATCATCAGCACGAATCCAAAGGACTGGTGATGAAACATCCTACACTCTTCATGAGAGAGGGATGATGAAATCAAGGTGCAGAATGAGACATACTTTTTTTGACTGCGCACAATGTTTTGCTTGACTCTGCTTATCTTCTGCAAGGATTGCAGTTAGATGAGAGAATAGGGAAGGTTACTTCCTACTTTCTCAAACAGGTTTTTGTCTTTCCACTCCTTAAAGTAAATAAGTTCAATCTTAAACATTTACCTCCTGTGAAGTTTCTTTTATCAGATTAATAAGCTGTCACCTTTAAAAACATATACCTGAAAGGGTGAGATTTAGGATAAGAGTAATTTTCAGTGAAGGGAATATAGTAAATTCTTGGTAACTTAAGGGGGTGAAGGGAAATCAATCACCAGGGAGGCACAAGCTCATGTAGGGCATGTAAGAAGGCAGCATTAAGGTCTCAGGCCAGCAAGTGAAGAGCCAGAATGATGGGGAACCTAGAGCTATAGCAAGAAGATTAGCTGCATGAAAGAAAGTCAAGAAAATGAAAGGTTTGTGCCCTCTATGAGACCGAAGTTCACATCACATGCACAAATACAGCTAGAACCAGTATCACCAATGAAACTACTAGGTCAGTGGTTCTCAACCTGTGGATCACGACCCCTTTGGGGGTCAAATGGGGTCACCTAAGATCATGGGAAAACACGTATTTCCAATGGTCTTAGGAAACGAGACACTGCTCCTCTCTGCGTCTCCAGGTGGGTCCGCCCACATGCAGATAAGCCCACATACGAGTCTTAAAGGGCCACGGCATTAGGAAGGTTGAGAAACACTGTACTAGGTGAATGAATACTGTTAATTCCAATGTATAGAATCTTACTGCTATTTTCCCTGAATATTCCTCGATAAACTGGACTCTATACATATTACTGACTCAGAATCAGTATTTCATTTCAACATCTTGTTAACTCTCAGACTGACAGTGATGGTTCTTTCTGGCACCTCAGCGGAGATCAGATCTTAACTCCCGCTTGCATCCTTTGGAATGACTGGTATCCTTTGACTTTGATTCTGGCTTAATCCCCCTAGACTTTTGGCATTGACACCAAAAAAATACTTTGAACTCTGCAAGGGAAGGCAGTTGAAAAGGTAAGGAATTGTTTACAAATAAAACAAACTTACTGACTTCACTATTTTGTCCTCGGTTGGCCTTAAATGCAAATCTTAATATCTCTGGCTTCAGTGACCTCATCTGTAAAACATGAAGAATACTTGTACTGTTTATCTCACATGATTTTTGTGAGGACTAATGGGTCATTTTTGGTTTAGATCTGGAGTTCTTCACCTTTTCGGCATCATAGAATCCTTTGGCTAGTTTTTGCTGAAGTCTATGGACCCATTCTCAAAACGATGTTGTTAAATGCATAAAATAAAATACATAAGATTTATAAAGGAAAATTACCTCTGTCTTTTCCAGATCTGAATTTCTATTAAATAAATCAAACAGTTTTGTCAGCTGTGCTCGATCTTTGAGGAAGAGCAAATCCTACATGAAATATGTGGGAATGGATCAAGCAAAGAGGTGAAAAAATAAGTTGGCTGGGCATCTTATTCCCCCACTTTAAATACAAGTCTATAATTATTTCTGAGAAGTATAATATCCAGCAACTTCTGCCATCAACTGTCATCTCTATAGTGATGACCTACTTGCTACTGCAGAACATGGAAATCCTCGATCCAGCTTCCTCTGTGTACTAGACTACGTCCTGTGCTAGTTTAGAGGTAGCTGTTCAACCTGTATCTATTGTACTTGTATTTACTGGTAACTCAGAACACGCACACAGGGTACCTACTGCCAATGGGTAACAGTCTCAATGTGGCCTACTCTTGCAGTACCAGCGATCAGCAGGTCACCCTGGGAACAGTGCACCATTTTAATGTTGCAACTGCTCTGAAGGCCACATGCCTTCCAGCTGGTTTGCTCTACCTTTCAGCAGGGCCTAGACTTGCAATTCTGGCCTACCCACCCATACAGCTGTGTAAGAGTGAATGCATGCTGAGCATGAAGCAATAGATTTTTTTCTATAAAATGTCCTTGTCTTGGGCTTCACACACTTTTTCTTTGCCTTTTTCTAATAGATGACAATATGCACACATATACAATAATAAATGACACATATGTTACTATCTATCTATCCATCTCTATCTATCCATCCATCCATCCATCTATCCATCCATCTATTCATCTATCCATCCATCTATCCACTCATCCATCTGTCTACCTATATCTATCTACCTACCTACTTACCTATATCTATCTATCCATCTCTATCTATCCATTCATCTATCCATCTATCCATCCATCTATCCATCCATCCATCCATCTATCCATCTATCTATCCATCTATCCGTCCATCTATCTATTCATCTATCTGCCTACCTATATCTATCTATCTACCTACCTACCTACCTATATCTATCCATCTATCCATCTATCTATCTCTATCTATCTATCTATCCATCTCTCTCTATCTATCCATCTCCATCCATCCATCCATCCACCTATATATGTGTCTTAACTCCTAGCAGATTGTAAAATCTACATGGGCTCATAGACTTAGAACTGAAAGGCATCTTTCATTTAACAGATGAGAAAACAGCCTCAGCCCAGAGAAGCTAAATGATTTTTTTTCAAGTTGTTTTATTTTGTTGTGGTGGTGGTGGTTGTTCAGCCATTTTTCAGTTGTGTCTGACTCTTCATGATGCCATTTTGGGGTTTTCATCATGAAGATACTGGAGTGGTTTGTCATTTCCTTCTCCAGTTCATTTTACAGATGAGGAAACTGAGGCAAACAGGATTAAGTGACTTGCCCAGAGTCACCCAGTTAGTGTCTGAGGCTGGATTTGAACTCAGGTCCTCCTGACTCCAGTCTTGGCTCTCTGTATACTTCACCACCTAGCTGCCCTACCCAAGGTTACACAATGAACAAATGACAAGAGATAGGATTTACAGTCAGGTATTTTGACTACAAATCCAGTGCTTGTATCACATTTTCTCTCAAAGGGTGAGGAGATCATGCTTTATATCTAAACTCCAGATCTGCTCCAGATACAGATATAGATACAGATATTCTGAGAGCCAGAAGGGCAGTTAAAGGGTTATAAATGATTACTAGCAGCTTCATTTGGACCAGGAAGCAAAAGACAAGTAGGATCCATCAGTAAGTCAACTAGCATTTATTATACATGCACAATCAGGTCAGGCACTGAGTTCACTGGGGATGCAAATGAAGTTTAAAAATGTCTCCTGCCCTCAAGGAAGTCACAGTCTAATGGGGAATCAACATCAAAAAACTATGTACAAATAAGACATATACAGAATAAACTAAAGGGCATCTCAGAAAGAAGATACTGAGATGAAAAGAGAACTGGGAAAGACTTCTTCCAGAAGGGATGAAAGAGTTATTTAGTTGCTTAGATGGATCCATGATCTCATCTGTGTGGTCACTACACCAAGGCAGTCAGCAATCTTTCCATTGCTTTCCACTCTCAGTAATTTTCATCCATGCCTTTCTGTAAATCTTTCACTCCATGCAGTGGAAGACTTCCTTTAATTCTTCTGGTATTTCATGGGTGCCATGAAAATATCTGTTATTTCTCATTATTGCCACCTGTAATAGTAATGGGAATTTGGAGATCTTCTATGCCCCTTAATAGGCCAAATGTAATCACATGGAGCCTCCGGTGGGAGGAATTTGCTGAACAGGTAGAGCAGAGCTGAGAGGAAACTAGGAGTTAGAGCAGTTAGTAGGGTGGGAGAGAGAGGATGCAGGTAAGGAGACAGCTAGGCTTATGAAAGTTGGTGAGAAGGCTTTGGGATGATGTTGCTGTCTGCAGTGTTACTGTGCATAGATTTCTTTGTTGCTATGATGAATTTAGTTTTCTGGTATTGGGATTTGGCTTTCTGGTGTCTGAATAAATGATTTGCTTCTGTCTTCTATATGTAGAGTCTGTTATATTTTGTGATTCAGAACTATACCAGCATATTCACAGTCACCATTGGTGCTGTGAATATGGCCTTGGTGATACAACACCACTGGCACAACTTATTTTTCAGTTATACATATATGTGTACATATATGTGTGTGTGTATATATATATATATATATATATATATATCTCCTATTATTTTGATATTTCATGGATACTACAAAAATATCTTGTTATTTCTCATTGTTGCCATCACTGGCATAACTCATTTTTCAGTTATACATGTCCTTGACAACACATTTTTACATCACTTCATTTGCACAAGTTATCATTGGTAAGCTGCCCTGGCCTTCTTAGAGTCATTAGGCATCTTCCCATCACCCTTTGCATTGCCTGTAATTTTGATTATGTCCAGTTTATGGTGTTCTGTGATCCATAGCCAAATAACATAAAAATAATGAATAGCATTTAAAAAAAAAAGAAAAGTGTTAACAGCAGGAAGTAGTTCCAGATTATTGTAAGAGCTGTATAATTTCCAAAAATGTGATCCAGATTCTTCCCATTCAGGTCTGGATCCACCCACCTGCAGCACCTGTCCAAACAACACATGAGCTGCCTGTTCAACTTCCCATGTCAACATCTGGGCAACGTGGATTCATCATCTGCTTTGTTCTACCAGCATTGGTGACTAAGCTGATCTTCAAGGGATCACGGATCTCAAGAAGGAGATCCTGTAGCATCTGGAGCTCAATGTGATCAGTACAGTGCTATAGGCAAGCATTTGACCACTGAGAGGCAATGCCTTTCCTATTTGGACTTTGTGCTGGACATGCTTCTTACTGTCACTGGCCAAACCATTTTGTAATCTATGACTCTATTTCATAACTCACTTGAAGTTGCTATTCAATGAACAAGAGATCAGACCCATGTGTATACACACACACACACACACACACACACACACACACACACACACTCCTAAGGCACCAAATGGTCATAAAACAAAGTTATCTCCGTGTAGCATCCATTACTGAATTTTCCGCCATTTTCCACATATGAGTAGGAGACACCTTGTTTGAGGAGACTCTTGAAGGCTTGTTTTTTTCTCCTGAGTCAGATGCTTTTTTTTTTAAATTAACAATAGGAAAGCAAAAGTATTTTTAATGTGTTACATTCTGCACAAACTGTGAATTACTTCATGCTGGGGGCTTTTAGGGCATTTGGTTAATTTTATATTTTAAAAACTTGTCAGTAAATTAAATTTGGTAACAGAAGAAACTAAATAAAGGAAATTAAAGTGCATTGCCCTGTAATTCATTCTGTAACATAACGATGATGGATGACAAGGGCACCTGGGAGTGTCCCTGCAGCTGACACAATCCCTGTTACTTTCTCCTTTCAATAATAATGAACATAATACGTATTGTAAAACATACGTGTGTGTTGTGTTTCTAGGAGGGTTAGAAGATGCTGTAACCAGGGCTTGCCAAAAGGCTTAGTAAAGTTTTCATTTATTAAAGCTTTATTTACATATATTTTCTTATTTGATCTTTACCATAACCCTGCGAAATAGGTTCTACCAGTACTATTATGTCCACTTTACAGGCTCAGAGAAAAGAAGTGACTTCTTCATAATCACACAGTCAGAAGTACCATTCAAATGCAGTTCTCTCTCAATGCTGGATCCAGTGCCCTTACTTTATTGGGGAAAATTGGACAAATATCCTTAGGTATTTTGATAATTGGTATATATGATCATATCCCTCAAGACAGTAATTATTAAAAAGACCACAGAAGGAATATATTTGAGCACCTCTTGTTTTCTGAATGTTTTGATTTTCAGTTTCTCTGTCTCACACACACATACTCATAGGCACCAAATGATACGTAACAGACACCTTGATTTCAGTTAAAAAATATCTGGAAATGGCCATACCTCCCATTTCTGTTCCGAATGCCGAACACTAGCACTTGAGAGTGCCTGTGGCAGACGGTGTTATTACACATGTAACAAATGCTGAATTTTATTAAATATTCAGCAAATAAGAGACAGCATATTGTGGTGTTTAGAGAGCTGGCCTTGCAGACAAGAAATCCTGGGTTCAGGATCTGTTTCTGGCACGTACATGTAACCCTGGACAAATCACAACCTCTCTCAGTGCTTCGGGCACCTTCTAAAATCATAAGTTGGAGGCAATCTTTATTGGTAGAGGAAGTTCCTCCCTGGGAGTTTTTTATATTGCTGAAATCATAAATCCAGTGATTTTAAAATATCAATAAATATTTGCCAGGTGAGTAAAAGAATGAATGGAGATTTGTAATGCTTTTTGCCAGTCTGACAGGATATTCTAATTTCAGCCCCTGGATTCTTGAACCACATCCTCATATATCTGATACACCTGGATAGAAGTGCTTCCCTGCTGGACCTTACACAAAATACACACCAGGCTCAGAATCAGCGAAGTTCACCACTGATGCTTCTTCTCTCACTTGACCTCTTGCCTTTCCCTTTACTAAGCAGGAACTAAAAATACTCACTGACCTAGGCAGGAGAATTCTTTGGTTCTCCCAGTATGGCAGTGGCATGTGCTGCCAACCAGAAGATGGAGAAATAGCTGACAGGTTCATTTGGAAATATTTAGCCTCAAGAAATTGAAATAGCTATGCCTTACTGTATGAACACACACACATACACACACGCGCGCGCACACACACACACACATACACATATACTTAATTTGGCACAGAGAAAAAGAGAGATGCCATTTCTTCCTTTTTGCAAATGAAGTCCACATTCCCTAACAAAAGTTACTTTAATGTCCCATGGTATCACGGCAGGGAAAGGCATCAGATCAGTGGTATCTAACTCAGGAAGCATATTGACTTTGAAAACAACAAATTAATGTCATGTTGTGTTGTTTTGAAATTTATTTTGCTAACTATTTCCCAATTACATTTTAATCTGGTTCAGGGCAGCATTTTGCAGACAGAGCATTTGACACTTTTTGTATAAATAATGAATTGCTATGTGATAAAAATAAGATCACCATAATGATCCAGAAATAAACCCCAAACTCAGAAGCTCTCCTGTAAATATAGACAATCGCATTGCCTTCCACTATGACGTTGGGTCTTTCAAGTTCTCTCTCCTTGCTTCCATATTGCACAAACAAACTTTTAAGTAGATTAGAGTTCTAGTTCTGACTCCATCACTAACTATGTGACCAAGGGACCAGTTAATTCTATCGTGCCTCAGTTTCCACAACTATAAACAGACATAAAAAATACCAGTCCTATCTGCCCCCCATGATTATTTTGAGACTCAAATGAGATAACAAATGTGAAAAGGATTGAAAAGTATCTATGTACTACGAAAATGTAAGGTTATTATTAGTGTCACCATCTTTACATGCATTAAACGTGACTAAAATATGCACCATTCCAGTCTAGCTTTGCTCACCTAGTCAGACCTGGAAATAATTGGTCCAAAATAGTCTTATTTCTCTCACAAGAAGATTCATCTGCTTGAGTCTGTATTCCCAAGCTATGGAACAGTTGTGTAATTATACTGTTTCTACCTGGGGCACCATAGGAAGCTTCAGCTCCTGTTCATAAACTTTGGAGTGTTTTTTCAATTCTGTTAAAGATATGGAGAGGAGAATGGGATTCCATCTGGAATAGTATCCTTCAACTCAACGTCCAATATCTTTTCAGAGATCTCAAGGCTCCATGAAAAGTATCTGGAAAATTTTATGGACAGTAGTTAATGGTTCCACCCAATCACTCTAAAGATGCATAACTGGCCCATGCTCATGTTTAATCCTCTAAAAAGAGGTTTTGCAGAGACAAAACATGACCACCTTTACAGCGGCTGATAAAGGAGATGTATTTATCAAATGCTTACTCTGTATCAAGCACTGTGCTGAACACAGTTTTAGATGATCTCTCTCTCCAGTAGGATAGCAACAGCACAGAGTCCTAGGCTTGGATTGAGGAAGAGCTGGGTTCAGATCCCACCTCTAACATATACTTGCTTCAGGACCATTAATTCTGTTCCTTCAGCCCTTCATCCATAAAATGTAGAGGAATGAGCTCACCTGTAAGGCTCAAATAAGGTTTGTTGTTGCTGCTGAAGTTTATGTGAAGGAACAGAAGCTGTGATGTCATTGATTTTGAAGACCCTTGGAATCCACAGTTTAAGTGACTTGCGGCTCTCTATTACCTTCAGCATCAAATGTAAAATCCTTTGGGGTTCAAGTATTTCACAACCAACCCCAGCACTATCTTTCCAGCCTTTTTATACCTAACACTGACCCTCGCCCACCAATCCCATACTCTTCCATCCAATGACACTGGTTTCCTTGATATTCCTCAAACAAGACATGACATCTCTTGGTTCTAGGCATCTTCTCTGGCTGCTCCCTTCCATGCATGAAATGTTCTCCCTCCTCATTTCCATCTCCTGGTTTTCCTGGCTTCCTTCAAGTCGCAGCTAAAATCATACCTTGTACAGGAGGCTTCCCATTCCTTCTTAATTCTAGTGCCCCACTTCTGGTTATTATTTTAAACTTATTCTGTAAATAGTTTGTTTGTAATAGTTGTTTGCATGTTGTCAGGATTGTGAGATCCTGAAGGACAAGGATTTTTCCTCCTTTCTTTGTAACCTGGCTTAGCTTGATCCTGGCACATAGTAGGTGCTGGCTGAATGCTGACTGATTGTGCATCAGGGACAGAAATTGAACCTGACCCAGAGGTCAGCATTCTATCCGCCTATGTTGTCTAAGTGACTTTCCCACATTCATATGATTAGAATGTCAAAGGTTCAACTTGAATTCTGGTTTTCCTGAGGACATTTTCTACCCAGTGCATCATAACTGCTTATTATTAACTGTAACTCATCTGTAACATCATCTCATACTGAACTATGGCCCACAATCACCTGGGTATAAGACTTATCCATAAAACTTAATGAGCAATATTTTAACATGCATTTAATATTGTTATGTCACTATACCAAATACTCATGATATCCATGCTTCATGGAATAAAAAAAACTTTCATAATTATAGTCCTGCTCTTCTCTATCTTTAGGCTATCTCTCTGTATGCAAAATGGAGATACAAAACAGCCATCCCAATCACTTCAGCAAGGAAATCCACTTTACCTGTGTCATCTGGGCATTTCAAGCAAAGGCGGTATTTTTCTCTTGGATGTTCCGGATATTTCTATTTTTCTGTTGGATGTTCCGGATATTTCTATTTTTCTGTTGGATGTTCCGGATATTTCTATTTTTCTGTTGGATGTTCCGGATATTTCTATTTTTCTGTTGGATGTTCCGGATATTTCTATTTTTCTGTTGGATGTTCTGGATATTTCTATTTTTCTGTTGGATGTTCCGGATATTTCTATTTTTCTGTTGGATGTCCTGGATATTTCTATTTTTCTGTTGGATGTTCTGGATATTTCTATTTTTCTATTGGATGTTCTGGATATTTCTATTTTTCTATTGATGTCCTAGATATTTCTATTTTTCTGTTGGATGTTCCGGATAACTACTTCTCAATTCACTTCAGTTTTCATTTATGACACAGTCTGGGCACGAGGATGCAATTAAGAAGAAGAGTCGTGTTTAAGGGTTCACTGTGTAACATCAAAATTGGGGCATCCTTCACAGCTTGGTATTTTCTCTCTTGGCGTTAGCTGCATGGAAATCATTATTACCCTCGTTAAGCACTTAGATCTACATACCACATGGCATCATTAAGAGTATTTAGAATATCCTATCTTAATTTGGACTCAAATGGTTCCTGGTTTAGAGAAACATCAAGTGGCTAGATCCCCAGGTGTTTCCTGACAGTTTATTTCTAGGGGTAACCAACCCAGAATGAGTCACCTGGGTTTGCCTTGGTTCTAATCTATGTACTTATGGTGGCAACTGCACAGCCTTTCGGCATTTAGACCAAGGACAGTACTAACAACTGCCACGAATCCCATGACCCCAGGGAGTTATTCCAGCCCCAAATACTTAGGTATACCCTGGCTAGCAGCACTGTTGGACATTCCAAAGGCTTCAAGAGAGCTCCAAGTTTTTCTGACAATAGTATTTACTCCCTTTTATAAGTCACAAGATATTCATGAGATGAACCAGTGCCATGTAGACAACAGGAACCCTTTGGGGTATTGATTTCTTAGGTTCACATCATTCATCTATTCAAACTTGTTTGCTGTCCGATAAAGACCATTTGGTGTTTAGCTTTGGGTTAGTAGGCAACGAAGCACAGATCTGAGGATCCAAACGGATTATTCTTTAGGATATGACTTCTGTTTCCTTTGTTCTAACAAATGATCTTCTAATGACTGATTTTCCAGGAGTATGGCCAAATTTTACTTTCTTCGGGAAATGATAGTGAGCAATATTAATACCATTTCCTATCATTAATATTAAGTATAATTAGATTTTCTTAAAACGTTAAAATCTAATTGTTACTATTTATACAGTTCATGAAGCATTCATTTGCAGTGACGACATCTTCTTCAACATTTTTTTATTGTTGATTGCCCTTCTAATGTCATACAGGTTTTCTATCTAGGGGATTTCATTCTAAATAGTCAATGTTCCTCAACTTTTGTAATGCCTTCATGCAGGCCTATATTAATACTAACTGTTTCCTTGAATTATACTTCTTTGCATGGCATAGCCTACATCTACCGATAACACAGATTATTTCTCTTTTTCAAGAGTTATACTACAATGTTTTCCAAATCAATCAATACATGCACTTAGCTGCACTCTGGTAACCATCATGCTGTCTTTTTCTCATTCAGACCTTTATTCTTTTATACAGACACTCATGGAGAACCGTTCACATCTAGCTTTTAAGAAATAGCCAGGTAGATTTTGCAATTTTTATTCAGAAACACTTCTAAAAGCATCTTTTGTTCTTTTCATATCAAAATAAGATTGTTGTGATTATTTTATCATAAAATACACTTGATGACCTTTCCCATACCCTGTTCTGAATCTCATAAAAGGGAAGTTAAGCAATCACATGTTCCAGCTTTGAGCAGTTAACAACTTAGAAGGAAAGACATATGGACCCGAAGCAAAAATTAACTGGACCTGAACATGGTTGAGAGAATATCTTCAATATGTTAAATATTATAAAATGTATTTTAAAAAGTAGTCTCCCTGAGTTTATATCCTAAAAGACGCTCTTTTTATTTTGTTGGGAAAATGATGTTTTTGTTTTCTTTAAAGGAACCAAAAAAACCCCTAAGAAATATTTATAAAGGTATCTTAGAGAAATGTTCTGAAGAAAGGGAACTGTCACTTTGAATAATTACATTAGAAAAATGGACAAAACAGCTATTCTACCCAAAGGAGAAATTTTTTCCAATTCAACTCTCCAATTTGTTTAATTGAAACGGAGTGTGCTGCAGCAGCTTAGCCTTCGAGCATAGTATATGGCAAAGTCAAAGTTTAAGTTTTGCTTGGTGAATGACTATGGCACTAGGAAAGACTCTGCACGTCCATTTAGTCCATTCCCCTATTCTTGGGCAGGACCCAAGAATATTACATTAAAGGAAGATGTGAATCTGTCATCATCTTAAATAATGGCAGGAGAATTATATTTCCCAGCCTCTTTTCCTTCATAGGCTAGTCCTAACCCTGCAAATATCATCCATGTGTTTAATGAAGAGAACTTGGACAGTCTTTGAAATTACATTATGACAGGGCCCTCCATGAGAAATTGTCTTTTGACAATTTATATTAAACTCCTTAAATCTTAGTCTACTAGCTGATGAAGTCTAGGCTTATCATAGGAATGAATGCATGCAAACTTGTCACTGGTTCAACAAAAAGAATCTAATGGTATCTTAAAAGTTAAAATGAGATTTGACAGGTTAAATTACTGTGCAATAATCCATAATCAGAGCTCTATCTTCTGTAGGTTTCCAAAACTTTATAAAAATTTCTAGTGAACTAAGAGTTGAAAGGAGGGGGAAAACACACACAATGTATTAAGATAAGATTTATTTCTAGATCACAAACATGAATATGCATAAGAAAATTAATGCATTTAATTTTAGAATGAAATTCTCTTACTTAAAAGTACTATCTAGCTCATAAAACACAGAGGACATAATGTCATTATATAATATTTGCTTTGGGGTTTTGTGGAAAGGAGGAAAAAAAATTTAAATAGGGCCTACTATGTGCCGGGTGCTATCCTAGTGCTTTACCAATATTATTTCATTTGATTGTCACAACAACCCTGTGAGTTAGATGCCATTATTATAGTCGAGAGAACAAAGGCAAAACAAAGATTAAGTGACTTGCTTAAAGTCACACAGCACTGGTATCTGAAGCTAATTTGAACTCTGGTTTTCCTGCCTCCAGCTCCAGCACCCTCTCCACTGTACCATTTAGTTGCCCAAGAGGCAAAGATACAGTATGCCTTTATTAATATCAGCTAAAAATATCAGCTTAAAAGAGAAAGAAATGTATAGAGTGCCATCAAATGAATTCATGAAAATATCTGTATTTTATAAACAAATCAACATTTCCTGTTGACTATAATTATGGCTAATGACTCAAGGTTTAATAGGGATAATGAAGAAAATAATGTAAGTGCTTTATTACATTATGTTTCACTAAGCTTAGGAAGACCTGTGAGAGTCTTTTGTTTATACTAAGGTTTTTGCTTTTGTTTTACTACAAAGGCAATGGAAAGTCGTAGATGATATATTGATCATGGAGTAATGTTCATATCCTGGTTTCTGACACTTATTAATTGTATGACCAAGCACAAGACTCGGAGTCTCTTTTTCCTCCCATTAAACAAAGGATAATACCTTAAGTACCTACTTCACAGAGGTGTTGTGAGTCTTAAATGTGATAAAGTGTTTCTGCAAACCTGAAAGAACTATGTGTACACATGTCAACTGTTATTATCATATCACGAAAATGACACAACTGCTTTATGCAAAACGAATACCTCTCCAAAGTCATCTGACTCTTAAACATTTATCCTCTACTATATCGCAGAAGATTAGCCATTCAGGGAATTCTCATGACCCCCATTATATAGAATATACAATCACTGAGATTCAATTTCATTTACGAAACACATAGTAACTTGCTAAATCAGACCAGAAAATCAATATCAAATACTTATTCAAAAATTGGTTATCACTTAAGTCATTCTAGTAGCTAGGGAAACTGACATGCTAACATTGACTAAGCAGGCGTTTGCTGCTGTCATTTTCAAAAGGCATGTACTTTCCGATCAACAATGCGACTAAAGAAACATATTTTCTTTGCTTCAGAAAATAAGTATAAAAATATTTTTACTATAGTGCCTAAAGCACATCTGCATAAATGTGTTAAAAGATTAGTGTAACTATGCAAAGACACTGAATATCAAAATTAAAAATAAGTTTACAGAATTATTGGTCAGACATCACAAATCCTAGAATAAGTGTTTAAAGACCAATATATCAATTCCTCTAGTCAATTTAGAACATAAAAAGCTGCTGCTGATAGATTATTATCTTTCAATGGAAATGAAATATATTTTTGTTTTCTCTTATGGAAATAAACAGTAAACTTTTCTAGCGGGTTAGTAATTTCAACATATTTATTACTCAGAGTCAAACATTGTCTTTAAAACAAAGCTTTTGGGTGATTTTGTATTTTGTTTCATGTACAAGTATCCAAGGAATTAAGCATGTACCCACTGATCTAAGACCCACACATACAAAGAACCCAAACAGGAGAAATCATAGACCCAGAGCAACATAATAAATTGATCCAATTACCACCCAAATTCCAACATTCCTGCAAAGTCAAACTAACTCCCTATGTCCAACATATTAAGTGTCTCCAAAATTAATTGCTGTGTGTAGATGTTCTTTTGTTTTGCTGAAGGTACTAAGACCCGCAGGTATCATCATGTCCCAAAGTCCAGCTCTGTACTCCCTCTTTCTTTTCCTTTGAAAGGTAAAGAATCCACTCACAGGAGCAGGAAATGGAATCAGATCCTTCCTAGCTCCCAGGAGTCCACTTCAGCTGCAGACGCTGTGGATCAGCATGGCACAAAAACGGGGATATTTCCTTCCCTTTTCATCCTCAATCCCAATGCCAATACAGCATTGTTCCGCTCCACTGAGGCATAAACAATCCACCTGTGTGCTG
Organism: Pseudochirops cupreus; assembly: GCA_028627135.1. Classification (NCBI taxonomy): domain Eukaryota; kingdom Metazoa; phylum Chordata; class Mammalia; order Diprotodontia; family Pseudocheiridae; genus Pseudochirops; species Pseudochirops cupreus. The sequence continues at coordinate 209,697,813 of CM053580.1, forward strand.
CCCATTGATATCTTTAAGATCAGTAACTCAAATTTTAATTCAAATGCACCTGTGGTATCATTTACTAAGCTGACTAAACAGTGCACACAGAGGCAAGTGTCATGAGGGTGCTTGGGTCAATAGTTAAGCCCTCACTTTTCTTTGAGTTATACTCCTCTAAAAAGGTGGCTTTTACCTATGGGTCAGCATGGATAATTAAACTATTTCCTAATACAGAAGTGTGGCCATTTCATTTTGTTCAAATGGAGCCCTCCACTAATTGAACTGCGGCATTAACAATTTCTTTCTCTCCGAGAGGTGAGTTGTTAACTAAGGTACCCACTGACTCAGTGAAGAGCTATGACTTTAAGAATTATGATTTAGAAAATGGATCAGTGTTATTTCCCTGATGCCTTAGGGTTCGACCATCTTCCATGTGCACTTTGTCTAATGGTACTTTCCAGGAGCCAAAACCTGTTTGTTAATAATAATAATGATAATGATAATAAACAATTAGCATTTATATAACAATTTAAGGTTTGCAAAGTACTTTTCAAACATTATCTCATTTTATCCTCACAACAATTCTGCAAGGTATGTGCTATCATTATCTTCATTTTATAGATGAGAAAATTAAGTCAAAGAGTCTGAACAACCTGTTCAGCGTCGTATGGGTACCAAGGATTTGGACTCACATCTGTTTGACTGCAAATCCATTGATCTCTCCACTCACTGTAACGCCTAGGCAGCTGCCTTCTAGTATGTGTCTCCTCAAGACCAATGCAAGTTTTCCCTTTAATAAGGAAATTGGTTAAGTCTTTCTTGAGTACCTCTGACTAGCAGACAATGAAACTGTAACCTTGATCCACACCTGGCTAACCCAGGCCTACGCTGTCAAATGGAAAACATTGGTGACTTTTGCTAGCAGGTATTTCCCTATGCAGCCTTTCATGGGTGGCAAAGAAGAAAAAATATTTGTCAGTTAGGCAGAAAACTCTAAAAATGCAAAATATGGACTCTGCTGTTGGTCTATGGGTATTTGGATAAACTACTATTAAATATTTTTAATGAGATACTTACAGCTAAGTCATTCCATTTAAAAATTTTATTTTTTTCTGAATACAAATATAAAAAGAGAGACAAAAAATAAATTGAGCTCAACCTGAGGAAACAACCATTTTCATATCTCTGTCATCTGTCTGTCTGTCTGTCTCTGTCTCTCTCTCTCTCTCTCACACACACACACACCACGAAGACCCAAATTAAATTTTCATATACGTGGAATGGTTTAAATGTCAATTTTCCCTAAATATGATGGGATGAGCTAATGGAGGACTAGGGATTTTTCAGAAGGGGTGTACTAAATCTTCATTGGTTCTCAATGGAGCAGGATGGTAGGACTGATACATATCCATAATTCTACCCCCTTCTACTCCAAGCTGCTGGGACTGGTGGATGGGATAGTCCTAGGGATCTTTAACTAAGAGGCAGAGTACCCCACAAAATAATTGAGCAATTAGATTCACCTGTACAGAGAGGGATTATGCTCACCTAGTCTGGTAGAGTTTGTCACTCAAGGCAGAGTTTAGGGTTTCCCTAGAGCAGTGGTTCTCAATGTGTTGGTTCTGTTCAATTTGTAACAATGAAAATACATCCTACATATTAGATATTTACATTACAATTCATAACAGTAGCAAAATCACAGTTACAAAGTAGCAACAAAAATAATTTTATGGTTGGGGGTCACCACAACAAGAGGAACAATATGAAAGGGTCATGGCATTAGGAAGGTTGAGAACCACTGGCCGAGAGGAACAGTATACCCTGAGATTCTGAATCCAGGGGCCCTTATAAGTGAGCACTTATTATCAGCCGAGCCTCTGTCATGTAGAAAAATGAATGTCCTCTCAGCAAAATGATGCAGGTGGAAAGGAAAACTGGATTTGGACTGAGAAGACCTGTGTTCAAATTCTGACTCTGGTATGTAAGTAGCCACATGATTTTGGGCAAGTCACTTAATTGTCTAAACGTCATCTATAAAGCTGAAAAGGGTTATGACAAAGAATTTCTAAAGTTGGGCTCATATCCTTGGCTTTGGGGCAGATTAGAATGATTTCAGTGACATCTTCGACACCGACACCAGGAATTGATGGTTCTTGGTATGGAGGGATAGTCCATGCTTTTTTAGATTCTTTCATTCTATTACATGTGTCTTCCCAAACTGACTTTCTTCTTTATTGCCTCCCTTTCATCCACAACCTATATCTGAGCTAAAGGGAAATATATTTCTAGGAGGTCCACGGTAGTGCTGATGTGAAGCTTGCCGAGGACACAAATTCCTGACGTCACAGAAATAAAGGACATTCATTGTAAAGCTGAGCAGCAAGAAGAAAATCTGATATTCAAAATTTGGCTCAAAATATAGTCAGGATGACTTTAAATGAAAGTCATTAAAGAGGAAGGAAACAAGAATTTAGTTAAGTGCCTACTATGTGCCAGGTACTGGGTAAAACACTTAAATACCTCATTTGAGTCTCACAATAACCCTAGGAGTTAGGTACTGTTGTTTCCATTTTACAGTTGGGAAAACTGAGGAAGAGGTTAAGTGGCTTGCCCACAGTCATGTAGCTAGAAAGTATACACATATATACAAATACACACGTGTATGTATATGTAATATGAATTATCAACCGTTATCTAAGTTCCAGTATGTCACTAAAGAAAACATTCTGCTACAGTAAAAATAAACACCATCATTTAAATTCCAGACTTCTAAGTCAACTAATCTTCAATGTTTTGTGCTTTAGATGGCAGGTAGGGCAGCAGAAGCTAGAGTTTATTCCTGCCCAATTAATCAAATAACCTGTGTGCCACTTATCCTTGGAGCCTGCATGAGAAAAAGCTCCACATGCCCCCAAATCAAATAAATTCCATGGTTTCCTATTCATTAAACCCAGGTTGGCCTATGCTGATCTGTCATATTTTGACATGTAGCCACAAGGGATACACAATCAAAATTAGGAGGAAGCCTTAGTTAAAATTGGCATTCCTTACTCCAATGAACAATTTATGCCCATACATGAATAAAAAATGTACCTATCTCCTCCAAAGAATGAATATTAAACTGTTGGCAACAGAGACAGGTGTAACTCATTTACACATCTTACATAAAGACTTTTTTCATGCTATTACATGAGCATATAGTTGTGGTATTTGCATCATAGGTAATGCACATGCTACATGTGCTTGCATGTAATCCATTTCTACCATTAGCACTATCATCAAGTGACATTTATTGGGCACACCTGCATATAGCACTGTGTTGGAAGCAGACTAAAGAAAGTTAGAGACCCATCCAGGCCTTACTGAAGCCTATTGTGAAACGAGAAACATCTGCACAGACAACCTGACAGCACCTAGAATGATATCGCAGAGATTTGGCAGTTGGGAGCAGAACGGAATGAGGATGGAAGAACCGAATGCTAGCTGCAATGCATTGGAGCAGAGTTCAAGAAATTATGGCTGAAGGAGGGGAGGCTAGTGCCGTCACTAGGCTGTATAGTAAAGCACCTTCATTATTAAACCAAAACAATTTAAAGGGATGAGTGTTCCTTTCTTCATAGCCAATATTTTACAATGGCACTTTCCTTTTCCATACTACTCATTCACTTGTTTTCCCATTTCTAAATATGTCCACAATGTGTTAAAAATAAATCTTTAAAAAAGAAATCACTTGTAAATTTATTTAAGGAAGATGTCTTTTTTTAACCCTACAAGTAAAGGCTCAAAGACCCATAGATTATAAATGTTTTGAAATTACTCTGCAAGCAGAAACAGATTTAAATTCCTTCAAATTCCTCATGCTCTGAAGCTGTGACATTAAAATGACAGGAACCCTTTCAGTATCTGAACCATGTGATAGAAGAAGAAACTCTCAAGCTACCAAGATAACTAACTGCCTGCAGAGCTTGCCAAAGAGCCAGATGCTTCTTACAAAAGAATATCAGTTTGGCTTTGGAAAAAAAATCTGTGGTCTCCGTCCAAAACTGGGAAGGCAGGTGGGCCAATGCAATGTCTGATACATGTTGTTACCCAATCTCCTCAGCAACCGCTGATTCTGTGGATAATAAAACTTTGTTACGACGCTTTTTGAAGGCACGAGGAAAATAGATAGCCACTACCACACGGTGAGGGGCATAGGGAAGGGAAAGTAATTGCAAAGGGGTGGGCTCGGGCCATGCAAGCTGAGCTCTGCACAATATTATGGGGGAATGTGGTATTGAGGAATATGCTAAATGGTTCCACTGTACTTGAAATTTTTATTTTGACAGAAATGTAACATATTTGAGGGAAAAAATAGCTGGGGGGCGGGGTATCTTCACAAAGCAGAATGCTGAAAAAAGAAAATGGAGATTTTTTTCTACCAATACATCGCCATAAAGAAATCTCATTCTATACTTTGCTTCTCTTAGCTTCATTCAAGAATGGTAGTTACAATTTAGTATTCCTCTATAGAACAATAAGTTTTGGGATTTTTTTCTCTTTAATCACAAGGTTTTAAAAAAATCCTGATCATTTGCATTCATTCTCAGAAACATCTTGCAAGGGTATACACAATTACTTGGCTTAAAACTTGATAGATTCAAAGTGTGTTCTTTTTGCCTTAGAAAATCTAGACTTCAGATCTAAAGCTGCTAAAATTCTGCCTTGGAATTCCTCTGAGGTCAAATTCTGCTGCCAAAATTATTTTTTTTAACATTCCTAACACTGGTAGGCATTGTGAGAAAGTAGTGTACCCTGTGCTTTCATAATTAGGCAGCTAACACCTGGGCATATCTGTCTCTTATAATTAGATATAACTTCAGCAGTTTCCTTCTTATATGCTACTGGGCGAGGATTCAATCTATTCAGGAACCAGGTTGGCAGTCAGATATTATCTTTGCCTTACTCTTCCAAAAAGCATTGCATGCAGCCTTCTAGCACCCAGCATTAAACGTAGGTGGAAGGCATCTCAATGCACTGTCAGCCCCTTCAGTGATAACAACTTGCATTTATAAGGTATTTACGACAGTACTAAATTATAGAGGTAGATTGCTGTCATTCAGTCGTGTCTGACTCTCCACGACTCCATTTGGGCTTTTCCTGGCAAAGATACTGGAGTGGTTTGCCATTTCCTTCTCGAGCTCATTTTACAGATGAGGAAACTGAGGCAAATAGGCTTAAGTGACTTGCCCAGAGTTACCCAGTTAATAAGTGTCTGAAGCCAGATTTAAACTCAAGATTAGCCTTCCTGCCTTCAAGCCCAGTATTCTATCATACACTGCATCACCTAGCTGCTGTATAGAGGTAAATAGTATTCCCATTTTACAGATGAGGTTCACTGAGGCACAGTTATCCATAGAAATAGAGATGGTAAATGTCAGACTAGATTCAAACTCAGTTTGACCTCTGTTCCGAAACTTTTCACTATATCACGTGCCCCCAAAAGCTCTTCTCAATAGCTAATAATTGTTGACTTATGACAATATTATTTGCATGTATACACTAGCAGCAGGAAGTAAAGAAATTCAGAGTCTTTTGAGACCTCCACATTTCTAAGCATTTTTTTGTAGTTCTTCTGTAGCATCAATTAGGATCTCAGCTTCCTATGTCGAAGCAGCCACAGGAGCAGTCAGGACAAAGTGATAGAAGATCTGATTTCTCATCTTTTTTCTTCCAGTAGATTGGCCTGACTTTGCTGGTTCACTTGCTAGCGCTCTAAATATTTGGATCTTTGTTCAATTTTTCTTGACCTCTGAGACTGAGCTCGGCGTAGTTTTTATGTTTTCAACTACTGAAAGAGAGTATCTTGGAAATGTTTGAAAAATAAACAGGCTATTCAGAGGCCGTATCTGCCTTACACATATTCCCTGCAGTGACTATCTTCCACTGTCACTGCCCAATGGGCAATGCCACAAAGGAGGGAATGAAAATGTGAAAAAGCCTGATTCAAAATGGAGGCAAGGAAGACAAACGTAAGAAAGCAACTTCTTTTCTGAGGAAGGATCACAAACCTTTGGAACAACCCTGAGAAATACAGATCTGAGAGAAAAAAAAAGTAAGGGACTGAAGGGGTCAGGATTGTTGATGAGGAGACAGACCCTGGCCATTCTCTTTACAGAATCATCCTTTGAATTTCAGCCAGGTAAGTCAGAAAGGCTATGAAGTCAACACCCAAAGGCACAGCCGTGATGAATTCAGAGCATTGTACCCAAGGCATCCACTTTCCAAAACCACAGAGTCACGCTTCAGGAGTGAAGACTTCATCCAAATCACTGAATTTATTTTACTTTTTAGGGGAAGAACAAGCACGTTGCAGTCACATGCTGTGGGAGTAGCAGGGGACTGTGGTTACAACTGGATTTCTAAAAGTAGGATTTAAGAAAAAAAACCTTAGAGATGCCATTAGGTCACTATGTTATCCTGTCCTGAATTAAGTAAAAATTCATGAATGGTTCAAGACCACAATACAAAAGGTTACAACAAAGTCTCACAGAATCTTATGTCCAGGATCTTTTTATGAAGCATTATGGGTGAAATTGAATGCTGGGCCTAGAGGCAGGGAGACCCAAGTTCAAATTTAGCCTCACTAGCTTTGTGACCCTGGGTAACTCATTTAAATTTCTGTCTGCCTTGGTTACTCCATCTGCACAATGGACATAAAGATAGCACCCAGACTTATGATGATCAAGTGAGATAATATTGTAAAGTGCTCAGCACAGAACCTGCATAAAGTAGATACTGAATAAACTTTTCTTTTCCTAGCAAAGGGGAGGCTCATGAACTATTTCTAGCTAATTAGATCTTAACAAAAGAAAACCTACCATTTTAGGTCTTAAGTGTGCTTTAGGAAATTATTTCACAACCGAATTTCTCTTAGTATGAGAAAAGGTAAGTCTTTTATGACTATTTTAGTAAAACATAAAAGAATTATGGGAAAGAATATATGTGTATGTACCTCTGGGAAGGAGCGCCAGCCTCAGCTCTATAACTACAGATAAGTCCCGTAACCTCTCTGTAATGAAAGTAACTTTCTACAACTATAAGATTCATTTCACTTCACATGAAATCTCATCACCATGCCGATTGAACCAGTTTTTGATGCTCAGCACTTTCCCAACTTCCCTGGTTACTAGCTGTGTGATTCTGGGTAAGTCACTTACACCTCTGTCTGCCTCAATTACTCCATCTGAACAATGGGTATAATAATAGCACCCAGACTTACTGTGATGATCAAGTGAGATAATATTGTAAAGTGCTCAGCACCATACCAGGTATAAAGCAGGTCCTTAATAAATATTTGTTTCTTTCTTTTTGTGGGCTGTCTTCTGACATTTGATTGTAAGTGTCATGAGGGCCAGAACTATCTTTTTCTGATTTTAAATGGAATTCACAATTGCATTGTGTATGTGTATGTGTGTCCTACTATGAAAACTCCCTCCACTGATATAGATATAGATATAGACTGGCAATTCATTTGTAATTTGTAGTCTTAGAAAGTTGCCTAGGACACTGAAAGTTATAAGTAACTTAACCTAGTACTTACAGATAGTATTTATTGGAAGCAGAATTTAAATTCAGATCTTCCAGGCTATCTACTTACCTACTTACCTTTCTGCCTACTAATCTACCCAACTGTCCATTAATTCATCCATTTACACGAAAAAGATCAAGTGGAATGAGCGTCTGTTCAGATTACATTGAGTAGTCAACCCATAGAACCTGTTTATAAATGTACATATTTGGTTCAAACAGACAAGTAAACAAGGAGATGGAACCAGATGTAAAGAGGAAAAAGGAGGGCCAGCTGTATTAACTACAGGGGAATTGGCAAATTCCTTTGATGAACACAAACTTCTTCTGGAAACAAAGGCCCAAAGTCATAGAAGCAGAACATCTGGGGATACGAATCCACATCTTCTTCCAAGCTCCTTCTTCTATACCTACCTCACACAATGACCTCTAACAAAAGAGTCTGCTTCAAGACTTCCAATGGAAATCTTTTTAACCTGTTTGAGTTTAGAGTTTGTGTTCCAACAAAATAGCCCTCAGGAATCCAGGACCAACCCCATACCATGAGACATTAGGGTCTTGGATCAGAGGATATGATTTATAGCTAAAATGTATGTGTGTAGAGCAGTGGATCTCAACCTTCCTAATGCCGTGACCCTTTAATACCCATATGTGGGTGTATCTGCATGTGGGCGGACCTGCCTGGAGCCGGATAGAGGAGATGTGTCTCAGTTCCTAAGACCATCAGAAATATGTGTTTTCCAATGGTCTTAGGCGACCGCTGTGAAAGGGTCATTCGACCCCCAAAGGGGTCACGACCCACAGGTTGAGAACCACTGGTGTAGAGTGTATATATAGCATTAATTACAGAGTGTTTTATCCAACTCAATTTTCCGCACATAGTAGGTTTCTTGTAATATTTTGTTACTACTCTATTACTTCTGTAAATTTCCAAAGAATATTATACTTGGCAATCTCAAACTTTACAATTGTACTGCCCAAATTTGTGTTTGATATTTGAAATAAAAAAATGGCTTATATTTTATGTTTTATGCTTTTCCTCTCCTGTTAGCAAACAGAAGATCCGGGAATTACACAAATATTAATGAGTTTTACTGGGGAAATGACCTCAAGACAATTCCGGTATTTTGATTGGATTCCATATTTCTACTCTATCTTCAGCCTCATAGATAAACCCTAGAGCATGCAGGCAAGTCTGTTATTACAGATAAAAATTTTTAAAGAGGAAAGGTTATTAAAATTTTTTAATCCATGATGTACACCTTTTGCAGTTAGAAAAAATCCATCTCACTGATTTAAATCTTCAGTTTAAATACCAAGAATAAAGCTCTGAATCCAAGTTTACAAGAGTGCTAAAGCTCTAACCCTCCTCTGAAGCATCACTGTATTTGTCACCATCCCTATAATAAACATCATGTCCTTTGTGACAAATGAATCACAAAACTCTTCCTTGTGTGCCCCAGTCTTTCTGTTAGCACTGCCCCTGGTCCTCTGACTTCTGCTTGTCAACATTACAAAAGAAAACCCTCTGAACGATACTTATTTTCGGAAACTAACATCACTGCAAAGCAGTTAATAATAATGTAGTATATGTACTGAAGAGACAGACTCAAGGGAATCCAAATATGTTATTGCACAGTGGATATTATTACCATTGAACCTGTCTATTGCCATATTTAAGCCATTCTCAATATTTCTTTTCAAACCATACGCTGTCTACTATAACCACAATGATGGCGCACCTGCATATTACCTACAGGAATCACAACAGTAAATATTCTGTCTTACCCCTTGTCAGAACTGTCTAAGGCTCCAGACATATGACATATATTTCAAGAATGAACATGTTTCTGTTGTTTACAATTTAATAAAGATAAAACCATGACAAATATCACAGGCTATAAATAAAGACATTGACTATTGTACTGTGCCATTCATCACAGGGATGAACAAATGTTAATTATAGAGAATTTGAAAATGAGACTTGTTAATGTCATTTTTAATTTAGAATGTTACACTGTAAATGTTTTCCATTGTGTTAATTTACACCTGTTATCTCAGTCTTCATTATTAGGCTTATACCGGAGCAGCTCTCTGTGACTCTGAAATTTGCTTAAAACGGCAGAAACAATTACTAATTAGAAGGGCATGTTTACTTTAATTATATTTATTGCCTAGTCTAGTTTTATATGGAACAGCACTATGGAAGTGCATGATTTAATTAGTGAGACACAGTTATCTCAGGCAGTTTCTCAGATGAACATTGCTTAAAAAGATGTCAAATTCTTTCCATTCTCCGTAAATTCTTTAGGTGATATTTTTACATGGAGAAGCATAGACCATTTCATCAATGACCCTGGTAGTTTGTTAATTTTAGTTTTGGAATTTGTAATAATCAGAAATCATCAAAGTTAGGTAGAAAATATATAATTGTAATCTAAAGTATAACTAGAAATTAGCAAAATTGTATTTCATTTTAAATTAAAAGGATTTTAAGATAAGATTGAAATCACCGTATACAAAATTCCTCAGAATGAAAACACTCAAACTCAACATTCTTCTGGGTACAAGTTAAGTCCGGCTTTTTAATATATTGACATTCAGGGTCAAACATGAATTCTATATAAGAAACCCATCTTTTAAATGCACGAACCAAGTTCTATTGGTGATTTTCCAAAAAAGCTCATTTACACATCCTGTGCAATTTTGCCTCTGTTGCACATAATACAATTGAGTGAATATTTTTAAAAAATATTGTTATTGGCACATGACTCTTTGAACAATTAAAAATCACCTAAATACACTTCTTTTCACATCTATTTGTAAATCACAGATTAGTGGGCTAGTCCGAATGCAAGGCACCCGTATTTTAATATTGTTAACTATCGGCACTATTGAGTGCAGAGGGCTTTTTAGTCATCTTGCAAACTCATTGCTCAAAATATTCCTGTGAAATAGATTTCAGCTGCCTGCTTGCCCACAGCTTGCAGGCCCCAGAAGGAAACGCTTGGCATAGAACCCTCAAGAAACTTGCTCAGGGACGGACAAATCAAATACTACCCAGCCCGATGATAGCTTCCTTGCTTGCTCGGTGGTACATGTTTATCCATTTTATGTGTTTTAAAACAAAAGACGATTACTGTATATTCCGTGACATTATTTTTACTAGTGAAAACACATTTTGTTTCACTCGGCACATCAGTAAGAGCAGCATTTTTACCAGAACGAATAGAAATCCCCAGGAATCCTGAAATACAGAGCCCCACCTCATTCCCCCAAGCTATTAGCAAGTTTACATTCCCACTCCATTCTGCCATATGCAGATCAGTTTGACAGCCTCCACTCATTTCAGTACAGCAGTCTATGCTGACAGCCTGTTCAAGGTGGCTGCGCAGTTGTAGTCTGACTAATGTGAATTAACAGCAAGCCTACATTTCCTCAGAAGGAAGCCTTAAAAGCAAGGCTGTGCGAGACGCAGGATTCTCCTTATCCTCTCTTTATCTTCTCCTCATCCCAGAAAGAAGAGCTGCGATTTTCACTCTCTGGTGAACAGGCCCAGCTTTCAGGTAACCTGGAGCTCATTGAGGGATGCCTAATGGCAGGAAAGCAATTCCAGTATAGGGAAGACAAAGCTGGTGGAAATTTTTAAAAATTCAGTTGCTGACTTTAAGGGGCTACCTACATTTTACTCCCTGAGAAAATGGCATTAAGTCACATTTTGAATATGCTAAATGGTACCATTTTTAGGCAGCAGGTGTTAATGCATATTGTTCTTTGTACACTTCTTTTTCCTCCTATGGTTGGCCTATAGTGTGGATGAGGGTCTAAGAAATTAAGTGGATGATGGAGAAGAAATGTGGAAATCCAAATAGAGCAGATGAAGTCAATCAATGGAGCATCGAGCTTGCTGGAGAGACCAGAACAAAAACATTTTTAATGTACTCTTTGGATAGGGCACACGGCCGTGAATGCAGGACATTACTGAAGGCCTGACCTAAGTGGCAAGTCCTTCAAAGGATGAGAGCAGCCTCTTTCAATTACAGTCCCTCAAAGACGTGGCAATACACTTGCTGTTTTGCAAAGCTAACTTTCCCTCAGAAAATGAAAGAATGCGAATGCAGGGAGGCGTGTGTGTTAGGAGAAGCAAGAGAGATCATGAGTGAGGCAGATTGGCCAGGAACAAGCTCACATCCTGATGGAAAGCTGTCAAAGTTAATATGAGGCAACCTGCATGGTTCAACCCACCGGGGAAGTGCTTACCTCCTCTTTGCAGGGAGTCTTGGGGATGAAACTAATTGCTTTCAGAACTGTGAGGAAACTCTTAACAGTGATAATGCCAATGTGTGTGTGGAGGCGGGGATGGGGGCTGTTCTTTAAAGAAGGGGTGGGCCAAGATGGGGCATGGTTATTGAACCTGGTTAAGTTTCAGCAAAAGTAACCATTCCAGCTCCAGTTACTAAGGAACCACAGTAATTAGATTACAATCTTTCCAACACCATGGGAGAGGTATGATCAATTAAAGCCGAGATCAGTTACATTATTTGGTTTACCTAAGTAATGGACCCTTAAATGCAATCAATACTTCTCATGGCCCTGAATCCTCAAGACCCTGGACGTATTCAGCAAAGAAGTTAAATAGATTTTCAAATGATCCCAGGAATTTTAAATCAAATGATTAGGCCTGAGCCTGGAGGGTGGGGGAATGTATTTTGAAAGTTTGCTATACTGTATTGTCAGTATTTACTCGTTCCCTTTTTTTCATCATGTGCCCATGACATTCAGTGCCTAATGCCAGTTTCCATGTAAATCAAACTGTTTTGTAGTGCCCTGATACAGGGTCATAAAGGTTCTTTATTATTTTTACCCTAAAAAGTTGGTTCTGGAGCCCATTTTATGTGGGAAAGATTAGCACTATCTTCCTCCTACTGCATTCTATTTGGGCTTTATTGGAGGGGGAGGGCATTGATCAGTATTGAATAGAACCGTGAGTCTTTAAAAAATGAATGAGGTTGGTGGTTGATGAAGAATGGGAGAGATCTCACTAGTTCTAACATTCAGGACTTTTGCCCCCACCATGAGTACCAGAAGAAGGGCCAGGTCATAGGTAGGCCCATAGAGCTCGAGCTTGAAATGATTTCAGAGGCCATGCAGGCCACCCCCCTACCCCCACCGCCACCCTCCATTTTGTAGGAGAAGAAACTGAGACCCAGAAAACAGATGACTTACCCAAGGTAACATCAGAGGCAGCCTTCACTCCCCAGATCCTCTGACTCCAGAAGCAATATATTTTGTGTGTGTGTGTGTGTGTGTGTGTGTGTGTGTGTGTGTGTGTGTGTGTGTGTGTGTGTGTGTGTGTGTATGGGTATATATACATATGAGAGAGAGACAGAGAGAGACTGAATCTCCTTATTTCATCATGGCCAAAAGGGCGGTGGCTGCTTACCATTTGGGTGTCACAGTGATCCAAATGACAATTTTGAACCATTCTATTTTCACCTGGGCTGATTGGCCCTCCTTTTGACTTCCTGGTGATTCTGATCCTGAGGACTCCTTATGTTAAAGTCAAACTTAAAACAGAAACCGGATTGGCTTAGCCCCACTGCAGGTCAGAACTTGGGATCTCCAGACTCAACCTTCCCTTCCACAGGGATTATAGGCTTGTGTTGCCACCACACCTGGCTTTCTGCCTTTCAGATTTCCTACATTTGACCAGATTGCTCCCATCCAGACCCACCCCAGCCTAGAACAGATTCACAAGAACTGTTCTCCAATTGGACTAGAAGCTGGGTGGGCCCAGGGGTTATCAGAGACCTAAGTGGATCAATTTTTCAACACATCTCTTGAAATCAAAGTGTACTTCCAAAAGGACTTCTAAAATCTGGAAAGATTTAAATGAACTGATGCAAAATGAAGTGAGCAGAACCAGGAAAACATTATACACAGTAACAGCAATGCTGTACAAGAATCGACTGTGAATGACTTAGCTATTCTTAGCAATACAATGATCCAAGGCAATTTGAAAGGACTCATGATGACAAATAGTATCCACCCCCAGAGAAAGAACTGATTGAGGCTTAATGCAGATTGAAGCATACTATTTTTCCCTTCCTTGATTTTTTCATGGTTTTTTTGTTTTTTTGGTTTATGTTTTCTTTCACAACAGAACTGATAAGAAAATGTTTTATCTGATTATATATGAATAAGCTATATCAAATTGGTTACCATATCAGTGAGGGGAGAGAAGGGAGGGAGAGAGAGAATTTGGTACTCAAAAATATTGTTAAAAATTATTTTAGGGCGGCTAGGTGGCAAAGTGAATACAGCACCAGTCCGTCCTCAGACACTTAACACTTACTAGCCATGTGACCTTGGGCAAGTTACTTAACCCCAACTGCCCTGCCTTCCCTCTCCAAAAAGTGGGGGGAAATATTATTTTTAGGGGCAGGTAGATGGCAAAGAGGATAGAGCACCTGCCCTGGAGTCAGAAGGACCTGAGTTCAAATCTAATCCCAGACATTGACACTAGCTGTGTGACCCTGGGCAAGTCACTTAAACCAAATTCCCTTGCCAAAAAAAATTGTTTTTACCTATGTTGGGGAAAAATATTATTTAAAACAAACAAACAAAAATCTAAAGGAGTTTCTAAAACTATTCCTAATGACATAAAATGTTCCCTAAAGGGACAGGAAAGTAATGACATGTTAGATTGGAAAAAGGAAGGATTCTTTGCCAGACCTACCTTTTATTGCATATTTATAGCATACATAATGTTTGTCTGTATGCCACGGTGCATCAAATGTAATATGATTTTTAAATATGTGTTTTTAGTATACTTACCATAATTATGAAGCTATAGAAATTCATTCTTAAATTCTTTAAGTTGCTGAAATATTTTTAAAAAATGATCCAGGACATACAGTGCTGGATTTGGAATGAGGGGATCTGGGTTCAGAGTCTGACTGACATTGGATGGTAACCTGAGTGATCACTTAATCTCTCTGAGTTTGAGATGACTCATCTGCAAAATAAGAGGCTTGGATTAGAGGATCCTAAAATCCCTTCCTGCCCTAAATCTGCAATCCTGTGTAGCATGAGATAAAGTAGAGAATAATGAAAATAATACAGCTGGCATTTACATTATATTTATATGGCCCCTTTAAGATTTACAGAACACCTCACATTTTTATCTTGTTTATTCCTCACAACAACCCAGTGAAGCAGGTGCTATTATCCCAATTTGACAGATGAGGAAACTGAGTCTGAGACGAATTAAGCGATTTGCCCAAAGGGTCACAGAGCCAGCAAGTGTCTAAGGCAGGATTGGATACTTGGTCTTCCTGACTCCAAGTCCAACACCCTATCTACTATACACTGTTTTAATATTATGCTTAAGACAAGATGGGCTTTATATTTCTCTGCCATAATGGTGGGGAGCAGTAGCTCAGATAATCTCAAACAGTGGATAATGAAAAGATTAATTAAAAGATAATTAAAAATTAAAATATATTTCTGTAGCTACAATTTATAGTATTGCCATACATTATATATAACATTTATATCATCTCTTTCTATTGCTGAAAGGAAAATTCTCACTTTGGTCTCTTCACCCTGATTAACAAGGCAAAACTCATGCCAGGAAGAATTAACAGCAGTTTATTCTAAGTACATCAAAGTAGCAACACGCTGACAGGCTGATCATCGAAGCTTGGCAATGGCTTCGAGGGGGGGGGGCAGCTTTTATGGGTTCCTTGAAGACAATCCAGAGAGGTCCATCTCAGCAAGAGGTTGGGCCCTTGCATCTCATCTCCTCCCCAAGGTAGCAAGAATGTGATCATTTGCAGGTAGGGGTGCAAAGGTCACAGGTAGGATATGACTTGGCTAGTGACCAGTATCATGGAACTGGGTGACCCCCCCCTTCCCCCCCCCCCCGGCCCAAACACCGATTGACAAAGCAGGACTGGGAATGAGATGGGTCAACATAACTTTCAATACTGTTATGAATTTTATGTGTATGCAAACATTTGTAATTGCTAAATTATGTTTTATTTTAAAGCTAATTTGTTTTCTCTTTACTACGGTATTAAAATAAAGCCCTTGGGCATTTAAAATTCTTCACAAGCTGACCCCTTTCTATATCTTTCCAGTTTTCTTACATACAATAGACTGTGTCCTGCCGTCTTGGTCTACTGGTCCCCCACACATGACACTCCTCCTGTCTCTATACCTCTGTGCTGGCTGTTGCCCATCCTTGGAGTATGTGCCTTCCCCACCTTCCAAATTTCTCTTGTCCTTTAAGGTTGTTTGAAGAGTTACCTCCTCCTGAGGTCTAACCTGGTCCTGCTAATTGCTACTGCCTTTCTTTCTAAAGTTATCTTCTACCTATTCCATATCTGAGCTGGTAAACCACTCCAGTATCTCTTCCAAGAAAACCCCAAATAAGGTTACAGAGAGTAGGATGTGAAAATGACTTAAGACACACTCCATATTTATTATACATGTACTCATTTATGTTCGAATGTAAGAGCCTTGAGGGCAGGGCTTATTTGTGCTCCCTCTTGCTCTCCCCAGTGCTCCACCCAGTACCTGGCTCGTAGTGAGAACTTTAAAAATGCTTGTTGATGGATGATTCCTTAAGTTCACAGCACCTGAGTTCCTGCTGGGTCTAAATGTACTTACTGGCATGGTACTTCAAATTTTGTCATTTGCAGTTAATTGAGGATTAACTGTAACAACAAATATCTGACTATTCTAAGTGTCAGTCTCTTCTTGGCATTGAGAGAGGTTTGCTATTTTAAGGTAGATCAGAAATTTGAGTGTAACAGTGACTTGAAATTATTTTCTTCCTCAATTGTGTAAATGCTTCAAGAGGAACACCCCACAGGGATGCTAATTGGTACTCTCCTTTGTGTATCCAGCTTACAGTTCCTTCTAGCCAAATGGGCTGCCAATACGAGACACCTCTGGTGTAGATGAACCAATTAAGTATTCCACCATGAAACTCTGCCTTATGGGCCCCTCTTTCTCATCTGCTTGACCCCATTATAGGATTAATAGCAAGGAAGCATTCTGTGAGAATTGGGAAGAATCTGGAACAGTGGAAGCTGAGCTTATGAATAAGATTCAAAGCCCCAAATTCAGGAATAGGGTTTCTAGGGTTTTTAAGCTATAGCCACTTGCTGTGATTCATCTGATACTACAGCCTCTCTGGATCTCAGTTAATTCCATTCCCCTTGGCAATATAGTTCTACTATTCACACGAACTTTTCCTAAAAAGGGTCTTTCCATTTCTAAAGTTGCTAGAAACTGACATGCTCCAGATTCCTTAATATCTGAAAAACTTCTAAAAGTTATGCATTCTCCCCTTCTTCACAAAAAGGCTTATTAAGATTCAGGGATTGCAACACCTATCTGACTCTTTCCCACTTTGATGAACATAGTTTCATATGCCTTCTCATACGCATCGCCTCCAACCCAATGGTCTACCTTTTAATTCTATATTCATTAGAGGGATGAACGGAATTGAATTTGATGATCCATGAGCTTCTAATGGCTCTGTATGTACTGAGAGCAAAAACCTAAGCATCCCTGACCATTATCCTTAATAGTTCACAGAGCAAGAATGAACTTCAGAAATCATCTAATTTAAGCCCTTCACTTTACAGATGATGGAACTGAGCCCAAGGAGTTTAGGAGATGCCTGAGGTCACATAAATAGTAAGCCTCATAGGTGGGATTTGAACCCAAGTTCTCTGATTCCCAAGGCAGAACTCTTTCCACTATGTGACACCACTTTCTATTTTTCCCTGGCTAGTTACTGTCTTTCCAGGAATATTTCTAATACCATTACTATGTTTATAATTAAAATTTCATTAATCACAGCATCTCGGTATTAGAAAGGCCTTTATTCACTTAATCTAACTTCCCACCCAAATTGGCAAGAATCCCAATGACTGCCTCACTCTGACAAACTACCTAATAAGAGGGAGAGGTGAAGCCAGATAATAGTAGAGTTAGGTAGATTCAGAAATGTATAAATGATTACTCCCAAAGAATTGCTACTAACAAGTTGATGTCAATTTGGAACACCCCAGGGATTTGTCTTTGGTCTTTACTTTTCAACACATTTGTCAGTGACAGGACATAGACTATACACTTACCAGATCTGAAGATGAAAGAAAACTGGGAGGAATATGTTAGATGCCAAAATCAGGATTCAAAGACATCTCAACAGGCTGGTTCTATCACTAACCCGTGGGACTTTGAACATGGTAGTTAATATAACTGAATGAAGTTTAGCTTCCTTATCTGTGAATTCATAGGATTAGACTAACTGAGCTCTAAGCTTCTGTGATAGTACAAACAACCTAGAACCTAGAGCCCATAAAGCTCACTCACAGCAACCTACCTCTATTCAAGATAATCGGTGTTGCTTGTTTTCTTCTCTAGGATTCTGCCTTACTACTTCCTAGAAACTTTCCTGCCCCATGCATAGACAGATAATTGAGTCTGGGTCTCCCCACAGTACCGCCTGCAGCAGCCAAGGCATAATGTCTCCTTGACCGTTACAATGATGGAAAACCAACTCTATCCACCCAAGTCAGAATCACTTTTGCCCCACTGCCCAAATCCATGACTTTCTGCTGCCTCAAGAAGTGACCCTAGTGTATAGGGGAAGGTAAAGTAGAAGTGATTGTACAAAGTTCTAAGGACAAGTCTGAAGTCCTCTATGGAAATGATCATTTTTGCCTAAAGCCTAGTGCACAACAACTAAGTGGGGTTTATGTCTGTCTCCCTCATTATGACTGTGTCCCCACTTTCCTGCCCCTGGGTGCTTCATTTTTTTTAGCCTTGAGGCTAGTTCCATGACAAAAGGCTAATTACATATGAATCACTGGTCTAACACACTTCCATCCCCAGTGCTATAATTGCTATTAAAGACAAAGATAAACTCCTCCCAACTCTAAATCTTATGGTTATATCAGCAATGAGTTTAATATGAAAAAATTCATCATATATATGCTTACACACACACACATATATATAGTATCCACCTGCTAGCAGATTGTATGTCTGGTATACAAGGCCCAGTCTTCTCTAATTTCAGAGAAGTTGATCACCAGATTAGCTGCAAGGTGATGAATTATCAATTAAAGCAATTCTGGAAGACTATTTAGTTTTCAGGAAAGGAGTTATAACCCACAATATCAGAATAAATAAATAATGAAATACATAGGTAGATAGATAGATAAATAGATAACTCAATCAATCTTGTTAGGACCAACCTAAGCTTGTACTCAACTGGCATAGCTTTTGAGAGCCAAAGACACCTCTATAATAAGCGAGGTATCACAGAAAGGCTTTAAAATGGGAAGAGGATAGAATTTAATTGGGACAAGTATAAATGACTATACCTGGGTTCAAAAGATCAATGAAAAAGTATAGGATAAGTGATGGTAAGACAGTTCATAGAAAACAAACAAACAAAAATATGGGGTTTTGGTGGATTATAAACTCAATATGGATCAACAGGGATTTAGTATCCTACAAAGCCAAGGTGCTTTTAGGATGTTTTTAGATGGAATATCACTGAACAAGGCAAATAGTATTTTCACTCTATTCTAGCTTGGTAGGACCTCATCTGAAGTATTTTATTCAATTCTGGCCACTATATTTTATGAAGGCCATTGAAAAGTTGGGTCATTCCAGAAGTGAGTATACTGGAGATTATGCTATATTGGCATAATATGGTGATGATTGGTTATATTTGGTCTAAAGAAGAGAAGACTTGAAGTGACAGTGTTAACTGTCCTTGAAGGTTTATCATCAGAAAAGGGACTTGGTTCGAGAGGATAGAAGTATGAACAATGGGCGGAAGGTATAGTGTAAGAGACCTGATATGAAGAACACCCCAACAATTACAGCCACCCAAAAGTGGAATGGGCTGCCACAAGGAGTACTGGGTTCCCAGTCACTAGAAGCCTTCAAGGAGAAGTTGCTTATCATTTGTTGGAGATATCGTAGAGAAGATTCTTGCTCAGGTATTGAAGTGGATGACCTCTAAGGTCCCATATGTAACTCTGAAATTTTCTGCTTCTGTTATTTCCTGTAATGGGAAGCTCACAGGACTACAGGGCAGCTTATGATACATAGCTTTTATATTAAAAGTTCCATATCTTGCTCTGTCTTCCTACAACTACTGCCTCTTTGTACTAGTTCTACCCTCTAGAGCAGTGGTTCTCAACTTTCCTAATGCTATAACCCTTTAATACTAGTATGTGGGCATATCTGCAGGTGGGCAGACCTGCCTGGAGACAGATAGAGGAGCGGTGTCTTGGTTCCTAAGACCATCGGGTCTTAGGCGACCCCTGTGAAAGAGTCGTTCAACTGCCAAAGGGGTTGCGACCCACAGGTTGAGAGCCACTGCTCTAGAGCTACGCAGAATAACTCAAGACAGCTTTTATAGCAGAATAAGTCAGTTTCTCTTTCAAATGACACTTCAAATACATGAAAAGTTATATCATTTTTGAAGTTCTGACTTTTCACCATTCTAATTACCTTCCACTAGTTTGTCAAAGTTCCTCTGAAAATGAAGCACCCAGAACTAAACTCATTAATCTAAAGCAAGACTGAGTAGGACTGTTACCTCCCTTTGCTAGAGATATGATGCTTCTGTTAATAGAGCCTAATTGCATTAGCTCTTTTTTGACAGGTAAATCGTATTATTGGATCTTCATAGAATCATAGGTTTGAGCTTGTAATCAACAAAAATTCCCAGGTGCTGGATTCCTTCCCCTCCTCCCCCACTCTACGACTCAGCAATTTAATTGAACATGTATTACGCATCTAATGTATACAAATTTAAATTCAAAAGGTTGCTGCCATCATGGAACTTACAATTTGGTAGACGGGTAGGACACACATAGCAGCTAGGTAGCATGGTGGATAGAGTGCCAGTCTGAGAATTAGGAAGACATCTCTTCCTGAGTTCAGATCTGGCCTGAGACAATTACTAGTGTTTTTAACCTCGTTCACACCTCATTTCCTCAAACTACTTCAGTGTCTTTGTCAAGAAAACCCCAACCGGGGTCATGAAGAGTCAGACATGACTGAAATACAACCAAAAAACCCAACAAATCGACACACAGAAAAAACAATAATAAAACTAATAGATCAGGGAAGTAGAAAATAAACCGATACACACACTATGAAGGGGGAGAAGGACAATTTTGTTACCTGGATGAAAACAACAACAACAGGTTTGGAATCTGGCTCTGCCTCTAATTGTATGACATTGGTCCAGTCATTGCATGTTTCTAGGCCTCAGTATTTTCATCTATAAAATGAGAGTGGGACTATAATTTCTGCTGTGCCTTCCATTATCTATGATGCCTAAAATGTCACTACCAACCAGGAAGATGAAGAGAAGGCAGAAGAGGACACTCTGGACATCAATGACCACAGAGTTTCCCCTTCCCCTTCCTTGTGCAGATGAATTTTTTTTAACCTAAATGGAAGACTTTATATTTACCCCCATTAAGTTTCATCTTCCTACTCTCAGGCTGTTTGCCAGCTGTCAGTTGAGAAAATTGGACTAGATAATCTTTAAGGTACCTTCCAGCTCTAACATTTGATGATTCAATGATTCTTGGGTGAGTTTTATTTATCACTTCTTACTTGTCAGTTAGAATTATGTCCAAAGTAGGAATTTTCTTCATTTCTCCCTCTCTCTACTGAGAGAGAAATTCTCCTAAGTGATGATGCTCTGCTTTCAGCAGAACGATAAATTCTCCATCACCACGATACCTCACCCTGTGCCACTTTTAGAACCAATATTGCAAAAGCAGTATCCATATTCTTCATCTATCTAAGTGGTTTCCAAGCCACTCCCACAACAATATCATATCTCAGTAATGAAAGTAATAGATCATGTGCCCCTAAGTTTTTTCTGGCGTGATTATATCATCCTGTGTTTCTTTTTCATATGAATAAGCAGAAATAGCTAGCAGCCACATGTGATGAATCTTAGCAGGCTCTTTGTAATACACACTCAAGGAAGACAGCATGTATCTTGATCGTCGTGATGAACTAATTCAACTTTACACCCCTCTGCCTCCGTAACCTTACTTAGCAGAGAGTCACCAACCAACAGGGAATGACTCTTCTTCCTAGAGCTGATAATTGTATTTTTGTATCTATTTCTCAGGTGAATAATCTTTATTATTCTATTCTAAGACAGTGCTTCATCTTCAGAAAGTTCTCATTCACTTTCTGTGGGAAAAGTATTATATCTTCAGTAGCACAAAATTTCTTCTCTGATTCACATTCTTTTATGGGATGGCCTAGTGGATAGAGTACTGGACCTGGATTCAGGAAGAGCCAAGTTCAAATCTGGCCGCAGACACTTAATTCCAGAGTGACCTTGGGTAAGTCACTTAACCTCTGTTTGCCTCTATTTCTCAACTGTAAAGGCAGGATAATACCTACCTCCCAGGGTTCTTGCAAGGGTCAAATGAGATAATATTTATGAAATGCTTAGAGAATTGCCTTGTATATAGTAGGTGATTAATAAATCCCCTTTCCTTCCTCCCTCCTTCCACTTTTAATTCCTTTCTGCCCTTTGTGATGCCTAACAAACCTTCATTTTTGCTAATAAACTGTGGCATAAGAAGTGTTTCATCAAGCCCTTCTCTATTGTCACAGAGACCAGTGTGCATTGGTCTAGCACACAGGTTTGGTTAGAGTTTTCAGAAATATAGCACAGACTGTTCATCTCTCTCTTTCCTGGAAATGAGAGGCCTCTGTAACTCCTGCTACTGTCCCATCCCACCCTCTAGTAATTGCTGCGGTAACATTCTCTATCAAGATTATCTCTAGTCACTCCTCTGAATCATATAATAAGAGTTTATCTTCCAAGGAAGACAATGCCATAAGGATTACTCAAATAAGGACAGGAAAGCAAATGAATAGATGAGTCCATGAGCAATGATAGCTGACTGTGATATAGCTGTTAACGATTGTCAAAGCTTTTAAGCATATTTTATTATCTGAGATTCCCAACAACCCGATGAGGTGGATATTACTATCTACATTTTATAGACAAAGAAACCGAGGCTAACACAGGTCAAGCAACTTGCCCATGGCCACATTGCTATTAAGTGTTGAAGGAAAGTGTCACCGTATCTATAATTCTCAATCTACTACACCATGATACTTCTCTCCAGGGGACACATTTTAATTTTCATACATAAAACCTAAGCCAAGTTGTCCAAAATGTTTCTAAAATAATCACAAATCTCTATTGGAAAAAAGATTTGTGTAAGTGCAGGAAAAATATATATTGTTTATTGTAGGCTGAGAGAATAGATGGTCTATACTTAAATAGGGGTCTTGGTCAATGGAAAGTCAGATAAACAGGCCTACACCATACACAAAAAATAGATAATCTCCCTGAAAGACACTATAAGAAATTAATTTGCCTATTATGGAATATGCTTTTTGTGAACCTCAGAGAAGTTGTAATTTTGATTCACATATCACAAACTGCCAGGTTTAGCAAATGGACAGCCAGGTGGTGCTGATGAGAGTTATATGTGTTAAGACCATGATCTTAAGCCCTCAGCCTGAGCACATTATGCAACTCTTTGTTTCTTGGTTCAAACAAATATAAAATTAGATTAATTGAGTTCTTGTTAAGAGAAACAAAGATTTAGATAGTAATAGTAAAAAAAAAAAGGCCTATATTATAAACTCTAAACAATCATGCCTTTTATATATGGTTAAATTTGGGACCACTACATTAATATCTGTGATGAGACAACTCTTCCATGAATGGATTCCAAATTCAACTTTATCTGCAATTCCAAGCAGATAGAGGAAACTCCCCCTAATCAAGAAGGTAAGTACTTATACCTTTTGGATCCAAGGCAAATCACAGCAAAATGGAAACCAGACGGATAAGGCATCTTAGACAGCTCATCAGGGGTCTAGTTTGCTAGTTTTGGATTCAGAGGCCAACCCAAGGCTGCCAAGAGGCTGAAGAGTCAGCCAAGGAGTCAGATGCCATTACTGGAAGAATACTACTCAGTGTTTGGGATCTATGCCCTGTAAGTGCCTTTGAGAGAGGACAAAGAAAGCTTGGCTGCAATGATTACCCAGCCGGTCCCCAGAGAACAAAAATTTGGGCTTTCCCACCAAATTTCTGACGTGTTGCTTTTTTCAATAAATAAGTTAAGAACTGTGTAACTAAACATTACTAATTCATTTGATTAAAATTTATTGGATAACCAATGAATACCTGACGATGTTCTGTGCCTAGGATGGTATCAGAGAGTGGTAGCACTGTTATACAATGACAAAGTGAGATTCCCATCCTGGAAATTATCCAAGAAACACATGTAGTGGAGGGGGACAGAATATGTGGAGGGAGAGAGGTAATCAGCGCAGAATGAACTGAATCTTGCAGACGTTAATTAAATGCCTACTACGTGCAAGGAACCTGTTGCTTTGATACTGTACACCCGTGAGTCTTTTGTTAATTCAGTCCCCAAACCAGGCATATTCCTAGATGACCCTTCCTTCAAAAGCTACTTAGTTTTAGGTAAGGAAAGATGGGAGTGAATTGGTCTTTCTGCAATGACATGGAGATTGGTATTAGATAATGACATCCTATGGCACAGGAGTGTGCCAGTACTCATGACATATGTTTAAGTTTAATCTCCATTACTTTCTTAAGTCTCGATAATAAACATGATAATAAATCAAGCCTTGATTTGTAGACTTTGCTGATTTCTGTCTGACGTGTAAACACTCATTTTGAAAATTTAACAATCGGCTTGAGCTGGTACAAGCTGGCCCCTGCACATTCCTTCCTCTAGGCTACCAAGCTGAAAATGTCTCCATTTTTTCCCCTTAGGGTCACAAGCCACAGTTGGTTTCAGAAAATCCCATGCCTTGCTCATGCACTAACAGCAAAGCTAAGAGTATCTAAGACATCATGCTGTAATGATGAGAGCATCTGTTTGGGGGCACAACCCTGCATGCTCCTCAGCCGCTTGTTTTCCACCCTCTGTGTGCACCCTTCCGAGTGTGCAAAGCGTTAACAAACAGAGTTGTGCAGCACATCTGCTCCGTGCTCACTGCCGCAATTCCCATAGATTCATTATCATTAGCCGCTCTCCTTTTTACATCAGCCAGCCAGAAATGGGGATGAGATAATGAATAATACTCAGGGGAAGGAAAACCCCTTTTTCAGCTGCTTTAAGTCATGCTGATAATGTGCACACACCACCTTGCATTTACTATAAAGCTCCACAATTAGTTCACAGACAAGTTAACCTTCTCCCTCCCAGAAAATATAATTCATGCACATTTTATACCATGCAGCATTCTGTTAGCTATTATCCATCATTTACAAGTGTTATTTGTCTATAAAAATGACACTAAATTTTTGAAAAATGAGTCGGCTCTGCCTGCTTCTGGCTGTGTTTTAACAAATGGTACCAACGCAGAAGGCTCTAAGTCATGCAAGAAGCAATTAGTCATGGAAGCCATAAATATTTTTTAAAAGGATATAAATGATTGCTTGTCCAGATAGTAAAAAGTCTAAAGGCTGATACACAATAAAACAGGGGTTAACATAAAACAGTACACTTCATTATTTATTGTTAATAAAGTTAATCAAATTCAGGGCTTCTTACTCATGCATGCATTTAAATGGAAACTTGAACATGACATGCATATTTATGGAATACAGCCTGAAAGATCATCATCTGAAAAGAAAATCCAGCAAAGAAAGGATGCATAAATGTAGCTGTTATCTGGTTGCAACATAAACTGTTTTACTTTAAACGCAAATATTTATTTTAATTAAAACTATTAAGCCAAATAATATTTTCCACAACTGACAACCACAGCAAAAGCATGAATTCTAGAATTCATGCTGAAGTAATTTTTGGAAAGAAAATGAAGGAGAAAAAATTTATTCAGAACCTATGGTCTTATATAATCGCATCATTATTCTTCTACTCAAAATTGCTGTCTCCA
The DNA here is from genome assembly GCA_028627135.1 of Pseudochirops cupreus. Lineage (NCBI taxonomy): Eukaryota > Metazoa > Chordata > Mammalia > Diprotodontia > Pseudocheiridae > Pseudochirops > Pseudochirops cupreus. Next base: position 209,723,406 of record CM053580.1, read on the forward strand.
AAAGGTCTATGAAACTTTAATTTTTTAAAAAATGTCATCAATTAGTAATTTCTAAATGCATTATTTTCCAGCTAAGTTTGCACTATTTTAAACATCTGCCTAAAATTAGGTTATGAGAATTATTAAGGATGTCAAAAGATACAAATCAACTTCATTTCATATTATGTTCTTCAGTTTTGTCTCCAAACAGCTGAAATTCATCCCAAGAATCTACTTTAAGCTAGAATTACAGTTTGAACTTTAGTTATAAATCAGTGATAAAATACGCTAGTTAAGAGGTCGGGGAAATGAAAACGTATAAAGTCGTAAAATTCCAGAAGAAGCAACCGTGCCAATTTTATAAACCTATATAATATCTTATTCAATAAAGGGTCAGATTTGTGGCCAATGTTGCTAAACAGTTCATTCATTCAGGATAAAAAAAAAAAGACCACAATCTATCTTTTAGGGATGGAGATTTTTGTGGAGAAAAAGATGAAAAATGAATAAATAAATGAAACCATTAGTGGAAGTACAAAAGGAGAGCATAAAGTCTTTGAATGGTGGTTCAATCTTTCCAATGTAGAGACTATTGTTTATTTTCCACATTTCATTTGGAAATGAAATTAGCTAGTAAATGGAATTGAGTTGAACTGAGAGATAGAAAAGGAGAAAAACATGCTCCAAAGGCCTTTAGATATCTAAAAGGAAAAAAAATTATGTCACTGGAGGGTGGCTATACAGAAGGCAAATTTAAATTAGTTTCCATAACCTAGTCTGTTTCCTAGAGCTGAAAAAAAAAAGCCAAAATGCCACTTCTAATTTTATTTTTAATTTCTTAGATGTATTTTATTAACTCTTCTTTTATTGCATAGTTAAATATTCTAATTGGCATATAGTAGACTTAGAGCTACTAGATTCTCTATTATACTTTAATGTGTTTGTAATGGTCTACAGTATGATAGTGCTGGCAGGCCTGCTGAAGTCCCATTTATTTCTTCATTTAAAATGACTGCGTGATGATACAAGTTAAGTAGGTCATAAGAATATTGTGGTTTGTATCACTGCAAACTAAAACTTTCTTTCTCCTAGCTTTAAATGATTTAGGAGGAAATATGGAGGTCCTTTGCAACTACCCCAAAAGAAGACAAAACAATAATATTTTTTACTCATCAATTGCTATTTCACTTTCAAAGCAGTTCCCAAATATAAATCATCTAATCCCCAGAGCACCTCTGCATGCTATGTGTGACAAAAATGCTAATGTGCTCCTTTAACTTTATATAGAAACAATAAAGTAAAGTAGTTTGATGAAGGACCGAGGAATTAAGGTTGGTAAATCCATGAAAATAACCCAAGTTATTTCTCTAGAAAGCCTTTTGCCCTCCAGGGAGTGGTATCTGTGGTCACAAGCAGTAACAGTTTACGGACTTTTGTTTCCATCCAGACCACTGATTTATCTCTGGACAGACCAGAACTCACTTTCCACCACTTACCTAGCATGCTTAAGTAAGATCTATTCCTACTTTTTCTTAACGGAAGAAGGCTTGTTGCTCCATAAGACAAGACAGACAATCCTATGCCCTCCCTGGTGAGACCTAAAATGTTTATTTCTTTCAGTTCAATCTACCTCCAAGGAAGCAGCTGGACGTTCCTACTGGGGAGAGCTCTTCACTTATAATTGACTCCTAAAAAGAAATGGAGCAGAAAAAAAGAACAAACCAAAACGCATCTCTTCCAAGCTTATGTGAAGATCAAAAGTGAGAATGTTATTGCAACTTAGATTTTCCCCCCTAAAATGGTCAGATTTTCTTGTATTTTGCTCTCCTCATTCCACCCTGTTGAAATATCCTGTCCTCAACCAAACCAAACCAAACCAAAGCACAGATGGGGTTAATCTGCAGGAAATCACTGTTTCAGTGACCAGCTGATACTGAGCTTACAATAATTGTCATTAGTAAGTGAAAACAGTGATATTTGTTTCAGCAAACACATTTTCCTGGAGAAGCTTTAAAACACAGTTTAGTATTTTTTACACATTTTTCTTTACTTGGCTCATAGTAGGTACCTAATAAATGTTGATTGATTGACATGGTGCAGGTGGAGAGTGTAGTAGACAGAGCAATGGGCCTGGAGTCTGGAAGACAGGAGATCAAGTCTAGTTAAAACATTTATTAGCTGTGCTAACCTGGGCAAGTCACTGGACCTCCGTCTGCCTCCATTTTCCCAACAGTAAAATGGGGATAATAATATTGTCTATGTGAAGATCAAATAAGATAAAATTTGTAACCTGCTGAGTATAATGCCTAGCACAAAGTAATTAAATTAATATATTAATTTATAATTATTAATTAATACACTTGACAATGAATAAATACTTGTTTCCTTCCTGTGACCTCTAGATGTATAATCCTGTGAATGTTCAAAATTGTCTTGTTTGACCCAATGATGTTTACAGATGAGAAGGCTGAGATTCTAAGAGTTTAAAGTGGCTTGGTCAAAGTCCTACAACTAAGTAGAAACAATTAGGACTAGATCCCATGTCTCCCCTCCTCTTTGCCTTGTGTTTTTCTCTGTACCAGGCTGCCTTGATAGTCCCTGTAGGACAAAGATATGGATTTTTCCCTATTTCCCAGATAGGGAAAATGAGGCAAAGAACAGCTTTAAAAGGCCTAAGCTCAGATATCCAGTTAGTGGCACTGTAGGGAATAGAATCTGAGTTTTCCTTCTGATTTCCCAGTCCAATTCTCTCTTCCCTAAATAGTGGCCCAAAGGAGACATAGAAAAGTCAACACAAACAGAGTGTCAGATGTTATTTACACTGCCTATAATAAATGTTTGTTCCAGAAGAAATAGTTCAAACATGATGGGAAAAAGTTTAAACACAAAAGACTGAAGGGTCCAATATAGGAGAAAAAAATATGTTTGTTTTTAATAATACAGTGGAGGAACTGTTCAGGAACAGTTTGTTCTTTTGTAAAGACTGTCCTTGTTGTACAGCCAAGGTCAGCAAGATCATGAACTATCATCCACTGAACTATAGATTCTTGCTCAGATCTACCTACCTCCTTCCTTTGGCAAGTTCCTGGTTTGCATTTATGTGGAATCCTAATCTGTGGCCTGGTTTGGACTTACTTCAGTCTCGAAAGTTACTCATCAAAAGATATTTAAGTAAGCCAAGGTCAACATGGTACTTGGCAGAACTGGAACCTGGTCCTCTGACTCCAAATTAAGAGTTCGTCTCCAGTTCCACAACAGACCTCGTACCCCAACTCTGATTTGGAGGTAAATGATCAATGGTCGAGAAAGGGGAATTTCTGGGTGAGGTGACTCATGCCTTATAATCCTTGCTTCTGGGAAGACTGAGGCTAGTGAATCAATTGGGTTTGAGAGTATTGAACTTCACTAGGGTTAAACTGATGGAGTGTCTGTACGTGCTGCCTAAGAAGAGGCCAGCTGACCCAGGTCAGAAATGGGGCAGGTCAAGGCTTTTGTGCTGATTAGTAGTAGGACTGAGACAGCGAGTGGGTCATGCAGATCAAGCTTGGGTGAGATACAGAAAAGCAACCTTAAAAAAATGTGTAGGGGGAAAACTTGACGGTGAGAGTAGGGCGGAATAAAGGGTTACAGTAAGCTATGGAGGAAGAAAAATTAAGGCACATAGTAAATTTTCCTTTTTTTGCTGCCTGACTACACCTCAGAAATCAACAAATGTTACAAATCGGAGTTTGATTTATTATTTTGTTGATTGTCTAGACTTAATAAAATTATAGGGGAAATGTTAATAATATAGATTTAACTTAAAAGTGTTCCATGGGTGCTTTTTTTCCTAGGGATTCAGTTGTTAAATATTTACAGCATGCTACAATTTATTAAAGAATCACATTTGTAATTAGCCTGAAAAAGAAAAGACTTTATTTAGGTAGGGCTATCTTAAGGAAGTCATCTTAAACTCTCTGAAGGTCTGCCATGTGGAAGGAGTAAAATTATTGTCAAGTAAGTCAGTAAGTGTTTATTAAATGCTTCCTACATCCTAGACACTGTGGCAGAGAGAGAAAAACAAGCAAAAAGAAAGACAGTCCCTCCCTTCAAGACAGTGACCCAGCTTTCAACTTGATAGAAGCTTCCAGAATCAGGCAGAATAGTGAGCATACAGAATTCTGGGTATAGTAGCAGGAAGATCTGTTGGTGGTGGTCAGTGGTTCCAATTGTGTTCAATTCTTTGGGATCTCATTTAGGGTTTTCTACCGAGAGTGGTTTACCATTTCCTTTTCCAGCTCATTTTGTGAGTTAAGAAAACTGAGGCAAATAAAGTTAAGGCACTATTAATTAATTAGGGCCCAGGGTCACACAGTGAAGTAAACATTGGAGGCCAGAGTTGAACTTAGGTCCTCTTGCCTCCAGCGGTGGTGCTCTATCCACTGAGCCACCTAACTAACCAAGGAAGATCTGAGTTCAAATCTAACCTCTGACACTTACTATGTGACCTTGGACATAATAGCTAACCTCCATGTGCCTCAAGCAACAACTTAGTACTTGTCTATTCAGTCATAGACAGACTTTAAGCTGCTTCATGAGGCACATTCCATACTAAGATTATAGCTTAGATTCTTCCCTATTTCGTATATAAACTTCCAAAAATTTAGAGTTTTCCAACAAAGGAACAAATAGAGCCCAGATAACCATCTGCTAAAGATGTCATAGAAAAGAAACCTAAGGCAACTGAGGGCTTAGCTAGATGGGTCCCCTTTCTCTTAACCTGTGATTTCATCTGAGTAGGGTATTCTTGGTGTGGAAATTCTACCCACCAATGCAATATCAACTTATCTGAAGCTTAAGATTTTATGGAGTTCACTGAGGGCTCTTTGAAGTCATATGACTTCCCCACAGTCATACAGCTAGCATGTGCAAAAGGTAGAACTTGAACCCAGATCTTCCTGACACTATGGCTAGACTTCAATCTACTATACCATGATGCCTGCTCTAAAATTTTCTACCTGAGATTCTGCAATTTAAACTTTGGACTTCTAAAATTAAACAATCACATTCTACTCTACATGAGTGACTACTGGTTAATACTGGATCCATCGTTTCTTATGAAGAAATATTTTGCTACATTGCAAGCATTTTCATTTTACAACCATTTTCTTATCCTCCACTCTTTATTTAATGCATAGCATACTATGCTGAGATTCAGTTTGCTGTTTATTGTTACTAGTCATACTCACTTTAATGTTTACAGACCTCTACAGTGTCTGAATAACCAGAGGAGCATAATGTTGAGAGCTAAAAGACATCACAGGGATCATTGGGTCTAGCCTCTCATAATAATAGTTCATATCTATGAAACACTTAAAGGTTTTCAAAGAGCTTTCCTACAACCCTTTTTTAAATTTTAATTTTTAAAATTTTATTATTATTTTTTAATTAATTGTTTGTTTGTTTACTTTTAGTTTACAAGATTCAGTTCCAGAATCCCTTGAGTTTCAAATTTTCTCCCTTCCCTCCCCCCCCCCAAGGCAGCATGCAGTCAAGTATAGAATCTGCAAATACTTTCACATTGGACATTAGTCTGGTTGTATAGAAGGGTTGTAACCAATGGAGTGAGCAATGGGAAAGAGGAAACAGAACCAAACATGGAAAACAAAGATAGCATGTAGATTGGTTCAGTCTCCATTTAAACTCTGTTCTTTCTAGATCTTTCTCTGAATCCTACAACCCTTTGCTATAGATCAGGCAAGTATTACTATCCCCATAAGGCTCACAGGCTGTGAACACCCATTGTCATGTAACTGTCATGTAACTATATAACATCAGACCAAAGTACCCTGATTCTATATAGACAAATCTTTCCACCACACCATGTGACTGATCAATAGAAGCTGAACAGAAGCCCAGTAAGGTAAGCAATGAGATAGCTGTCTTCATCCCTTTTACAGATGAAAATAATGAGGCTCATAAGTCTTAAATGATATTTCCAGGGTCATCCAGCAAAGCATGTGAGAACCCATATTTTATGGTTCCTAATCTGGCGCTAGTCAGATCAACACATGATATTATCTATGTGAATTTTACTTTGAAATTACTAATTGAATATAATTTTTTTAAATTTAGTATTTTATTTTTCTCCAGTTACATGTAAAAACAATTTTTAACATTCCTTTTAAAATTTTGAGTCCCAAATTCTCTCCCTTCTTCCCTCCCCAAACCTCTCACTGAAAAGGCAAGCCAATTCAATATAGGTTATATATGTATAGTCATGCAACACATGTCTGTAATAGTCATGTTGTAAAAGAAAACAGACAAGAAAAAAACTCAAGAAAAGTAAAGTTTAAAAAATGCTTTAACCCATACTCAGACACATAAAATAGCTTTAAAAATTAAAGAGAGTGTCATCTGTGAGGCAATCTCACCTAGTGGAAAGAGCTATGAGAATCAGGAAGAATTAGAATTAGGTTCAAGTCCAGTTTGTGCCGCATACTGACTTAGTGACCTTGGATGAGTCACTTAGTCTCTCAGTACCTCCAGGCAATCTTGAAGGACAATAAATCACACAGAGTATGCCCATCTAAAGATAGTAGAAGGTGTTTCCTCATTGGTATTTCCCTATACCAATGAAATCACAGATCTAGTACATTTCTTTTGAAAACCCATAAATAAGAATTGAAATATTGCTTTATTTAATTCAAAATTAATAAAAATAAGCTCTCCTCTAGAAAAATCCCACTTACATTTCTACCTAGTAAGGTACAGACCATAAAGAAATTCAAGTACCCTCTTTCTTCTACTTCTCTCTTTCTCCTCTTTCACACACACACACACACACACACACACACACACACACACACACACACACATCTACCACTTAAAATCCTGTAAGGCGTTCTGTGTAGAAGTATCATCATATTCTGACATTTATATCCTTGAAAATGGAAAGCTCCACACATATCCCTCAGAATCTTTTTCTCTTCTCTAATTGCAAACTGGCGTCTCTAGCCACTAAAGCAACATGAGTATAAAATACCCCTAGTCAGGAAGAAAGAAAAGAGGTAATTGGAGCAATTTATATCAAGTGAGAAACTGTCTCTGAGATTCCTGTATTCTTAGTTGCAAGTGATTAGACTGTTTCTATTTGGGTGATTTTATACAATAAATTTTAAAGAGTGGTTGCTTAAGCACATCTAAAGGTTAAACCTCAAGCGGCTAATCTGTATGTAAGAACAAGTAACTGTCAAATACTTAACCTTTTGTAGATTAAAAATGTCTGACTAACAGATTTGAAATCACCATTGCTGTAATTGTTTTAAGTAGAAATTTGAGCATTTCAAGGAGATATATCATTTTTGAGCAGTAATTTTATGCTTCAGGTTATGCATGTCCAAGACTGATAAAAATCATTGCCTCTCATTTAATGTTATATTCTGGACTCATATACCAATTATACAGCTGTATCTCACTTGTACCATAGATGCATTCCTGAAAAGTTTTGTGTAAATGGACATTGGTAGCCAAATCACATTTTCCCATTGACCTACATTATCCCTTTAGAGATTCATTTTCTCTCTTTCTGATTAATCTCAATTGGCAGGGGCTCCTAACTCTCTGGAACTTATTCTTTATAGCTCCTGAGGCCAGAATTAGGACCAGCAGATAGAAATTAAAAGGAAGACAGATTTTGCCTCAACATAAAGAAGACCTTTCTAGCAATTACAGCTGTCTAGAAATGGAAAAGGTTGCCCTATTAGACAGTGAATTCCCCATAACTGGAAATGTTCAAACAGAAGCTGGCTTGGCCGCCTGTCAGGGGTGCTGAAGAGAGAATGCCTGAATTTGGTAGGAAGCTGGACTAAGTGACCTCTAAGGTCCCTACCGACCCTAAGATTCTATCTTTCCATGGCAGTCTTCCTCATCTCTCTCCCTTCTTCAGCTGTGTAATTAATAATTAGTCATCAAACACTCAAGTACACTTTGAGAGCTCAATGGGACTTCCTCCCCCCCTAAAACAAGGATCTCCTTTTGTAATACAAATAATTACAAATCTCCCGTTATCTGTTTTGTAAGCTTCAATTGTTTTTCTTATAATGGAATGTACCTTTACTGTTTTCCAGTAGCTACAAGGTTACTGGTTGGAAAAAAACATTTTAAAATGCAAATAGCTAAGCAAGAGATTAAAAATGCTGTTATGTTCTAAAAGCAAACACTGGTGCAATAACACACAAGCAGAGTGCTTTTGATTAATTACTATGGAAAATGTGCTCTTTGGGTTTAAGTTAAAACGCTTTTGAATTTTTTTTAAAGAACATCTCAGTTTATCCTTGAATGGAAATTGTAGCAATGAGACAAGAGAGAGTTTAAAGAACAAAGGACTAAGCATAAAATTATAGACTAAGTATCTAAATGTGGCCAAATGTTCTGGAAATGGAAGACTTCCATTCATATAGATCTGGGACCTCATTGATGCGACATCATGCCTTTAGTGATACAGATGAAAACTTAAACAGCTTAAAAGATTAAACATGCTAGCCCATCCCACAAACATTTTATCTGTCTTCCCATGAGTTTACAAGTGGTTCTCCCAACAGGTGGGGGACCTGCCCTCCTTTCTCTTGACATTTCAAGAAAACTAGTGGCTCGTCCCAGGTGTTCATCAATTATCCCTCTCTTCCATGACGGGCCCATCTTGTCCTAATACACATTTTTTTTCATGCCATTCCTATTCTCATACTATTTCTCTTCATGGTTCCTTATTCATTATGTATTACAGTCTGGTTATAACCTCTCCATTACTCATTTTTAATTGAATCAATACATCCATCAACAGAATTTAGTAAGTACTTACTTTGGGCAAGGGCTAGGCACTATGCTTAGCAGTGGGGATACACACAGAAATGAGACAGTCCCTGCCCTCAAGAGGCTTACATTATATAGTGGTAGGCAATATAATTATGTAAATACATACATAATACATACATACATGGAATTTCATGGAAATTAGATATATTTTCTCCAACTAAACTATAAGTATATGTATATATACATATGTATGCATATATACACACATATATGCATACACACAGATATATATGAAATTCTTCAGAGTATAGTATTCTGTGACTTATAGGGGATACCTTAGAAGAATATCAGTATTAAAAATGATAACCCTGTGCCATGTTAAGACTCTATGAGTACCTAGGTTTGAAAGACACTGCTAAGGGTAGCGCAGTGAGTAGAGCACCAGCCCTCGAGTCAGGAGGACCTGAGTTCAAATCCTGCCTCAGACACTTAACACGTATTAGCCATGTGACCTTGGGCAAGTCACTTAACCCCAATTGCCCTGCCTTCCTCCTCCACAAAGCAAAAAAAAAAAAAAGGCTGCTAAAATGAGGAAGCATCTCACCCCTCAAAACCTAACTTACTTGGTAGACAAGGCTGTAGGATTCTAAAACATAGAATCTCATAAGTTTCTCATAAGTTTGAGAAAACCTGCAGCCTGTATCTTTACCCAAAATATATTACTTTAAAATCAGAATTTTGGGAAAGTGTTTACTAAATCAGATCTTGGTTTGGGGATGGAGGCTTTTTTCTTCAGTCTCATTTTTCTACAAAAAAACCAAAGATGGTCGAACCAAGTGGGCCCCATATATCACATATTAATGTCATCATTTGTAAAACCTGGCCAAAAGAACTGACTTTTCAACGGGGACCTGTAAGGAATGCCTACTACATGTGGCTGATGTTTGATCACTGCGAAACAATTCAGTAAATGGGTTGACACTTTATTTTAGAGGCTGGATAGTTACGACTTTCTTTTTTTTTTTCCTTTCTTTTCTGCAGGGAACTCTCTTTTGCTCTCCTACAGGTATTCATTGAAAGTTCCAGATCCCCAATGTGCATTTATTCTATGCACATACTGCACAACAGATGTGGTTATCTGCAGGTACCGGATATTTTGAATCCTGCTTTGCTCAAGTAAACAGCATTCATCATGTATTTTTGCGCCTTCAGATGTCTGTTACTAAACACAAACAAGCAAGGATCACTGAAAATCGGAGGTTTTTGTTTTGGAGTTTGATGGCTGACTAAAGCTCCTGAATTTTAACTATAGGGGAATGCTTTTCTGCCAAGTCTGAAGCGCATGCTCTCAAGCTGACCTCTAAATGACCCCATCACCTTTAGCTACTACAAAGGGAGGCACAGTAAGTATGGTACCACCACCAGAAATGGTGCACAGAGAGAGGAGGGGGTCATCTCCGGGACAGCATATGGAAGTGCGTACTGACCCACGTTCTGTAGCAATGCAATTTCTGTGACAGTTTCTTCCTGAGCTCTCCCTGAGCATAGAATGCCAGCTGTGCCATAGTGTAAAGTGGATTGTCCTGTGGATTTATCCACACCATATCCATTAAGTCACCCTTGGGAACCAGCATTAGTAAGAACTCTCTGAAATTGGTATTCTGTCTTTTTCTGTTGATAAAGCTAGGGTTCTGGGGGAGAAAAAACCCACAAGAAAAATCCAATCTTTAGGGAAATAGGAGAAGGAGGCATTAATGACAAACAGGAAAGCTTCCCAAGCCACACTCCATGCTTCATCTTTGTGTTTCTTCCTCATAATGACAGGGTTAATTCCAGGGATGCTAAGAATTCTCTATAGGCAGTGCAAATATTGACCTGCTCCATTTTGTTATGCTAAAAATTTCTGCACAGGACTGCCAGATAGTTTCTTCATGTCCAGGAAATTCTGACTGAGAGGCAAACAAAAGTGCCTTTGCTTTGCCCTTCCCTTATCCTTCCATCTCCTCTTTGTCGCTTTAACCTCAATCCCACACTAAATGCCAGTCTTCCAGCTTCTGACTGAGTTCTCCCTATGCTGATACCGACGAAACCATTTGTCTAATTAATTTACATTCTCTAAGTAGGAAAGAAGCTGTCAATGGAACAATATTTCAAATGCATTGCCAGTAAAGCATACTACTTTAAAATCAAAATTTTGGGAAAATGTTTACTAAATCTGATCTTGGTTTGGGGATGGAGGCTTTTTTTCTCCAGTCTCATTTTTCTACTGTTTATAATAAAACATGTCACATTCATAACATATTCATCCAGAGGTACAATAATGTATCTCATTTTGTTATAATAAAATACAATGCAGAGCTAAATCAAGAACAGTCACCTCTTTCTCAAATGAAGACAAGTTCACATATCACAGGTTAGAAGTTAAAAGACGGGTACTTACTGTCATTATTCAAAGACTACTGTCAAAAGCTTTCTGATTTGCATTTCATGGAAATTAGATTTATTTTATCCAATCAAACTATAAGTGTCATACCTAAGTTTGGAATTTTTCCATAAATAGCTTAACATGAATAAAGCAAGAAGGTAGTCTAGTAAAATTGAAGGCTACCCAGCATAATGGAAAGAGGGACACCAAAGTCCTAGGATCTAATTCTGATTCAGTTTTTGAAGAGCTTGGCTTAAGCAAGTCACAAGATTCAACTCAGGTCAACATTTCTTACTTGCCTTCTATGTGCAGAATATTGTGCTCTATGAGCTGCTGTTTCCTCACCTAGCTATTTCCTCTGCCTGGTTGTGCTTCTCTGGACTTTTCCATCATGCTGCTGCCGGCTTCTCACCCTGGAATAAACCCTCCACCATGCCCTTCTCCCATTGCTGGACTCCTTCTACGGCCTCCATTTTGTGGATGGGTCTAAGGCAACCATGTGTCATTCCCTTCCCACATGTGATTCTGACTCTCTGCTTTGCAGCCATGAACCTGTACGCCTGCTTTCTCCTCCTTCTGCTTCCACATGTTATCTTTCTCCATTAGGATGAGAGCTCCTTGAAGGCAGGGACTTTTTCTTTTTGTACATATTTATATCCTCAGTGCTTAGCACAGTGCCTGACATATACCAAAGGTTAACCCAATCGTTTTTATCTGCCTATTAAGCATATGAGCATAACCTATAAGATTCCTTTCAGCACTAAAATTCTATGATTCTTGAGAGCAAACAATGTCTCATTTTTGTATAATCCAGTGCCCAGCACAATGCTGGATGCGCAATAAGTGCCTTATTCATTGATGATTCCATATTTCTACTTTACACGTGAGATGGACCTGGTAAGAAAAGGTAAATATTGTTAAAATGTCATTTTTAAATTATAAAAAGCAAGCAAATAATACAGATATAAGAGGCACTGTTGTCAGCAGGACAATTCAGGAAACATTCTATCACAAATGAAGATACTCCAAGTGGGCCCAACAGAAGGATCATGAAGAGCTCTTATGGGATCACAGAACCATACATTTAGGGCTAGAAGGAACCTTAGATATTCTCTAATCCAAACCCCTCGTTTTACTGATGTGGAAACCAAGGTTTTGCAAGGTCTGACCTTGGGCCATGGAACTTGCTCATCTTGGTGACGTCCCAAGAAATGGACCCCAGAAATCCCTGCCAAGGCAGGGTGACCCCTGACCACTTTTGAATCCTCACTGGAGCTGGATACAGGAAGATGTAAAGTTAGATATGGCCTCAGATATAGCTGTGTGACCCTGGGAAAGTCACTTAACTTCTGTCTCCCTCAGGTTCCTCATCTGTAATAATAGTACCTACTTCCTAAGATTGTTGCGAGAAGAAATGAATGGATAGTTGTCAAACCATCTGCATGTCTTGGAGCACTATGTAAATTCTAGTTATTATGACTATTATTGCTTTTATTATTGTCATTACTTCTGGATTTGAAATCTGCTGTACTCTGCCCCTTAACTACCTGTTCCTTTTTCTTCTATCAAAGCCAACAAAGCTCGATCTCCGTTTCTAACAATTGCATCCTTTTCTCATCTCATTCAATGCCACATACTCCAGACCACTTCTTGGGTTTATATGGAAGGAGGAAAGAATGTACTTTATTTGGAAGGCTATCTAAGGGTAGACATCAGGGCATAATAGAAAAAAGTCTTGGACCTAAGGCCGGAAGACCAATCCTGCTTCTGATACATATTCCCTACATGATCTTGAGACTGTCACTTAACTGAGGCAGAGAAGGGAGAAAGGGGAAAGGAGAGAGGTAGACTGTTCTCTCAGGTGCCTATTCCAAACTGGAGGATTCCTAAATGTTCTAAGATCTACGTTCAGTTGACGTATCCTATGGTGGCTCATAATCTTCCTTAAGCTTTGGTAAACTTGAACCCCCCACAATGCTCCTAAGAGAATACCAAATTTCATACCATGGAACACTACTTAGGACTGAGGCATGCCCTGACCAATGCTCATTTCAGAATCAGCCGTTGCAAGGTCCCTGCAGGGTGGCGCTGTCTCCTGTTTTGTTTCTGTTTCCTTAGTATGTAGAGGACCGCCAAGCATTGATTAAAAGGATTACCTGGTAACAGGCACAGGATCAAATGCTGGAGATACAAAGGAAGGCTAAAGCATTGTCCCTGCCTTCCTGGAGCTCCCACTATAATGGATGGAGGAGACCATATAACTAACTACGTACATTTATAGTATGTATAGAGAAGCTAGGAAAGTGATTTCACATGAAAGCATTAGCAGCTTGAGAGTGCCTGGGAAAGGCCATTCTGCAGAAGGGAGGGTTTGAGCTGAGTCTTAAAAGAAGCTGGGGAAACTGAGTCAGAGGGGAGGAGGGGCAGTATTCCAGGCATGGGAATCAACCAGTGATAAGACAAGGAAGTGGGAGATGAGTGTCATTTGGGAGGAACAGCAAATAGACCCAGCACACAGGGCTTTGAACTCAGCAGGCACTTCATAATTTCTTACTGCTGTCCTTATAGCTCCTATATGCTGGTGGGAATTTGGGTCTCTACTTAGTCACTGTCTAACTTCCATTTTTCCCTACCAAGGCGTAGATAAAAAAACATAAAAAGGTAAAGACATTGCTCCTAATATTTGAAAAACAAAATATGCCACCACCCTAACTCCATAATGACTAATTAAAGTAAATGCATAAGTAGTATATATTAAAGAATATTTTAAAAAGAAATATATTATTCTTCTTATTTATTACTTCATACTCTTACTACTTACTACATGTAGTAACTTGAACAAGTTTAATAAAGCGTTAAAAGGCAGAGATCCTTAGAGAAGCTACTTAGTTATTATGGCTAATAATATTATTCTAGTACCTCCTCAAGGCTAGAAGTGTCAGAGGTGGTATTTGAACCAAGCCCAATACTTTATCTACTATTCCTCACTGTTTCTCATAAGGAAGGAATAACAGCTCTCATGTCCTTTAAAATGGGAAGCAATAAACAGATGGATAATATGTCTAATAATTCAAAACATGCAATTTAACCAGTAGGTTTGAACTCCTCTCTTTGCTAAAAAAAAAATATATATATATATATATATATATTGGTATCATACAAAAGAACACTGAATTCTGAGTCATAAGAAGTTGGTCTGAACTCCAGCTCTCCTCTTTACTACCTGTGTGGCCTTAGAAAGCTTACTTTACCCTCTGTAGGGATCAGTTTTTTTCACCTATAAAATGAAGGAGTTATACCAGGTGATTTCTAAGCCCCCTTCCAGTTCTAAATCCTATGACAAAGCTACACGCAATGTTTTTTGCTTTTTTACTTTGAATTTCACCTTCTCTCGTTTTCTCTGCCAGAGAAGCTAATGAGCTGTGAACTCACCAAAAGGCCTACAGCAAGGTGAAGGTGAAGCAACAAAAAGACCTGGACTGAATAACTAGTTACTGATTCGTCAGTAACTGTAATAACTGGTATTTCACTATGGTAAAAATGGTGCTACAATAAAATCTGATTAATAGTAATAAATGCATAAATAGTAATCATTACAAGATATTTTTAAAGAAATGCTCTATTATTATTTCCTATTTATTAATTTTACACTCTTACTAGTTACTACAGGTAGTAACCTGGGCTAGTTTAATAAAGAACTAGGAAGCAGAAATCCCTAGAGAATCTGCTTAGCTATTATGGTTGATAATATTATTGTAGTGTCCCCCCCCAAGGCTATCCCTTCCCCCACTTACAGGATGGGTTACTCAGGGTTTAGCTACCTCTGGTTCAAGATATTCTGTGGCACTAAAACTATATAACTCATGAGCCCCCACTGGTGTTTACCTTTAATGGTCAGTGTTGAGAAGGGTAGTTCAAATCAAAGGTATTTACTGATAAGGTTTAGTGTGATCAGTTATAAGGCAGCAATCCACCTGAAAAACTGTAGTATACTCTTACACAAAGGTACAACACGTCAGTAGAAGTAATAGGTGTATTAGTAGACACACAAATAGTATATATATGTGGTCCAGGAAACACATCTCTGGTACTTCAGAGCCTTGATATCCTTTCCCTTTTTATGATATCCTCATACTGCTCCTCTTGAGCATCAGGCTGTTCATCTGGAATCTTTAAACATATTCCTCTGCACAACTCAACTTCCCACAGCCACTCACAGAGCTGCTACTTTTCAGAGCTATCTGTGTTTTCACCTCTCTCCTTGGAGTATGCAGCCTGCTTTTCAAAGAGCCATGTGAGTCATGGTGGATCTTTCTATCAGTCCTCCCGTTCCATAAAACTGGACTGAATGGGGGTGTCATAATCAACTTCCCCCAATAATAATGCAACATAATGACTTGCATTTATTTTGTACTAGTCCTGTGAATTCATTAGTATAAAAAAATTCTGAGTGGCGGAAATTCTCCCTGCCAGCAGAGATTAACATCTTTGCAAATTATAGTCTTGAGAAGTTGCGGGGGGCTTTAAGAAGTTAAATGACTTGCCAAGGTCACCAATCCAGTATGTATCAGAGGCAGAGGTGATGTGATCTCATCAGTGTGGGTATTCCCTTCAGTGATGCCAAGCTGCCTCCATGGCATTTTATAAGGGATTTAAGAGTCCCACAAGATAAGTAGGCATGAATGCTTTGTAATCTGCATCACTGAAGTGAGTATCCATTGGTAAGATTATAGATGCACTGAAATATTAGAATATTTATACTATCAAAGCACTCTTATAACTAGGATAATAATGATTTGTAATTAGCATATCAATTGTTCTTTTGTAAACGGTTGCTATTAAATTGAGATACTATATACAAACTGCATAAATACCAGCCATTATTATTCTAAATTGTATGAAATTTTCTTTATAAAAATGCTTCAGCACACCCCAAACATCTTGTTTCCATTATTACCTTTAACTCTTTTTTAAAAATGAACTGCAAAGTTAGCCTTCAGACCCATCTCCTCTCTGGATTCTAAATTACAAGGATCTAAATTAATGAGATTTTTTTTGCACACTAAACTATGGTGGAAAGCAGAACTGCAACAAGATATATGGTACCCTGTCTCAGGATAGGCAATAGAAGAAGCCAAGGAACCCTTTAGATATCCAACACAGAGGACTGTGCCCTGTATTTAGCCTGTCTAATAACTTGATCTATGACCCTGAGGAACTAAGAATTAAGATGTACAAAGCCACTGCTACTAGTAAAGAGGCAAATGAAAGCCCACCTTTGTGTGCTAGAAGAGAGAAGGGGAGGGAGAGGTGGCAGGAAGCCCAGACAGGTGAAACAGGGCTAATTAAATGTTTAAAATAAGACCTTATAAAGGTCTTCATTCCATCCAATAAATAGACTGTGTAATCATGCAAGGAGCAGTTCTGAATACAACCTCTTCTTTAACTGGAACATAGACAAGAATTTCATATTCCAGGGGATATCTATTGCTGCATTCCAGAATAAGCAGTATATTGTAGTGGGAAGAACACTGAACATGAAGTCAGAAGATCTGGGTTTGAGTTCTAGCTCCATTGCTTGCTCTGGGACCTTGGGCAAACCAACCTTTCAGTACCATAGTTTCTTCTTCTTTAAAACAGAGGTCATAATGCTTATACTATCTATCTCAGAGTCATTCCCAAAATGAAATAAAATATTATGTAAAGTACTAGGGAATAACTATAAAGTGCAACTGTAAAGTGGTATTATTGTCATCATTATTATTATTTTGGTTTCCTTTGGTGGGTACAGAAAATTGGGAATTATACTTCTGCAAACTACTTATTAGTAAACTACTTATTAGTTTAAATTCTGAACCCTAAGCAAAATCTTGCAGACCTCTTGACTCCTTCTCACTGCCTCCAGAAATAACCACACAATGAGCCCTGGAGGGCTCCCACCTTTTGTGTCCTCCCAGATACCACAGTAGCTGCTTGCACGGCAGTCATGCCTCTATGGAATATGGTATTTTTCTTTATTAATAAAACCCTCAGAATCAAGCAGAAAACATTTTAAGGGCAAGAAATAAGCAAGATAGTTTACCCAAGCGATTTGTTTCCCTTCTCAAAAGTACTTGAAAGAATCTTTATTAAGTCATCCTTCCCTATGACCTTCCCTGAGGGTAGAATCTTAAGAATGGAGCAGTCAAACAAACTATGTGAGCCATGATTGCGGAATGGCTGAATAAATCGCTATATGGGAATGTAATAGAATATTATGGAGCATTAAAGAATAATGAATGTGAAGAGCACCAAGAAATATGGCGATAACTAGTTGAAGTTATGCCAAGTGAAAGACCCACGTGACCCACAACTACGGAGAAGAAGGCGATTTTAATCAACAACCAAACTCCCGTTATATACAATGGATGCTATTAACATTATCTCATTCAAATAAAAAGAGCGTTTTTTCTTTCCTTTAAAAACTAGTCAGGAAGTGGTGGGTACAGTCTTCCAGCTCCCTTTACATAGGAGGAATTGGGGGCTGGGAGGGATTTCCCAGACTTCTGAGAGATCACACAGGCAGCTAGTGGCTACAATCCTCTGAGCCCAATACTCTTGACTACGCATCCATTGTTCTCCCCACTGTACTACTCAGCAATTACTTGGGAGAGTCTTTTGCTGAACTCTTTTGAGGATTTTATTTGGCTTGGAATCTGTTGGTGTCTTTGTTCTGTAGGAGGGGCAGGTAGGTGGCTCAGTGGACGAAACTTTGGTCCTGGACTCAGGAAGACTTGAGCTCAAATCCAGCCCTAGACGTTTCATAGATCTACGACCATGAGCAAATCAAGTAACCTCTATCCACCCCATTTCTTCAACTGTAAATTGGAGACCATAATATCACCTACCTCACAGGGTTGTTGTGAAGATCAAATGAGATCGTTGTAAAACAGTGTTGGACATATAGTAGGCAATAAAGAAATTCTTATTCCTTCCCCAGTATCCTGCAATCCCTATCCTGGGGCTGTTTTGCTTGTCTCTTTTGAGGATTTTATTTTGCTTGGGGTTTTTTTGTTTGTTTATTTTGAGGGGGGGGGTCTTTGGGAGCTTTTTCTTGCTTTTAGCTTTGATTTCCTTTTTTTCATAGTCATATGTTTGAATACTTGGATGTGTTTGGGGAAGCTAAAACAAAACATTCAATCATTTTCCTTAAAGAAACATTTATTTTTTTCTTGGAAAAAAATCAAAACAGACTAGTCCAAAGACACAGCTACCACACCTAGCAAGGGGTGATGGTCTATGTGTGTTGGTGGATTCTCCCAATAGTGAAATTAGAATGCTGTGCAAATATAATGACCCTTATATGTTTCCATCTTTCACATTAACTTAAAAAGAATTACAATAGTTCTAATTATTTAGAATAAAAATATTGCTAATAATTTGTGCTTACATAGTGCTATCCTCACAACAACTCTGTGAAATGATTAATAATTACTCTATAGAAGTTCTGGCCAAACTTCAAAACACACTATTATCTGATGCTGACTACACTGATAGCAAATATAGTACCTTTATTTTCTTATTATCATCAATACTTGCACAACTCAGGAGCCACAAGGCTTTGTCCTCTGTCTTCCACTTTAGACTTATAAGGGAACTAGTAGGGTCCTGTCCTATGCAAATAAGGCAGTTGACATCTATGAAACTAACACTATGAAACTGACACTCCGAAGGATCCTAACTTGTCCAAGATAATGTAGCCAGTGAGTGTCAGAAATGAAATTCAAAGCCAAGTCTCTATTGATGTCAAGTTCACTGGGGAGACAAAGTGGTTTGAGTCAAAGGACCAAGTTCAAATCCTTGGCTCTACCACTTAATTACTTACGTGTTCTTGGATAAACTCCTTAACAAGGGCATGCTTCATCTGCAGAGTAAGAGGGTTATACTTGGGAGACTTCAAAGGTCCATTCCAGCTCTAGAGATATGATCCTACAATTTCTCTTTCCACCATAACACATGATCTCTCACATTCTCTTTTTTTTTTTTTTTTTGCTTTTTGGAGGGGGGCGGGCAGAGCAATTGGGTTAAGTGACTTGCCCACGGTCACAGGACTAGTAAGTGTCAAGTGTCTGAGGCTGGATTTGAACTCATGTCCTCCTGACTCCAGGGCTGGTGCTCTATTCACTGCATCACCTAGCCGCCCCCCTATCTCTCACATTCTTAACCTCTAAATGGCATGAGGTAACCTGAAGACTTAGAACATGCATTCTAGCAAAAGCACTTATTAATCACCTACTACATGCCAAGCTGGGCATTAGAGATAGAAAGAAAAAAATTAAGCAGTCTCTGTATTCAAGGAGTTTCCATTCTACTGAAGAAGATTTTATATATATAATATTCAATATATTGTATATATGTTGTATATATTATATATATTATATTGTATATAATATATATATATATATATATATATATATATATTACAAGCTGTGTACCCCTGGGTTAAACCACTTAACACTGTTTGCCTCAGTTTACTCATTTGTAAAATGAGCTGGAGAAGGAAATGAAGAACCACTTTAGTATCTTTGCCAAGAAAATTCCAAATGGGTTCATTAAGAGTCAGGCACAACTGAAACGGCTGAACAACAACAACAACAACAAGCATACATATACACAATATAAAAAAACCTGGGGAGGCTGGGTGGTGCAGTGAATAGAGCACTGACACTGGAGTCAGGAGGACCTGAGTTCAAATCGGGCCTCAGACACTTGACACTCACTAGCCATGTGATCTTGGACAAGTCACTTAACTCCAACTGCCCTGTTTTCCCCCCTCTAAAAAGCAAAAAGTAAAAATGAAAATACATAAAAGTTAATTTGGTGGGGAAGGGACGAGTATCTGGGAGGCTCAGGAAAGGTCTCGTGTGTGATGCGATGCTTAAAATGGCCCTGAATTAATTCTAAGAGGCATAGGCAGGGGTGTATCGATAAATGTTTATAGAAAAAGGTTTTTATTACATACTTTTTAGATTTAATCTGCATTATTAGCACTTTCTTAAGTCTAGACAATTAACCAAAAAAAATCCAGCCCTGATTTTAGTGTTTTCCAATTTCCAAGGTGTAAATGTTCACCCTGAAAATTTAACAAGCTGGCTCTAACGGACTTCCTTGCAGAGGGCATACAACCCCTCGTACATTCCTTATGTTCTGAGTACATACCTCTCCATCCTATACATCTTCTCTCCCATATATGCTATCAACGGTTTGCAGATAGATGCAAGTATCTGGCAAAGAAAACTACGGGCCAAAAAGATGCTATGTTCTGAAGCCATGGGATATCCTGATCGTGTTATGATGAATTGGGAAGAATATGGGCAGGAGAACATCTTAAGTTCTGTGGGCAGTTGGGCTGATTTTTATATTAATGTATCAACTGCCCTAGACTTCATGTGCCCCTTACTGAAAACAAAAGTCAACTATGTCTGACAAAGCGGCCAACCCAGATAGTCTCCTTTCTGATGTCACAACAATTATAAATACCACCCTCACAGATAAGATGTATACTCTGCTTCATGGTTTTGTCTAGGCAGCTATTAACACTCTCAGTGGCAGAACAGGTCTCTATCCCAGGGAATTTCTTTCCTTTAAGAGGATTTGATAACTTCCCAGTGCTTAAAAAAAAATCATCACATGAGAAGAGATAAATGTTGCCTGTTTTCAAAGCCTCAGATGCTGCCCTTTGCCACTACACTTTTAGAGAATTTAAAACCTCTATCCCACCAAATTCCCCATGGGACAGGGCTTAAAATACCTGTGACTTTGGCCTTTAAAAGCTGTTTGCTTTTCTCTCTGCTCAACTGAAACAGGGCACATACACTACGTTACTCTTCTCCTTCAAAAGACCTTGATGTTGACTCCATTCTGGTTGATAAAATGGTCTCTCAACTAAGTAGCTTTTCTCCCACTATTTTCTTCTGTTCTTCCTTTCAATAAGCCTCCTGTTAAGGGCTGAGAAGCTGAGTCTGGATGCTGCTTATAACACTGAAACAGAAGGTCCCTCATGAATGGTAAAATGATTTAATCTGCTAGCAATATTTCTTTCAAGGTAGGAAACTGTAGTCTCCTGGGCCAATACAATGCTATCAACATTATATATGCTATTTCTCCCTCCTGATCTAATCTAATCTAGGGTCCTGGCTAGCAGAGAAAGGCAGACTATAAAAAGAAATGCTACTACCATTTACTTTGTCCTTCTGTCCATAGCGGCCTCAGATCTCGTATTAACACTTTGTCTTTCACCTCTCTGATGTATTTATCACATATTAATGTGTTTTTATAGTTATCTGTGTTACAATTTATCTGCCTACTAGACTTTAAGCTGCTTTGCCCACAACAGGTGTTTAACCCAATGTGAAATTTGGTTTAATTGAACAGAATTTGAAAGGATATTTTCAGTATTGGGGCCTGAGGACTTGTCCCTTGCCCTACTTAATTCAACATGTTTTAATTGATAACTTGGCTGGAGTCAGAGCAAGCAAATGTGTTAAGTTTGCAGACACTCCATAGCTTGGAGGGAGAGCTAATACATTAGATGACAGAAATGAGATGAAACATAATCTTGACCACTTAGAACAATGGGTCAGGCCCAAGAAGATGAAGAATGACAGATATAAACACAAAATCCTACATTTAGGTCTGAAAAGAGAAACTCCGTAAGTAGATGCTTTGAGAGGTGTGGCTGTACCAGCAACATTTCATGTGAAAAAATACGGCAGTTTTAGTTATTGACAATTCCATAAATGTCAAAAAGACAACGTCAACCAAAGAGAGATGATGAAAAGATCATTTCTAAAGTCAGAAGACCTGGGATCAAATCTTGTCTCTGACATTTACCACTTGTGTGACTTTGGGTAGGTCACATAATCATCCTGGACCCCATCTTCTTCTTCTGTAGAATGGGTGTACTGGACTTCATTGGTGTGAAGCAGTGGATAGAGTGCTAGAATTGGAGTTAGGAAGACCTGGGTTCAGGTCCCACCTCAGATATTTACTAGCTGTGGGATCTTATGCAAGTAATTGAATCTCTCTGTTTTTCAGATTCTTCATCTGTAAAACGGGGTTGGTAGAAGGGAGGTTAGACTCAGTCCCCAAGGTCCTTTTCAACTAAAATAATCTCTAATCCTAGGTTCCTTCTAGCCCTGGATCTATGAGCTTATGATCTTATATTAAGGTCTTTCCTGATCTCCCTTATCTGATAGTAGCTTCCCTATAAAATTATCTAGCATTTGTCTTATACATACTTCCTCCAAAGCACAGCTCAATAGCCACCTCTTTCCTAACCCTCCCCTCCCCCATATATTTTGTATATACTTACATAGTACATGTTGTCTCTCCTAATCCCCTATCCTTACCCTGCCCAGTTGAATATAAGTTTCTTGAAGACATGAACTGTTTCATTTTTTTGGTCTTTGCATTTCTAGTGCCTAGCATAGAACCTGGCACAAGGCATGGGTTTAATAAATATTTTTGATTGATTGATTGGATTGCTTGAATAAAAGTTAAGCAATCAAAAAGGGAGAGACATGAAGATCCCATTGTACTATGCCCTGGGACAGAGCACATCTGAAATATGGTGCTCAATTCTCGGTGTCACGTCTTAGGAAGAGTACTGACAAGCAGAAAAGATAGAACTAAAGACAAATGGAAGAATGTGAGTAGGACAGAGGACACAAAACCATGCCAAAAGAGAATGGTTGTAGCCAACCAGAGATTTTTAGGCTGCAGAATGAAGATTTGGGGAGGACATAATAATTGTTTCCAAGTATTCAGAGTGCTGCCATGTGAAAGGATTTGTCTTTTTCTATTAAGCCCCAGGGGGTCCAACTAGGAATAAGAAGTGGAAGTTACAAAGAGGACATTTTTAGCTTCATGTAAAGACAACTTTCCCAATAGATAGAGCTGAGACAAAGTGGAATGAGCTGCCTCAAAAGGTCCTGGCTAAACAATAAACAATACCTGGTGCTTAATAAGTGTCCACTGACTTGACTGAAAGCTATATGATGACATCACGGAGATGTTATGCAAGGGATTTTTCTATAGGTTGGAGTCGATGTCCTCTGGATCCCTTCCAACAATGGTGTCTTGTGATTTTTCTCCCATCGCTTCATCTCAATATAATAATGATATGACAAATATTTATTAAAAAGCTGCTACATACAAAGTATACAAAGATGAAAAAAACAGTATGCAATAAAATTACACTTTATTGGTTGAAGCGGAACAAGGCAGATTCACCTGAGGTAAGCATTGAAGACAAAAAGTGTTCCAAGCAGGGAGAAGGAAATGCATTTCAGCTATGAGAAAGAGCAAATACAAAGAGGACAGAGCTGTAACACTGAATTCCAGGAATAGCTATTAGCCTAGTTTGGCCGGAACATAGAGTTCATGAACCAGAGTACTGGGGAATAAGGCTGGAAAGGTAGATAGGAGCCAGATTATGGAGTGAATTAGAAGCCTGGCTAAGGAGTATATATTTTATCCTAGAGGCAAAGGGGGACCACTCAAGGATTTTGAGCACGTCAGTGACACGGTCAGACCTGTGGCTCAGGGACATTATTTTTGTCAGCTGTGTAGAGGAGAGGTTTGAAGAGGAGAGATTAGAAACAAGAGCACTGAATGGGCTATTACAGCAAATTAAGGCAGGGAATAACAAAGGTGTAGAATGATTTGTTAAGTGAAGAGAAGGGGACAAGGGATGTCACTATGATCCACAACTAAGTAGATTTGGAGGTTGAAGGAGAGAGAGAAAATTTGAGGATAACTCCAAGGCTAAGAACAAAAATGAATGGGAAGATGATAGTGCCCTCCACAGAAAGAGAGAACATGGGGAAGATAATGAGTTCTGCTTTGTGAATGTTGAATTTGTGATGTCTAATAGGAAAATTGTAGAATTAGAATTCAGGAGAGAAATTGGAGCTGAGAATGTAGATGTGAGAGTCTCCTGTGTAGAAACGATATCTGAGCCTATAGGAGTTAAGTGTTCTTAATGGAAAACTGCCACAAAGTAGGCAATGACTTGTTAAATGAATCTCCCTCTTTTAATACATTTATATGGCTACATGCACATATATGTGTATGTATATGTATGCATGCACCTTTATATATGTG
>CM053580.1:209748248-209763732 GCA_028627135.1 Pseudochirops cupreus
ATATATATAATACTATAAAAGAACTGTTCTGTTTGCTCATTTTTCTTTTACTGCCTTCAGTGGTCACTTCCTGACTTCATATGAGAGAGAGTCAATAAAAAGAAACTAGAGAAATGTTAACAGCCTAAATGACCAAACATACATTTAATAGGTTAAAATAAACAAAAGGAAAATCACTATAAATCAGGCTATGTGTTTATCTACCATTTTATTTCTGAGAAATTCCTTCTTATATTTAGGAAAAGAATACTGTACCTAATCTCCATCACGAATGTTATGAAACATTATTAGATGAAAGTCTTAGAACACATTTAGCAAAATGGAATATGAGTTTAAATATTGGCAATCGTGTAGCATGAAAAGGAAATGCATGTTTAACTATTAAGAAGCTATTCATTAAATAGTTTTTTATTGTGAACTTTTGTATTAAGAGTCATTTAATGTATTTATTGGGTACTTAATGTGTGCAAGTTACTGTGGGAAACACAAAACTGAATAAGACTTTGTCAATCTATATTCATAATCTAATGACCCATAACTATTCCTGTTCTCCCAATGAATAATGAATTAAAAGTGAGGTGCCCATGTTTCTTGAGAAATGTTGAGGCAGAGTTGTATGATTAAAAAAAAACTAGCTTAGGTTTTATGGACTTTAGCAAAAAGCTTTATGCTCTCAAAAGCCAGTTTCAAACACTTTAATAAAAAATATACGTGGGATCAAGGCTTAGATTCCAGTAAATATAAGTGATGATAAAACAAGCAAGCACAAGGAAAGGGCTTTTAGTGAAACTTCATATTTCAACAAAGCTGAAACTAGAAATTCTTGCACCTGGGGGAAAAAAAAATACAAAATAGATTCTCAAATCAGTTAATTCTGGGTGGAGAGTAAGTAGAGAACAGGATAGAGCCAGACTAGGGAAAGAGTGGGTCTGGATGCGGTTATGGTTATGGAGAGGAAGCTATCTTGTCTTTTCCACTTTTAACTATTTTTGCTAACTCTGTGCTAAGCTCAGTTATTTCCATAAGGCTGAAAGACTACAAGTGTTCTCAGACACTCTTTAAATTTTGCTGCCCTGGGACAAAGTCCTATCACCCCACCAGCCCTAATGTTCTGCATTTCAGAGTCCCTAATGTGCAGCCTGACAAAAATAAATCAGAATAAACTCATAGCCTGCTGTTGCCTTTGGTTCAATTTATTCCTCCTAAATTTAAAAATATGAGAGACCAGTGTATGTTTCCTTCTTCTGAAAGCTATAATCATTATGTGTGGACATGTGCATCTTTGATATTCAACACACAAGTTGAATGTTCAGGTATATTTGGAGTAAGAGTACTAAGAGATTTTTTTTTGTCCTTAGTTAATTCTGATGAAATTGAGTAGTGTGACTAACTAACATTATGAAGCACTTAGTGGGATTTAATACCTGTAGGAGACTGGGACAAAGTAAAAATATAAACCAGATAAATGGAAATGCAATCATGCTTTCTAGTTTGTATGAGGACATAAGCAGCAATATTTTGAACTAATTGCTACTGATGTAAAGTACTTTGAAGAAAACCCATTAGAAGAGAATTAAAACTTCAACAGATTAGCTGTTCTTTAATGGGCCTGTCTGAAGATCTTTTGATGCCTAGAAAATCTTTTCTAATTCCTATCACTCAACTTACTTGCCTAGAGAACCAACAGGATCTTTTCCTTACTTTTTTTCAGGATGGCAGGTATGCCAGAAAACATCTTTTCTCGAGTGAATTAAAAATATATTTTTTAAATATTAGGGGGAAAAGATGCTCTGTTTTGCATTTCAACATCTCTAGGTGAGATTAAAATCACTTTTTGTGCTCTTAGTGATTCTGAATAGGAAGAGCAAGGTCTAATATGCTTCCTTAGACCTATTAATTATTTACTTTATTGAAATACTGATCATAGGCATTTTGACTTCATTTCTTTCCTACAGACTTTCTATTTCTCCTTTGCTTAGTAGTAATATATAGTTATGGTGAAGTTCACAAACACGCAAAAGAGGAATAAGGAAATAAGCATTTCCTAATATTTCATGGCTTAGTTATAGAGATTTAGTTTCTACAAACATCACGAGTGAAGAGCCTCTAGAAGAGTGGTTCTCAGCCTTCCTAATGCTGTGACCCTTTAATACAGTTCCTCATGTTGTGGTGACCCCCAGCCATACAATTATTTTCGTTGCTACTTCATAACTGTAATTTTGCTACTGTTATGAATTATAATGTAAATATCTGATATGCAGGATGTATTTTCATTGTTACAAATTGAACGTAACCCACAGGTTGAGAACCGCTGCTCTAGAATCTCACAAATCATGATGAATAAAATTCAATGTGCACTTCTGAAAGAAATCTTAGTTCAGGATTTTGTACCTAATGATTAGCTAAATATATTTAATTTGACATATTCTCAAGAAATTTCCATTTGTAAAATTTTCTTACTGTAGGTTTTATCTCTAGGTCCATGCGTTCCATTTTCACTTTCAAAGAATGTTTTCCTTTTACATAGTTTCAGAATCTAAGCATTAAATATATATACTAAATATGAGTTCTAAAATCTCCTTTTTAATAGATGATGGTGGGGGTGATACTACCAATAGTTTTGAGCCTGTTCCCTGGCTTATTATATAGTGATTCCAATAAGTAGAATTCACTGTTTTGTTCTTTTTAGTTCTTACTGCAATAAAACTCTGTTAAGGTTTTAAACTCCCCATCCTGCTAAAACCCGCCGCTTTCTCCATCTCTTTCACTTCTGTTCATCTTTCCTACCCTTAGTCACAAAGGCTTAATGCTTTGGTGTTATCACTGACATTTTGCTTTCCCTCAACTGAGACAATCAATCAATTGCTGTGCCTTATCATTTCTACTCCTATATCATTTTTCATATTTCTTTCTTCACATATTCCTTCCTTTCATTTCCCACTGCTGGCAATTATGTGTTTCTTTGTCTTGTAGGATTCAAAAATATAGTCCTTAATTAACCTTACCTGGACAATTGTCTCCTCAATCAATCCATCAATATTTATTAAGAGTCTGTTGTATGCCAGGCATCGTACTAAGCACTGACTGGGATTACAAAAAAGAGGTAAAAGGTAGTCCCTGCCTTCATGGAGTCTACAATCTAATGGGGGACACAAAATGCAAACAAATATATACAGAATAAATAGGAAATAATTAGCAGGGGAAGGCCCTGGCATTAAGAGGGTTTGAGAAAGATTTCCTGTAGAAGGTAGGATCTTTAGTTCGACTTAATGGAAACCAGGGAGGGGAGCAGTCAGGCGTGGAAGAGCGAGAGCATTCCAGGCATTGGGATACCAGAGGGACAGAGTGGTTTATAGAGCAGGCAGAAGGCCAGTGTCTCTGGGTCAAAAAACACATGTTGAAGATTAAAGTGTAAGAAGATGTTAAAGGTAGCAGAAGGCTAGGTTATGAAGGACTCTGAATGCCAAACAGAACATTTTATATTTATTACTGGAGACCAATAGAAAGCCACTGGAATGTACTGAGTAGAAGGGTGACATGATTGGACCTGTGGGTTAGGAAAATCACTTTGGTGGCTCAATGAAGAATGGATTGGAGTGGGGAGAGACTTGAGACTGGCAGTCCCACCAGGAGGCTATTGCAGCAATCCAGGAGTGAGGGGATGAGGGCCAGCACTAGAGTAGGGGGAAAGGAGAGAACAAAGACATATTTGAGAGATGTGCAAAGGTGAAACTGTCAGGTCTTAACAACACTTGGACATGGAGGGTGAGAGATGGTGAGGAATCCTGGGTAACTCCAACGTCACAAGACCGATGGACTGGGAGGATGCTGTTATTCTCTCTAGTAGGTTGGAGACAGACTGCAGAGGTCTTTCAACACTAGTCTAAGGACTTTCCTTTTTTATTATAGAGGCAAGAGGGAACCAATGAGGATTTTTTTTTTAAGCAGAGAAGTTATATGGTTAGATCTGTACATCAGGAAAATTATTTTAGCACCTATTTGAAGGATGAATTAGAGATTAGAAAGAATGGATATTGGATGTTTGAATAGAGAAAAGGGGAAGGATTTATGAATTATGTTGAGGGTAGATTTAATAAGACATCTAAACTGATTGGATAGAGCAGTGAGGGAGAACAGAAGAATCAAAGATGATGCTGGATGGGATGGCAGACCTGGGGACTGGGAGGATAGTTATGTCCTCAACAAAAACATCCAAGATTGGAGGAGGACTGAGGTTTTAGGTGAGGGAGTGACAGCAGGGTGAGGGGTAAGAGTGAGTTCTGCATTAGACATGTTAAGTTTGAATTATGGTACCTCCATTTGAAGATACCTAGCAGGTAGTTGTTAGTACAGGACTGGAGTTCAGAAGAATATTAGGGCTGAGCATATAGATTTGGGAGTTATCTTCACCAAGATAATTGAACCCCTAGGAGCAGATGAGATCACCAAGAAAGAGAGTGTAGAAGAGAAGGGGGCTCAGAATAAAGCCTTAGGGAACATGGAAATTTAGTGTTTGTTGATTTCAATTAAGGAAGCTTCATCTGCTTCATAATTCTTATAGAAGCACTTTTAAAAAATAAATTTTATTAATATCTTCTGTTTTTACATTGTTTCATTTCTCCATGTAGCCCTTCTTTTCCTATCAGAAAACCTTACCTTTTTTGTTCTGATACAGAATAAAATATAGGGGGAAAACATTTTGCAAAACTCACCAGTGTGTTGGAAAAGTCTGACGTTAAGCACAGTCTCCCACCTCTGCAGAGCAGAATGGGGAGGTGCCTTTTCACAGAGCTTCCGTGGGGTCGACTTTAGCCATTATAATTACAGCATTCATTTTAGATGGTTTTGATATGGCTGTTCTTACATTTACCTCATTTTCATTCACGGTGTACATTAGTTTCCTTTTTCTACTTACTTTGCATCTATTCATATAAGTCTTCCTGTGTTTCTCTGTAGTCATCATATTCATAATTTCCTACAGCATTGTAATATTCCATTGCATTAACATGCCACAGTTTATCTATCCTCTAGTTCATGGGCATCCAATTTGCTTCCAGTTCTTTACTATGAATAGACTTTATATAAAGGTTTTTGGAAACTTTTTGAAGCTTTATTAATGAATAAGCATCACAATAGCCCTCAACTCATGACCACTCCCCAGTCTTTCCATACTCCTTAAAGTTGGGGCTGTACACCTTGAAGGAATTTTGTGATTCTTACAAGCAAAGGATACAGATTTTTTTGTAGCTATTTAAGAGAACTCTGAACCACAGAATTGTCGTTACCCAACCTCCCATTTACAGACCAGGAATTCACAGTATCTATAGTTCTTGCTATATGGTACAGCTCATTAACATTTCCTTTAATTTAATAAATATTTGTGGAGTACCTACTGTGTGCAAGGTGGTGGTATGTCAATCATTGTGAAGAACACACAGAAATACAAGAGATAGGGTAAGTGCTCCTGATGAACTGAAAATATCATTGGAAAACCAGCGTTGATGGAGTAAGACAGTGTATAGCACAGGTTCTTAACTTGGGGTCCATAGATTCCCAGTATATCTGTGGATAATTTTAGAAGGTCTGTGAATTTGGATGGGGGGGGAAGAAGATTTTTGTTTTCATTAATTTTTGGCTTTCTTTGTAATATCATGTATTTTAAAACATTATTCTGAGAAGGAGTGGGTCCCACGGTTTCACGAGACTGCTAAAGTGTGACACAAAATAAGTTCAGTATCCTTGGTCTACAGAACCTCGAAGTGTTAGAACTTTGGGTCCTCAGGAAAGTCTCAACCTCAGTCTTGTCATTTGTAAAGTGTGAATGATCGTATTTGCACTCTCCCAGTTTACTGTATTTTGAGGATCAAATGAAAGAATGTATAACCATACTATCTATCTTCCTAGCTACCTATCTTTCCATCCATCCATCCATCCATCCATCCATCCATCCATCTATTCAAACGTCAATTCATCTCTGTTTTTGTCTCTGTCTCTGTCTCTCTATCTCTCTTTCTCTCTGTTGCTATATATAGTGTCATTGAAAGATCATAATGTTATAGGCCATTATTTGGAAAAATGATCCAATTCATAGCCTATAGAGTTTCTCTTTTATTTAGTGTATTTTAATGGGCAAGTTTTTTAGGCTTGCCTTGTATTGGGTAACTTCCTGTCTGTAAAATGGGCTTCCTGATATTTCTCTTTTTTCCTTGAGACTGTAGTGAGACAGACATAACTGCCAAAAGAAAAATCAGTGTGGAGTACTTTGCTAAACACAAAATGCCACGATGATGAAACATGTCATTTTTAAGGCAGGATTTTAGTACTAAATTGAACCACCTTTGTATTTTAATGGCTTAAGAAATCAAGTACTTCTATTAAAATTACTATCATATAAAATGCATATCATATTGTACTCAAAGGAGATTTATAGATATTAATTGTAGCTTGAGTTCTACTGAAGGTCAACTACTAAATAATAAAATCATGACACAACAGCTTCTTATATTCTTTTTATAGCTTTAATGCAGCCCTTGCTAGGGTGCTTTGCTTTTTTTTTTCCTTTCCTCTCTGCAATATTCAAATTATTAACAACAACAGCCTTAACATAACTGATGGCAATATGGGTTTTGCTGCTGTGGCAGGATCAAGGGATTTTTATATAGTCTTTTTGGCTAGACACCAAGAACACAGTGATCAATCCCTCCTCCTGCTGTTAAGCAGAGCACAATATTTTAGGGTAAACAGTTAATCATTAGAAGGGTTCAGTCAGACGGTAGAGTTTTATCAGAAATATATAAATATATATGTATGTATAATGTATGCATATAGACTATATACATATACACACAATCACATATGAATATATGTGACATTGGGAGAGTGCTCTGCATTGGAAGTTTAGGGACCTTTCATTGTAGGACTTCTCAAAAAAGAAACACTTTCAGTAAAGGGTTCCATTTCTTTCATTTGCTAGGATGAAAATTATATTTGGGATCCTAGCCTCAGGGAACCCATTCTTTAAAGTCTGGAAGATATTCCTCCACCCTCTAGAGCAGATACTGAGGAATCTATGAAGGTACTGGTCAATTATGCTCCTCCTTCGGTACTTTTTCCTACAGAGAATATACTAAATCTCAATGCCTTTTACCTCTTTTATTATCGTTTGTAAAAAACTAGTGAGCATCTGTGAAGCACTTTGAGGTTTATAAAGCATGTACAACTGCTTTCTCATTTGATCCTCGTAATAATCCTGGGAGGTAAGAGCTACTATTTTCTCTGCTTTACATTTTACAGATAAGGAAACTGAGGCAGAGGTTAAATGAATTACCCAGGACTAAGAAGTATCTGAGGTTGGATTTGAACTCAGGTCTTTCCAACCCCAACTCCAGCATTCTAGCCACTGTCCCAGATAACTCACTCTATTTTGTTACTTACTACCTAAATGACCTTGGGAAAAATCACTACATTTCTCTAGTAATCAGTTGCCTTATCTGTAAAATAAGGATATTGGTCTCAGTGACCACTAAGGTTACTTCTAACTCTAAATCTATAATCCTAATACCCCCAATACTGGAGACTCCAATTTAAGATATGAGGGGCAGAGGGGGGAATGCCACAGTGGGATAATCAAGGCTTTTTTAAAAAAGGGGGAGGAAGCTGTGTGACGCTGGGCAAGTCACTTAACTGTGATTGCCTTGCCAAAGAGAGAGAGAAAAAGAAAGAGATAGATGGATGGAGAGAGGGAAAAAGGGAGAGGGAGAGAGAAAGAAAGAGAGAGAAAGGAGGGGGAGGTGGGAGAGAGAGAGAAAGGGAGAAGCTTTCACATACTCATAGAATAAAATCTCTTAAAGAAGCTTTTCAAGAGACCAGGCACCAAAATTTTCTTCCCTAGGAAAGCTTATGAAGGAAAAAAAAACCAATTAGGTGGTATTTAATGTACTGCTCTGGAAAATATTGCAAACAGGAACTTCTTGAGGTAGTTTTACTTTGCTGTATCTCAGTTTTCTTTTTTTTTTTTCTTGGATATTTTCCTCCTATCTCTAAGGTCCTTTCTAGTTCTCAAGTTCTATGATTTAATGCCCTTATGTCTGTTCATCATTATCAGAGTACTTTTGGTCAACAGGAAGTGAAAGGGATTAACTGTGCACAAGGATGTGCAAAGATTAATTTGAAGGGTACTAGATATCACATTACAAATCGACCCAATTCCTTTCCTTTTTTGATAGTAGGACTATATTTTCATTTGTAGGACAGCTTTCCCAGAAAAGGGGACAATGATGGGATCGTGGTGGCAGAATGTTCAGAGACTGAAGAAGTATAGTTATATGACCTAGGTGACAGAGTAGATAGATTGCAGTTCAGGAACTTCAGGAAGGCGTGTTCAAATCTGGCCTCAGATACTAATTAGCCATATGACCCTGGGCAAGTCACTTAACTTTTATCTGCCTCAATTTCCTTATCTGTGAAATGAGGATAATAATAGCCCTTTAAGGATTATTGTCAGGATATGGAAATACTTTGAGGTCAGTTACTGAATTACACTAGTCTTTATACACTGTATTAGAACAAAGTAAAAACAGATATGCTAAGTGAGAAAAATAAATTAAGCCCTGTGTCCATTTAAGTAAAAATATTTCTGAGAGCTCACTTAAAATACTGAACTGAAAAACATATTGTTAAATTCTTTTTACATACCTGCAATTTGGTTTGTTATCCTGTGAGATCTCAGCATGCCCTTTGACTAAGATGCAGTCAGCCTCTGCCTCTAGAAGTGAATGCTGAGAGCACTTGTTTTCCAGGGTCATTTTGTATCCCTTGAGCCATGTATCAGTAAATAATTCTGAGTGGAAAAAAATTGCTTCGCAGGACATAAAGTACTACATACATGCTCATTGCTCTGATGATGATGATGATGAGGATGATAAGGAGTTGGAGGAGAGGAAAGAGCTCCATCAAAAGAGAAAAGGCAGTGTTGACATTTCTTCTTTGTTCTAATACTCTCTACTCAAGTCCCAGATAGAGAGAATTACTGTAGTTGGTACCCAAACTTCCACCCTATGGTTGGAGAATAAGACTGGAGCATCCCTATCAGAATCTGTTCTTATCTTTTAGCCTCCCCTTATCACTTCCCACTCTAGTCAAGTTAACCTATTTAGCATTTTTCTTAGATGACTCAGCAGCTACAGCTTGTTGACAAAGCTGTAACTGGAATGGCCATCACCAGTCATCTTGACTTTTGTCTTGCCACTGGACTTCAATGACTCTGGAAGAATGAGTCTGATGACTTTGCATAGCTCTGCCTCACTTAAATCCAATTCATGCTCAAGTCAAGACATCACCCATGATGTCATTGGTTCTCTTCAAAAATGAAGGATCAACAACAAGTGAGATGAAATTAGTAGGTATTTGTCCCAGTATACCAGTTTAAGGGGCCTTCAACTGTATAGAAACAATAGTATTTTGCAGCAATAATAATGAAAATGAGTGAAAATAAGAAAGTTCAAGATGGTAGGCTAAGAGTGAGCTTTTGCTCCATCCTCCTTTGCTGCCTCCCCTCCACTTCCACTTAAGGTCCTTGGCATCATGTGATACTTGCCCTCGGTGCATATTTCCTAGCTACAGCTCTGCCTACACACCCTATGTTTGCCAGAACTTAAAATCGGTTCTTGCTCCTGCAGGAAACCAGCAAAAATCTGAGTTTTAAAGTCTTACTGCTAGTGCCTTATTCCTGTTGTTTTTCCTCCTTACTCGGATTCTGATTTGACTGCTGGCTTGTGGCTCCTTCTCTGATTTCAGTCTTCTCGTAGCGTGGCTCTTTCAGTGTGGTCCCAGCCTTCCCTTGTCTTCTAGTAGATCCTGGCTTCTGCTTTGTCTTTCTGTTTTGCTGCATCTATGTGACTGAAAATTGGTCCTATTTTTAAGCGTGATAGAGTAATGCCTGCCCCTGGGATAGCTTAAGAACACTGTGAGTTATACATCAAATTTGTTGAATATGAGAATAATAATAATAATAATGTAACATTTATATTGTGCTTACTACATGCCAGGAACCGTGCTAAGTTCTTTATAATTATTGTCTCATTCAATCCTCACAATGACTCTGGAAGCTAGATGCTGTTGCTGTCTCCATTTTACATATGATAAAACTGAGAAAATAGAGGTTAAGTGACTTGCCCAGGGTCACACAGTTATTACGTGTCTGAGGCTGGATTTGAACTCAGGTTTTCCTGACTATAGGCCAATACTCTATCCACTGTACCACCTAGCTGAAAAAAAGAGCAGAATGATGAAGAGGGGAAAATGAACAGAGGGTGATTTGTCTATAGCAGGGATTTATAACCTGAGTTCCATGATTTTTTTAAAAAGAAAATTGACAATTATGTTTCAATATAATTTTTTTCCTTTGTAATCCTATGTGTTTCATTGTATGAATTTGAAAACATCATTCTGACCACTACTAGGTCTGTATCCCAAAGAGATCAAAGAAAAAGGGAAAATCTATACCAAAAATATATATACAAAAATATTTCTAGCAGTTTTTTGTGGTAGCAAAGAATTAGAAGTTGAGGGGATTCTCTTCAGTTGGGGAATAGCTGAACAAGTTGTGGTGTCATATTATAATGTAATACTATTATGCTGTAAGAAATTATGGTATTATACTATTGTGCTGTAAGAAATGATGAGTAGGATGGTTTTAGGAAAACCTGGGAAGACTCATATGAACTGATGCAGAGTGAGATGAGCAGAACCAGGAGAACATCATATACACTAACAGCAATTTTGTACTATGACCAACTGTGAATGACTTGGTTATTCTGATCAATGGAATTATATAATACACTTCTGAAGGACTTAAGATGCTAGTCACCTCCAGAGAGAGCTGATGGAGTCTGAGTTCAGATTGAAACGTAATTTTTTCACTTTATTTTTCTCACTTTTTTTTTTTTTGCATCATGGCTAATACGGAAATACGTTTTGCTTGATTTCACATACTCTCCTTAATGCTCTCCTGCCTACAAATGGAAAATGTAACGTGGAAACTTCCAGCATGGTAACTGTGTCTATAATTGCTGTGGCAAGCTAAATAAATTAAAAACCAGAATGAATGCCTGATCCTAACCACCCTTACATTTTATTCCCCAGGATCTGTGTTTCTTAATTCCAAGTTTCTGTGTCTTCCTAGTCACAACTCTAGGAGAATGTAAGTGGTGAGGACAGACAAGTTTTCATTTTTATCTTCGTATGCCCAGAGCCCAGCAGATTGCCTTGCATCTAAATCCTTAATAAATGTTTATTGCATTAAATTGGGTTGACCTCACTGTCAAATTCTTAAGTATAGACTTCTGTACCAGCGATTTCCCTCTTTGCAGATTGTTGTTAAACAGTTCTTGGAATGTTCCGGCTTTGCTTTCACTTCTAGATGACTTGGTTGGCACCTCCCTGTGATAATTCGCTGTACGAGTGACCAGGTTCTCTGATTCAATCCCAAGACACTGGTAATAGTTCTCCACTATAGAATTAAATATCTTGAGTCTACCATTTTCCCTAAACCAGCTCACAGAAAACCCAAGTTTTCAATTGCCATTAATTTTCAAAGTTTACCCAGATATGAGGTATTTGGGTTTTTGTTTTTTTTTACTTCGAAGAGATCTCATTTCCCAGTGCATCCTGTATTCTATGGGTATGGATAGAAGCAGGCCCTTAATATTTACCTATTAAATGAAAGTGTAGCTGAAAAGTGCAGTAAATTACTCCTTTGATGGAGAATCTTAGAGTCAATCTTTTAAGTATTTGTACCTTGTAGCATATCTGTGATGGTTTCTTGCTATATGTGTCCATAAGATGATATATCTTTTCCCATTTTCCATTGGATAATGAACTATATAGACTTTCTTGTGTCTAGGTTATGGATTTTAAGACTGAATATGAGTGATCATCTTATGTTTTTAGGAGATTCATTTTGAGTAAAAGTGGCCTAAATGCTTCATTTATGGCCTATGAAGCAAGCATGTAGAAAAATCAGCAGTACTGATTATACAGTTAGAAATAATATTAAGTCCTTATATGGTCTAAAATTATATGAAAATATAGAGACAGAGGAAATTGGTCTAACAAATCAGTGAAAGAAAAATATTTTCATAACAACAAATTCATTGGGGGAGGTTGAGGAGGACATTATATACTTTTGCCAGTGACATTAGTGAATTCTGACTAGTATCTTTGAGTTGACTTTCCTTAATTTAGTATATTACTTGAACAGTCCATGGCACAATGTGATGACTTAAAATTAATTGTGTAGCTGCAAAGGTAGGGGGAAGGAAGGGCAGATAGCCTTAATTCCTTAACAGGGCCTGAATAAGTGTAATAAAAACTCATGTCATTGGTATAGTGACATCCAATTTATATGGCCCAGTGTATCTAGCATTCTCAGTGCTTCAGAATAGCTATAACCCAAGGGGAAAAAATGTGGAAACGAGCATGGAGGCAGGAAGAAATGGAAGGGGTTAACAAGGAGGAGGAAGCAGATTCAGTGACGAGGTAAAGGAGAAGAAATGGTCATAAGAGGAAACAGAAACCCTTGAGGTGGCATTTGGAGGCAGTCTAAAGCACAGTGTATTTCAGCATGGAGAATTTTCTGCTATAGATTCACAATAATGTCTTAGACTTTCTACATCTACAACAGAAGTATGAAATAATAGAAGAAGAAAAGAAGGACTGGATTTGGTGTCAGATGACCTGGGTTTGAAACTCAACTCTGCTACTTACTACCTGTGACCTTGAAAAAATTTACTTCCCTAATGCAAACATCAGTTTTAAATCTGTAACATGAGAGTTGAACTGGAAGGAATATTTAAGAGTTGTTGGGATTTTTTTCAGCTCTAAATCCTATTAAGTCAGCGGTTCTCAACCTGTGGGTCGCAACCCCTTTGGGGGTCGAACGGGGTCGCCTAAGACCATCAGAAAACACATATTTCTTATGGTGTTAGGAACCCAGACACTGTTCCTCTATCCATCTCTAAGTGGGTCTGCCCACATGCAGATACGCCCACATATGAGTATTAAAGGGTTGCAGCATTAGGAAGGTTGAGAACCACTGTACTAAGTAATGTTTATAATAACAATGCTGATGCATCATATTATATTTACTAAGGCAGGGGAATGTGTGATACATTCAGGAAGATAGTCATCAAATAGGGGTTTAAATGAATTACATACACAACTATCTCTTTTGGGTGCCTGAAAAAATTATTTATTCACAACAGTTCACTATTCTAGATAACTAAGCTATTTCGCTGCTTCTCAATCAGCTCTAATATTCTTTAAGTCTGTGATTCATATTCAATCTGAGATCTACTATAATCTTTGGGGATCTTTTTCTTTTCTACTGATGCTTTCCCAATCACTTCCCTTCTTTTACTAATATAGCATGTCATGTTTCTTTTTCCTCCACTTACGCTGAATTGGATGTTACAAGAATTAGATTCACATCTCAGCTTTACTATATACTACCTATATGAGCTTGCCTTCTGAGGACTTTAGTTTACATCTCTATAAGATAAGAGATGTGGTTAGATGACCTCCAATATCATAGAATAGGGGCAACTAAGTGGTACAATGGAAAGAGTGCTGAGCCTGGAGTCAGAAAGACTCATTTTTGTGAGCTCAAATCTGGTCTTAGACACTTAGTAGCTAGGTGACCCTGGACAAGTCACTTAACCTTGTTTGCCTCAATTTCCTCATCTGTAAAATAAACTAGAGAAGGACATGGCAAATCACTGCAGTATCTTGGCCAAGAAAACCCCACATGGATTCATGAAGAGTTGGAAATGATTGAACAACAATAACACTATAGAATAAGCCCAAGGTCACAAAGGTAGTAAGTGTCAGGGATGGGATTTGAACCATTCCACTGACTCCAGAACCAATTCTTTTTGGGTCATAAAAAGTTCTAAATATAGGAGCTTATGGACAATTATTTTTTGAGTACTTGCTATGATTGAAGTACCATGTTACATTGTCTGAGGAATGTAGTATAAACCACAAGGAAATTACAGTCCAGTTGACTTTATAATATAGTTCAATCTTCCTCTTTAAATATACTACCTTTCACTTGACTAGGTAAAATTTCATTCCATGTGATGGGTCATTTCTCCATTTTATATTTTTTCCTGCCTTCTGATGTCTGCATGACCATCTAACATGTTCTCCATAGATAGTAACATCTAACATGTTCTCCATAGACAGGCACCCAAAAGAGATAGTTGTGCATGTAATTTATTTAATTAAATAATCTAATTTAATTAAATAATCTAATTATATCATTTGACATCAATGGTAAAAAATAGTAAATAATAATAAATAATGCCTTAGCCGCAAGAAACCCCTTTGGAATGCTTCTAGATTTACTCTGCTTAATTCATCACTGAGTCACAAGTAACTACGCTTCGTGTGATGATTCTTTACTAGGTCTAGATTTTTTTAAATATAGCTTTCTGTATGAGAGTTAGATACTTAAGCACTAGAAATTGGCTGCCCACTTCTCACAGATCATCACAGGACTTATAACTGGATAAACCTGTTAATATTAATTTTCAGCATCTTCTACATGTTTCACTGTTAGTATTGGCTTTATATTCCATGTCTGTGGCAGATACACTTTCTGAGACATGGACAGAGGCCATCTCTTCCTGCGGCGGAGATAGGCTGGGCTAGAGATTGGGGCCAACTGAGACAAACAGGTTTGAGCTAAATTCTCCCACAAAGTTTAGAGCCAGAGATACTCTGTTCCAATTGGAATGGACAAAAAGTGCCTTCATTGTTGGCCCACCAACCAAGTTTTTCTCTCATGGGGAAGATTGCTGAAAGAGTAACAGATCATAGAAGGAACCATGAGTGTGTCTATGAGAAGACTGGTTGTCAACAAGGGCACAAACCTGAGTGCTGCCTCAACTCTGAACTAGTTCTGTGACTATCAGCAAGTCAGTTCACTTCTCTGGGATGTTTTCTCAATGACAAAGAGACTAAATGCTCATTAAAGTCTCTTCTAATTCTGGAATTATTTGGGGCTATATATTTGTTAAATACATATATACGTATGTAAATATGTGTGTACATCTCTATGTGTGTTTATGCATGTGTGTTTATTATATGTACAGAGTGTCCCAAAAGTCTTGGTGCAGTTTAAAGTTTATTAGAGTATATGTGTATGAATACACATACACACATTTATATACACGTATGTGTTCATATATATGTATATATGTATGTGTGTGTATATATCTATATCTATATCTATATCTATATATATATCTCTCTCTCTCTATATATATATGGCATCCCAAAAGTCTTAGTGTTTTAAGTTTATTAACATATGTGTGTGAATACAGATACACACATACACATATACTTATATACACATATACACACAAGTACATATGTATACAGGGTGTCCCGAAAGTCTTAGTGCAATTTAAAGCTTATTTGT
>CM053580.1:209764232-209791206 GCA_028627135.1 Pseudochirops cupreus
AATACTATATATATATACACATATATATACATATATGTGTATATTCATAATATGGCAAGTCCTAATGTGCCTCCTTGCCACTAAGAGAATTGGGATTGAAGAGGGGGCAAAAAGCTGAGCAAATTAGTCACCATTCTCACTTAAAGCAAAGTTACTGATTGATGGCGCCCCTAAAATTCAGACCACTCAGTAATTTCTTATTTCTTTGCAATTAGGCAAACCAGACAGATGCCATAAAGCGCCTTGGGAGCCTGTGGATTTGGCAATTCAATCTGAGATGAGTAGAACTACTTATTTTCAGGTTTCCCGGAGGAGAAGATGTTGACGTCATGTCATCTTATGAGGTATATTAGTAATTAATGCAGTGATGAGGGGAGGGTAACAGATAGAAGCAGTACCCAGATCTGGTCTATAGAAAAACTGAGAATATGACAATAAGATCCGCTCCCTTGGAGGTCAAAATAATTTAACTCATCCTTTTATACCATATGCTGTAATCCATCAGACTTCATAAGAAGCCCGGGTCATTGTGGGTCAAGAAATTGGAGAGGAAACATGCTGGTGTTGAACAAAGCAATGATCCTAATGAAATAAAGAGCATTTATTTATCTGAAGCAATGAGGCAGTACTAGACCTGACCCCTTAGTATCAAGGGCAATGAGATCCTGGCAATGCCATCATAGAGATAAAGCATTAATTTAGAAACTTCTTAGGGTCACTAAAGCTCCAGGACATTTAGAGCTTGGTTCTTTCGTTTGCCTGAATTGGAAAATGGGGTGGTAGGAGGAGTTGGGAGAGGTTGTATTTGTGTGTTTGGGGGATGGGTAGGAGTGGCAAAAGGAGGAGTCGGGAAGAAAATTTTTATCTTGAGAAATTCAGACGAACAAAATAAATAATGTCGGAATAGGGGCTGGGTGGGACATTGAAACAGAGTTGAAAAGTGGGGACTTTTTTCTTCAGTGATGTTAAGAAGATAGTCCAGTTTTGCTGGGCAGTTAAAAAGGTCCAACCACCTGGCAGAATATCATTAGTTACCCTCAGGGTTACTAGAGATCTCTCCATTAGTTACATGTGTAAATGTGCATTACAAGCATATAATATCATAGAGTCTTACAGAGATAAGGGACTCTTGAGATGTTTATTCCATCAATCTCATATTTTAGTTTAAGAAACTAAATCCAAGGGATATTAAATGACTTGAAAATGGCCACGAAACCAGAAAAAAGCAAAATTCAGTATGTGCTGTAACCAGAATATGATTTTTAAAATCCACTATTGAAACTTCTCACTAATTTAGATATAATACCCTCCCTTGTTCCATTCAATTCTAACTAGAGGTGATTTATATGGTATATGTTTATATACTATTGATGATGAGTCAACAAAAACATACTGACTACTATATGTGTGCAAAATGTGGTGCTAGCTCAATGGGAGTTAGAAAGAAGAACATGCCACAGCCCATGTTCTCAACAGGAGGAAGCATCTACTCAGTTTATCTCCCTCCAGGTTAATAAATGTTTATTTCATTCATTAAACTAGCACAGGCCTAAAGCCTAGAAGAAATTAGGCTAATCCTAAGAGAAATTAGGTCAAAAGAAATTTAATAGAAGTTGAAAATTCAACCTCTGGCAGTGGTTTTGTTCTTCTCTAAGTCAGAGAACGAACACTGCTATCTGGTGTATCGGGTTGCCATGAAAATAGTCAGTGTTCTTTAAACCACCCTGCAAAGCTTATGTTTTCATAAAATTACAGGGTCATAGACTTAGAGCCCGCCATCTAATCCAATCTCCTTCTGATGATGAGGAAACTGAGACCCAAAGGTCATGGTGGATCTAGGAGATATTCTAGATCTTTTGAATCCAAACTCTGTACACATACTACTCACCAAGTTGATCCGATTCTTAATAATTATAATTCTCTTGAATTATTACATAATATAATAATTCTAAAGGAAGAAAATCTACAAGTTCCCTCTGCTACCTGTTTCAGTGTCTCATAACCCCTTAAATCAAGAAGCTATTCATTTTGTTTTGCCTAAATTCCCTCCTGATACAAATTAAGTTCATTTCCTCTTACCATTTCTTCAAAGATGGTTAACTTTTATATTAATAACTCTCTTTATGGAATCATAAAGTCATAAGCCTGGAAGAGATGTCAGAGGTCACCTGGTCCATACCTATCATAGGCACAACCCTGCAAAGAAACCTTAAGGGGGCCTATATGATGAATACCTTAGACAAAATCCAGATTCCGTCTCTCCTTTCACTCTTTTATTGCCATACTGTCATTATCGTTATTAATAAAGTTATAATCAGGTGTTGAGGTAGATTTCAGCAGCTGTGGTGAACAGTTGTTACCATTTTCTTCATCCATAAAACTTGTCAA
Source organism: Pseudochirops cupreus (assembly GCA_028627135.1). Taxonomy (NCBI): domain Eukaryota; kingdom Metazoa; phylum Chordata; class Mammalia; order Diprotodontia; family Pseudocheiridae; genus Pseudochirops; species Pseudochirops cupreus. The sequence goes on from CM053580.1 coordinate 209,766,621, forward strand.
TGATGTAGTTTTATGACCATGCAAATAATTAAAAGAAAATAATATGTAGATAGTGTGCTTTTCCTAGATTTTAAATACCGACAAACCGAGCACGAGTGAAATGTGGCAGGAAGCCGCGCTCGGTTCAGCCATAGCGATGGCTCATTAATTAGAACTCTACTAATTCAAAATTTTCAATGGCTGAGATAAAGTATGGGATTTTAAATGAGTTCAGAAGGCTCTTTTAAGTGGCATAAATATAGATTCATAGGGATAGAGCTTGAAGGGACTTCGTTGGCCATCTCATCCAAACCTTCATTTAAAGATTAGGACCCACAGACTTTAAATGCTCTCAAAGCATATAGTGAGTGTAAGAACAAGGGTTTGAACCTTCTCATCCATTGATTGGTGATCAATACTTTTTTGTTTTTGTTTTTTACTCCAAGACTTTGATTTTAATGATATAATAATATATAACAAAGGTCCTATTATAAGTTACTGTTTTGTCCAATAATATCTTATTTATATATTGGTGCAAAGTTGTTTATTAAGTGATACGTAGTTTTTTAAAATACATGTGTGTATATATGTGTATGTAAGTGTTGGACACAACTGACATGACTGAATATACTTGCATATTTATTCATGAGTGCATATACACATCCATATATGTATCTCTCTCTCTCTCTCTCTCTCTCTCTCTCTCTCTCTCTCTCTATATATATATATATATATATATATATATATATCTCCATAGACAGAGATATAGACATCCATTGAGAGAGATAATAGAGACAGATGACAGATGATTGGTAAAGAGATGATAGACAGAGATGATAAATAAACAAACTATAATCTTAGCACTGGAACTTTAGGATCATGTTAGGTAACTCCTCATTTTATAGTTGGTCAAACTAGAACCAAGGATAAATGACTTACCCAAGGTCACACGCCTACTGAGTGGCCAAGTCAGGTCTTGAATTTATATTTAATTTTGAGTACATGTATATATTATATATGCACAAACACACATACACACATATATCACTTGAAAGTAATTAAATAATGAAAAATTATTCTAGCATTAAGAGTTTTCACTAATTTGGACAGAATGCCCTACCCCATCCTGATTAATTCTGAATTAATATGATTTCACTGATCTTTACGAGATACTGATTTCCCAACAGTGAGAAAGATGCTTACCCAGGATTGGTCCTGTTTAGGCCTTTCACTAATCCATTAAACAAATATTTACTTTGTACTTTTTGTTTATATATCCTTTCCTAATATCCACTGCTTACTGCTTCTCTGTTTCCAAAGTCTGATATATTCCTCATAGGAATCATTATTCCAATTGCAAGCATGCCAACTCAGCGTACAGTTTACAACCCCTCCATTCCAGCTATCTTTCTTCCAATCATTCCTAAATCTCCCCAGGAAAAGAATATATATATACACACAGACCTATAAATCTGGAGGACTGTAGGTCACTAAGAATGTCTGGAACCATCAATACCGAGTTTTATCATTACACATAAAACTTTGGCGCTCCAGGGTGTCAACTTGCTCATCTAGGTGGTTGAGAGTTAAAAAAAAGAAATCTTGCCACCTTCCTAGCTTACTTGGACCTTCGTTTGCTCTCCTAATTTTCTATCCAGTTGTGAGAAGGAAAAGTAATACATTTTCTTCCAGATTGTAAATTTTAACTCCCCTGAACTCTGAATATCTTAACTCATCCTTGGAGCTTTAATACAAATAGTGGGGCTGGGAAGAAAGCTAGCATTCTGGCAAGTCCCCTGCCAGTCAAAAGCTCCAATCCATTTACCCTGTGCGTACTGTAAGATTTTGAATCTGCTTTGTTTAAAACAAAAAACCCAACAATCCTACAAGAAAAATCATCTAAAAGGGTTAGTTCTTAAAGGGAGGGGGGAGTAATATGCGTTATATTAAAATAGTTCTTTTTGTTCCCCTTCCAAAATGAAATTGGACATTAATAGGTAGGTCAGCAATGTGCAACATAAAATGCATTTTCAGGAGCACGAATGTAATTTTGAGATGAGAAACTATAGACACTGCTCCTGATAGCTGCACTGAGTTCTCAAAAAAAATACAACAGCAGCCACAGCCCCAGGAGCTCAGCACTATCCGGGTAAGCCATGCACTTTATTCATTCTTTCCTAAGCACAGTCAGTGCAGTTAAGGGTAAATGTTTCATCCTTCTACACTTATACATGCATATATTCATGCGCTGTACCATGGTACAGAAATGAGCTAACAGATTATACAATTTGATTTCATATATCAGATCTATAAAAATACAAGGAAAGGGCATTGGTATGGATGTAAATTAGATTAGGATGATTTTTTTCCCCATTCGTTTTGATGCTACAGTGTATTTCCTCAGGAAGACAGCTTACCCTGGGGCCTCTTAACCCAGTCACCCAATCAGGTAGGTAAATTCCCTATCTAACACAAAATGGTGAATCAAGAAGGCTGTTTGGCACTCATGGGAAGAGATTATAGGTCACAATATTTAGAGCTAAAAGAAACCTTAGGGGTCACCTAATTATACTCCTTCATTTTATAGCCGAGGTTAAGTGACTAAGTTCACATAGGTAGAATGTGACTGAACCAAGATTTAAGCCTATCTCATCCAAGTGAAAATCTGGGGCTCACTTCACTCCACTCCACACCACAGAAGCTCTAGCCACTGGGAGGAACCGGAGAAGGCAGTATTGGAAGGATCCATTCGCTTCTCACGAGCACTCTCCATAGTGCCATTACACTGATTGGGACCTCTTTTTCTGTTTTGGATTGCTTTTTGTTCCAGAATCAAGGACTAGGAAAGACACTGACCTTTGTAAGACAGAGTCTACATGCTAGCAGTACTCACTACTCACAACCTTTCAAAGAAATGACAAGGTAGTTCTCACCTGTCACATGAGACAAGAAGAGAGCAGGGTATCACTGATATGTCTCTCTTGTCAACAATAGAAGGTACCCAAATTCCAAAATTTAGAATCACTAAAAGTGATAATTATAAGTCTTACTTGAAGCTCTCCCACCTGTGTTTCTGAGTTTCTAGAGTTTAACACCATGTTTCAACAGTAGTCTTACCTAGGAACCTCCATCAGCAGAGAGGACTTCTTCACCCTGCAGCATCCATCTACTTATCCCTATAGTCAGAATTCTCACCAGAGAAAATCTTTCCACAATGCCAGTCCTTTTCTCACATTGGTGAGTTCTTCCCAATGTCAATTTTGCAAAGGGGCCCTGCCTGGCCAACTTTCATTCTCCTCCCAGCTATGCTTCTTCCTTTCTGGACTTCAGTATCATGCCCATAAGAGGACACCTTCCAATTACCTCCCTTTTCTGTTCCCTTTTCTGCATCATCTTCTTTCATGAAAACGTAAGCTTCTTGAGGACAAGTCTTTCTTCTTTTTCTAGCATTTGTATTCCCAATGTTTAGCACCAAGCCTAGCATGTAGTTAATGTTCAATAAATGTTTCTGTTTTCTTATGGCGACTCGGTAGTACCTTAGGTTTTTGAAGCTGGCTTTTTGTGCAGACCTGTAATAACAATTTTCACATTATTCATCTGGTTTTTATAGAGGGCTCCATCCTATCTTACGGTTTTTTTTCTTCAAAGTACAAACCTTTTGACCTTGGAGTGTGACAGATAGCCTGAGCCTTTAATAAAGTTTTTGTCTAAATCATTTGACTATGTCATTATTCTTATTATTTCTGGAAACCTACGAAATGGAATTTTCTTGAATGTTCATGAAGAGGCATCAGCAGGACTTTTATAAATTGAGTCAATAAATAAATAAATGCATCCTCCACCACGGGCCTGGCCTATAACCCTTTTAAGCACTAAGTTCCAACTGAAGACAAGAGAGCCTGACATTCAATGGGCAGACTAAATTAGGGGAAGTTAATATTGCATTAAAAATGGTTAAATACAATTAATCAGACAACACATATGTTGAGCCATCATCGTACAAGATAATATCACTGCCACTGGACTGTGATGACAGTAGAACTCACAAGGGAGCTAAATCATACAGGAGAAATACATAACCGCCCCAAGAAAGATGGTTAAATTCTGCCTCAAGCATCATTACCTCTCTGTCCTTCCCTGTTTCTCCTACTTCCCACTTGAAGCACATTTGGCTCTCAATTTTCCAATGTTTATTATCCAAAGTAAATTATTACAAGCAGCTCGGTGGTGCAGTGAATAGAGCACTGACCCTCGAGTCAGAAGGACCTGAGTTTGAATCCAGCCTCAGACAGTTGACACATTTAACTAGCTGTGTGACCTTGGGTGAGTCACTTAACCCCAATTGCCTTGCTTCCCCCCTTTCAAAAAAACAAACAACAACAACAAAAAACCCAAAGTAAATTATTAGTCCCAAATTAACATGGAACCAAAGAATCTCTGAGTTAGGAGTCTCAGATCCATCTATCTAGCCTATCCTGTGCCTAAACATAAATTAACACCCAACTTTTGCTCAGAAATGTCTCATGAGAGTTATGTTCCAGGGGTGCGCTAGACCTGCCAACCAGAAAACTGTTCAGTTTTCAGTGTGAGCGTATACACCTCGGAAGTCAGCAAACGCTCTCAGTCAGGGCTGGATTTATTGTTTTGTTGATCGTCTAGACTTAAGAAGGTAATGGGAAAATTTAATAATGCCAATTAAACTTTAAAATGTCTTACAGTACAATTTTCCCCCTTTTGGAGAGTCAGTTGTTAAACATTTACCAGTACACGGCTAATGGTAAACTTCTTCTTCCCAAGGCACTTGTGGATAGCTCTCATTTTAAAGGAATTTTACTTAATGAGCTGGAGAAGGAAATGGCAAACCACTCCAGTATCTTTGCCAAGAAAACCCTAAATGGGGGTGTGAAGGGTCAGACACGGATGAAATACCTGAGCAACAACAAAAACTGTACCTCACAAAGAAATTTGCCTCTTAAAAACTACCTCCTCCCCCCTCCCCCCCCCCGGCCCTGGGATCCTAGTTTTGTCTGGGGACAAACAAAAACAAATCCATTCCCTCTTCCATGTTACGGTGCTTCAAATGCTTGAAAACAGTTAAGTGTGTCCCCTAAGTATTTTGTTCTCCAGGCTGAATATTCTCAGCTCCTTCAAGCTGTTCTCATATTGCACAAACTTTGAAGTCTTTCAGCAGCTTGGTTGTCCTTCCCTGGATGCTCCCCAGTTTATAAAGTCCTTACTAAATGGTGACATGTCGAACTGAACACAATACTGTAATGTTGACTGACCATGGAAGAGAAGAGCGTCACTATCATCTCCCTAGTCCTGGACACTATGCTCCCGTGCAAACAGTCCACAACTGCATTATTTTTCATAGATGCTTTATCTCACTGTTGACTCAGAGAGAACTTGCAGTCATCTAAAAGCCTTGAATCTTTTATTTTTCCCAGATAAGCCACCATATAGGCACACCTCTACAATTTTGAATGTATAAAGGTGATTTTTCTCAACCAAACTATAAGACTTTACATTTATTCCTATTAAATTTCATTGTTATTAGCTACAATGTAATGTTCTATCTTGTCAAGATCTTTTGAAGTCCCAACTCTATCATTTATTGTGTTACCTATCCCTTATAGCTTCCTGTCCCCCACAAATCGGCTAAGCGTACCATCTCTGCCTTTATCCAAGTTGCAGATGAATCCCCTTCCCCCTACTACTTCACGGTATGTTTCTAAGACTCACGGCCCTACTGTCCTTTGGTATGCTTCATAAATGAAAATTGATTTTTAACATGTCTAAGCAAAACCCAATTAGGATGGTGAATGCATAGCTCTCCTTACCCAAGTCCCAAAGCATATGTCAAAGCAAAATAGAGACCACCATCACTCCCTTCTATGTCACCTCTTGGCACAATAAACCCCTTTGTCCATATATTCCTGGTACAACAGGATACAGGGAATTTTCAGTAAATCTGTCCAATAGCACAATAGCTCAGCCTGCCAACTTAGTGTACTTCCATTCAGAGTAATTATTGTGGAAGGTGGCAGGTAGCACCTAAAATGGGGGTATCTAAGGCTGATGGCATTCATTCTGCACTCCAGGGAGAGGGCAGAGTTGTCTTTCTAACAGGACACTAGGGAGAAACCAGTTTCCAGTCCTGGTCCCAAGGCAGTAGTACAGTGATTCTATAAAGAATTGTTCCCCAGAGTCCCTGGGAGAAAAATAACTTATCCTGGGACCTGGGTGTCTGTTAGAAATTCCAAGAGATCCCTGACAAACCCCAAAGTGTTGAAAAGTCCAACTGGAGCCCATAGCACAATTTTATCCCCTGATAAGCTGCTGTGGTAGCTGGAGGATCACAACTGTGAAGAGCAGATAGGAACAAGTGAAGTAGTATGAATAATGGTTAACCCATTGATTCCTGAATTTATTTTATTCCATGGATGTCTTTGTTTTGTGTTGTTTTTAATTTCCTACCATGCATTGTCCCCACTTGGGCCCAATTAGACCAAGAAACAAAACAAAGTAAAAATCACACCAGGATTTTATTTGACAGAAAGGCTCAGAAAAATAAAAATAAATGCTGGACCCAAATGTAACCTTCAGGCATTGTGAAATGCTAATGTTATTCTATAAAAATCCAGCCTCACTCCCCCCCGCCCCAGCTCTTCCACAATTCATTCTCAGACTGCATCCCCAGAGAAGACAATCCAGTATTTCCAAATAGCTTTTGAATGTCAAAGGGACCTTCACTCCCAGGTGACAGCTATTTAAACTGACACAGAGCACCTAAGCTTCCAAAATAAATATCTTAAACCTAAGTCATTCCTTCACAAACATGCAAAAACCCTCAGAATTCCATAGAATAATAAACCCTTATTTCAAAAACTAAGCTGTGAAGTCTCGAAAAGTAAAAGCAAATCTTCGATTTCCCAAGGTTGATGCTTATTAACCTGTGCAGAGAAGACTACTTTTTAAGTAAACTACTGGAGAGCTAATTAGCATTTCAATGAGAGATGATACCAAATCTTCTCTGTGATGCTCCACAGATAGGAAAACAGCTCAGGTGTGACAAGAGCAATTTACCTAAGACTCTCATACCCCCATAGAAGGCTCCTGTAGAACTTTTGAAAATTATTATCATGTCTACATAAAAGGTAACTCCAAATTACTTTCAGGCATACAAGACAAAACTGAAGTATTATAGGGAACTGCTCTCAGAGAAACAGAGTCACTTCAAATCAACTACTTGTCCAAGACCAATGATGATAAGACCCATTGGGGAGGACTTAAAAGCATGCATTTACCCCTCACTTTTGGGTTATGAAAGACAAAAAATATGAAAATGAATCAAATAAATGAATTTTGCATCATCCAAAATCTGTCATCCTTCATTAGTACATACAAGAGTTGGAAGGGATCTTAGTATTGACTTTGTCAAATACTGCAGAAACTGCTTCTACGGTATTACTCAGATAGCTATCCAGCTTCTATTTGAATACCTCTAGAGGTGGAGAGTTCATTATATCCTCAAGCAGCTCATTCCATATTTGGACAGTTCTAAATCTTGGAAAGTTCTTCCTTATATTGAGATGAAATCTGTCCTTGTAACTTCCACTTATTCATCTTAGCTCTGCCTTCCAGAAATTCACAAATCCAATGCATTCCCTGTTCCAGATGATGTGATTTCAGACCTCTCACACCATCCTGGCATAATTGGCTATATATTAATTTCTATGGAAACAAAACGGTGATTGGCTTGATGCAATTTAATACATCCATGACACTAAATGAAATCACTCGACATGATGGTTTATTTATTTTCAGGAAAGCGTTTGAGATGGTTGAATAATTAAATACCTATATGTATTAGTAGTACAACCATCAATAGTGGTGCATTAATCTGCTATATACGTGCATATATCCAAGAGGCATCATAGCCTAATGGATTGAGAACTTGCCTTGGAGTCAGGAAGACCTGAGTTCAAATCCTGCCTCTAAGACATACTGGCTATGTTTTCATAGACTGTTCATACACCATTCCACATAACCTGTCAAGTATTGCGGGTAATGTTCTAATCCTCTAAGTTGCAGAGAAGGTGCTGGCCTGTATTGGAAGAGGGAAATAGTGCAATTTGAAACAAAATTTCACCGGGTTATCCTCAGAGATGGAGCACTGAACTGGATGGGCCATGTGTCCAACTAACTCAATGAGGCTTTTTGTATGTGTTCGTATTTGTTTTTAAAAGAATTAAGTATTTGAGAGGAAGAAGTAATCATACTTAGCATTCATGGAGCAATTGATAATATTATTTAACATCACAACTTTGTGAGGAATAGCATTATGACTGCTCCCATTTCATAAGTGATTCAGGATGGGGAATAGATCCCTAAGGCAAAACAGAGTCAGGACTAGAGACAGTCACATTCAGAAATCTTACTTAAATTCCCAGGCTTAAGAGAATGGACAATCCTCAAAATAGGTTTGTAGTTTTTATTTTTAAAATACAAGGAAATATTGTATTATTATAAAATGCCATTAAATCATAGTTCACATTTTTTGTCACCAAGGACCTAAATATCATCATAACATTTTAAAATTTATTTTGGGTGAATACTACTTTATCAAAGAATCATTCCATTCACTATGAAAATTCTTGCTACCTAGCTGGAAGGGTTACTTGTTTTTTGTAGAGTTTTCATTTCAGTGTGATTTTAACCACGTTCTTCCCAAGGAGCTTTACTGTGGTCAAGAAATCTAAAATTTAATTGTTGATCAATTTTTGTTTGTATGTGAATTTTCCCAAAATTATATTTTTATCCTTTCACAATACTTTTCCTCAATATTTCAAATATATATAATTTCATCACTATAGGTACACCTTCTACTGTCATTGAGTGCCATAACTTAGGAGCTGGTCTTTGAGAAATTCCATGGCTGAGAAATTTATCATCCCATGGCCAACCTAGTGATTAGCCTCTCCATACTTAACTAAACTGGTCCTCAGAAAACAGACTTATAGACTATGACTGAGATCATCCCTGAAATCTTAGCATATCTATGATTATCCCTATTCTATAGCGAGGTATCCAAATAGAACTTTATTCCCAATATTCTACCTTTCACAAAAGAATCAGGAGCATAAGAAGGAAGCATTTCACCATGAATAATATATCCATCATCTTCATTTTAGTAAGCATCCACCTACACACACAACATGTGCTGATTGTAGATATAGTAGAGAAAGGATGAGCATTAAATACTTCATTTACTGTAATTATGAAAGCTTCATCTTAGAAAAAATGTTAACACAAAAAGTATTTGGGTAAAATGGAATCAATATTGGCTTACGTTCAATTAAATTCAGACTGATAAACATCTATTCAACATTTACTATATATAAGATATTATCCTAAGTATGGAGACACAAAGATAGACATGACACCAATACTGCTCTCAAGAAGCTTCTAATCTAACAGGGCAAATAAAGCACGTCCATAAATGATGTAAATATAATGTGAACAATAGCACAATTTTAAATTCTGGACAAGAAGGTTTTCTATCTTTAGGGTCTAGATCAGTGGTTCTCAACCTTCCTAATGCCACGACCCTATAATACAGTTTCTCATGTTGTGGTGACCCCCCAGCCATAAAATTATTTTCATTGCTACTTCGTAACTGTAATTTTGCTACTGTTATGCATCGTAATGTCAATATCTGATATGCAGGATACATTGTTACAAACTGAACATAACCCACAGGTTGAGAACTGCTGGTCTTGATAAAGCAGTAGTAGGGGTGGTGGTGGTACTAGCAGCTGTAACAGTGGCAATAGTGGCGGTGGTCTGGTGGTAGTTGTATTATCTTTATTTATATCTTTATTGCTTGCATTTCAACAATGACTTTTTACCCAATACCTAAGATGTATATCCCTAATTTATTTACAGAGGACAAATAAAAAATTTCTAATACGTTACTTCGGAACATATTGTGGTTCTCTTCAGTTTTTGAAACCATTTTATTAACGAAAAAATCCTTTACGCATTGTAGAAAATATTGTGTCAATATCTTTGTTTCTGTCATGAATTAATTGGTGACTGTGATTTTGTCATTTCTAGAATATGAGCTGTTTGAGGGCAGTCAGGGACTGTCCTACTTTTGTCTCCACATACCTACCTCTAGCATTTTGCTCATAGTAAGCCCTTAATATATGCTGATTTAATAGAATTAAACATTGAGAGGGACAATGAGGATGCTGCCATCCTGGTGGGGAGTTTATATTGTCATCAGCATGAGCTACAAAGCGAAGAAGAGTGGAAGCTAATGCTAGAGCAAAGGTTTCAGAAAGTTAGGATGAAGGCCAAGATCCAGTAAGAGTGGAATAGGAAGAGTGAGAGGTCCTTTACCCCTAACTGTGCAGAAAAAATTCATCAAAGCAGAATCATGGTCAGAAAATGGAAAGGTACCCATTTCCAGATATCTGGTCCATCTACTTTTCTTTAACAGTGGCTAAGAAATGAGAAGTGGAGTCATAGATGAAACTAGGGGTTATAATAGAACTTTTATGATACATTTTAAATGAAAAGTTGAGGTAGTGATTTGAATAATTTAGGCCCCAAAAGCTGCTATCTAGAATCAAAAAGAGATTTTGCTTAGTTAGTCCAGACTTTCTACTTAAATTATGAAATTAATCCAGTAATAAATGGACTAAACTCTTCATTTTGACTGCATTAAGCATAGCCTTAAGCATAACCATTTGGGGATATCTGTATAAATAGTTCTTTGACCACCAAGCTTCCACTATGCTACATCAGATGCAATGTCAAGACATCACTGAGAGACCACAACTTGTTTTGTGGGAAGAGAAAAAAAGAAATGCTTGCCAATTAAGAAAATTATTTTGATTGACTTTTAATTCTATTTTGCTATTAGGAAAAATCCCTAAAGATTGAGTTTTCCTGTTCTGAGTATTCAAGAAAAAAGGATCCCCTCCCCCTTTATTTAACTCATGCTATGCTGGTTTTAGATTTACTTTGTCTGATAAAGAAAAATTATACCTTGTAACATTTTCCTTCAAGTGTATATTAACTTTTCCCCCCTAAACCATATCTTTATTAATAACACTAAGCTTGACCAATATGATTCTAGAATTGTTTTGGCTATCTATAAATTTTAAACCCCATAAATGCCATAAAACTTGCTTTTGTATATGTGTATACACATTACATACATACACACATATATGTATATATTTATGTGTGTGTATGTATATTTACATAAACACAGGCAAACACACACACACATATACATACATATACACACACATATATAATGGTTTAGAGAGTTTAGTTTTTTTCTTTTTTTAATGGAAGACATTATCCAAAAGCAGAGAATAATTTTAACTGAATTACTGCTAGACTTCATGAAATATTTATACTAATCCTAGTTCACAGAATCTCAGTATCAGAAGAAACCTGAGAAGTCTTCTAGTTTAACCTCTGAAAAATATAGGAATCCCTTCTCCAAATATAGGGTCCTTTAAAAAACACACCTTAATTCACAAATTTATTAATTTTTGCAAAATGTGAATTGAGTATCTGGTTTGAAAAACCAGAAGTACTGCCGCAATCATATCAAACACATGGAATAGTGACTAAAGCTGTATAGGGATCTCCCAGATGATGGAATTCCCTCGAACGGTGCAGGTCATAACTTTCTCTACAATTTATAGTCTCAGAATGTTGCCCAGAGCTCTGTGAGATTAAATAACTTGTACAAGATGAACTAGCCAGTATATGTTAAGAAGGGGGACTCGAACTCAGGTCCTCCTAGCTTTAAGGCCATCTTTCTTTCCATTATGTCATTTTGCTTCTCTTCGTATTTCTTAAAGGTAAAAAAAAAAATTGATCTTATATGCCTGGGTTTTTTTTTTAAGTGTTTTTCTTTTTTACTTTACATTGTTTAAAAATAGTAAATATCTTGGAGTTAATCCACAGTAATGATTAACTATCTTTTGGAAGCCAAAGGGTTGTTTCTGTTTCATTTTCAGTCAGCAAATGGATAGCAGCATCCAAAATAGCCTGAAATAATAAATTATTGTCCTTGCCTGGAAAATTGCCCTTTAAAATGAACTAAACTCATTTTACGAATACATTTGTACCTGGAAAGATATTGCATTTGTTCCAAGACCCAACATGACAAAGATATAAAATCCTGCAATAAGAGGTATTATGACTGAAAAGCTTAAATAACCTCAAGTATAGGAGCCATGAGCAGCCCCATGGTAATTAGTATCTGTTTTACAGTAATAGCATGTTTCATAGTCAGTCTATCGGCTCTTTGAAGTTTCCAGCTTAATGTATAAAAGTTTTATTTCATTAAGGCCCCATCTTTGTGCGTTTTTAAGAGGCAACATTATGAGCAGGAAGCTGCCCTAATCATGAGAGCTTTTAAAAGAAGCTGTTCAGTAACACATTGGCTTTTGTGTCCAGGTTTTTGGCTACACCTGTCATTGAAAATATAAAATACACTCATGGAAACACTGAATACCAAAGGTTTAGGTAACAAACGCAATCCTAATATGATATGTGGCATTTATATGCCAGTGGACCCCAAACAGCACGTTTCACATTTTTAAACAATGGGTGCTAAAAGGCAAAGCACTTCTAGTTCTAAAGACATGTGAACACTTAACTGATCTGAAGCAGAAAAAGAAAAAAGAATTGTCCAGTTCCACAAATAAAAGATTACCAGGGGCACGACGACCACCACAACAACAACATGCAGTTAATATTCATGTTTCGGCAGACGTTGGTCCCGTAAATATTAAATATGACACAAGTTCCTCCAGGAATGTTCAAGCAGTAATTTCACTACCTGAAGAGAATGGTTCCAAACATTTAACAGACAGTGAAAGGACAGAAAGGGGGGAATAGAGGGGGATGATGAAGCAGCCAATAGGATTTTTAAGACAACCGCAACTAGAATTAAACTGCTTCAAGCAGCCTTTTTTACGTACAGCAGCAACTCGTTATGGGAAGTCAATGCAACAGAACGGGGAGATTTGTCCCTGGCTCCCCATCCTCATACTGCAAGCAGCAAGCATCGGATAAAGGGATAAATGGGGGGGGGGCGCTAGGTTGGGGTTGGGAAGTAGGAGGAGCAGAACGACTGAAGTTGATGGGTGGGATAGGGATGAAGAGAGGGGACCCTGAGGAATTATAGACCTCAAGGGATCAGTCTCCCTAAAACACCATCTCTGGAATTCTCCCATTGAAGACACTCATCTCTTTTTCTGCTTGCACACTTTTCCTTCTCAGGTGGGTGGGTACTGGAGGAGAAAGAAGGAAGCCAGCAAGGTCCGGAAAGGATGGAAGGCAAAGAGGGGGTGGGGGCAGCCAAGCATCCTTACAGGGCACAGTGCTCCGCAGCACCAACTCCAGGACGCTGCTGGTCTCAACTAGTTGGGGGAGGGAGGGTGAGAGGTGAGAGAAGGGAGGAGGGGGTGAGAAGGGAGTGAGAAGGGGCGGAAGAAAGATGAGGGGTTGCTTCCCTAGGCACCGAAGACATGTTTTAGAAACTGGTCCCCCTCTTCTCTTCCCCTCTGTTTCCCTTCCGGGCTGAGCTTCGCCCCTTGCTCCTTAGACCATTGGCCCCTTGGGCTGAAGAGGCCAGAGTGGGAAGTGGGGAGAGGACGCGAAGCCGGGGAGGTGGCGGGGAGGGTGCATTCATAGGAGCAAAAAGAAGGGGGGCAGAGCGAGCCCTCGGATGGATCCCTACCTCTTCACGTCTCCCCCACCCCACGGCGATCGCCACAGACAACCCCCTTCCCCGGTGCCTCAGGTGCAGCACGAGCAGTTGCAGAAGGGAGCTGAGCAGCCCTCAGTCCTCCCTCCCCTCCTCCCGCTGCCTGTCAAAGGCAGAGTGTCAGGACTCACCACAGAGACTCCAAGTCCCATTCCTGAAGCAGTGCTAAGTCGAAGCTGTCCATGGTGGGATGTGTCAGCGCTGCCGCCCGTGCTGCTGCCGCCGCCGCAACCCGGGCTGCTTCTGCTGCTGGGGCTGCTGTTTCTGTGGCTGCTGCTGGGGCGCTGCAATGAGAACAGTGCGTTCAAGGTGCATCTTAACTGCGCCGAGGAGAGAAAAGCCCCCCTCTGCCTGGCTGCCTGCCTCCCTCCCCCCTCCCCCTCCTTCCCTCCTCCCCTCGGGCTCCCCTCCTCCCCGCCCCTCTCCTCTCCCCTGCTTCCCCTCCCAGGAGGGTGGCTGTGGGGCTTTCTCAGGCTCTGTCTCTCCCCACCTCCCCCTTGCCTTCTCTGCACGCAGGCGGCGGAGAGCAGCGGCTGGCGGACACACACACATGCACACACACACACACACACACACACACACACACACACCCCAGACTCACTCTGGAGAGCCCTCCTCCCCCACTCTCCTCTGCTTTATCCTCCTCCCTTCCTCCCAAGCTCCCTCCCCCTCGGGCGCAGCCACTCGCCCACTGGCGGCTCTCCTCTCTGCTGCTGCCGCTGTCCTCTGCCTCTCTCCAGCCTTCCTTTTTCTCCTCTGAGAGGTGTGTGTGTATGTGTGTGTGTGAGTGTGTGTGTGTATGTGTGTGTGTATGTGTGTGTATGCGCGCGCGCATGTGTGTGTGACTCACTCGAGACGGGCGCCCTCCCTGTGCACGCTGCAAAAAAACCCAACAGCTGCTCCTCTGTCTCTCTCGCCCCCTCTCATGCTCTCTTCCCCCCTCCCCGTCAGGCTCTTAGGTATCTGGCTGTACTAGCAGGCCACACTTCATATTTGTGGCGTCTTTCTTGTATGTTTCTTTGCACTTGACTCTTTCTCTGCCGTAGAGTAGCCAGAATGTTTTGTGAGTGGGCGAAGAATAAAAAGGGGCATCGAAGGACTCCTGGGGGCCCTTGAATGCGTTCCAACCAGTCTCTTCCATCACCATTTCTTTCTCTTCCGCCCATCCCCACCCCCATCCTTTCCCAGCTCCGAATTGGTCTTTACATACTTCTTTTCCTTTCTTAGAATTCATCTGACCCTCGGGAGAAGCCCCTTTTAGGCAGGGTTGACCGCTTCTGCATACCTGGAAGAAGTGATGGGGAAATTCCCTTGACCCTGAAGGAAAGATCAGGGTTAACTTGTGAAGCTTTCCAGCAGCGAAGTAAACAGCTCATTTAAAATTTCTCAAGTTAATAAAGTTAAGTGAATAAATGAGGAGAGGAAGGAAATCACTTCCAAGGGGACTTGATCAAAAGCTGTGATTTGTTTTTTAGTAAAAGGCCTGGCATCTGAATTGTACAATACTCTGGACCATCCTTTCCCAGGTCTTTTTTCTTCCCTTTTCATCAGTGGGGGAAAACTGCCTTTAGTTGTAAAATTTGCCCCACCTCATTTCTTTCTGATTTATTCAACACTCCTTTAAGAAATAGTACATTATTATAATTAAGTTAAATGATAAGAAAGTCAAGTTTCTTGCAAGAATGATAGGAAGCCTTTTTGTTTAAAAGTTATCTTTGCTATTAATATGGTTCTACTTCTTTAGCACTTCAACAGATTTATGGATTCTTTGTTGTAGATAAACTTCTAGAAGCCATCTTCCCTCTGCTGCTTTCTTGTGCACCTTCCCCATTTGCAGTAGCAAAGAAACAAAATAATAAATAAGTGAAAACAACAAAACTATCCACCACCTGGTGGCCGGCCTTCTTCTGATACACTTTTCAAAACTTGTCTGGGCTCTCTAAGTACACTAATAAGCCACACTAGGCCAGCACCTTCCCACTAGGTTGTACTTGCTCCAGCTTTTATTCTATTGGAGTAGCTTCAGAGGCTCAAGAATCATCTCTATGACATGGTGAAGCACAGATAGTTGTAGTAGTTGAGTGAAAGTTCATTACTGCATCCCTAAATTAAAGGGCATTTACTCTTTTGAGTTTGTTTAGTCAGAAACACGTTAAGGAATGCATTTCTAGGTCACAGTGACAATACCTTCTCTATGTACTATAGAATGCAGAAATAAGGTGATTTCTCAGTTCTTCTGTGTTCACTTCTTGGTTGCAGATGGTCCATGTGTATACCTTACTGGAAGGGGGTCACAGCAACATAGATATGGAGCTGAAAGGGACCTCATAGTACGTCTATAATCCAACCCTTTTATTTTATAGATAGGGAAACTGAGGCCCATAGGGGCACACATAGCAGAAATGGGACAGCCAGGATTCAAACAGGTTCTGTGACTTAAGTTCTGGGTTCTTTCTATGGTACCATACTGCCTAATATGGGTGATGAGTAAAGAGTGGAGATGAGATGAAGTTCCAATCTTCCTGACCATCATAGCAAACTCCCAAACTCCTCTTCTGAAAGTCCTAAATGGCATAGAGTACTCTTGCTCCATCTTGAACAAAAAGAAGAGCCAAATTCATGTTTCAGAATGGGGCCCTTAGACAACTGGAGACCCTTGTGAAAATTATATAATCCCTCCATTCCTTAGTCCCTCCCATTAGTCAAACTGGGAAAGTAATCCTTAACACCTCACTACCCTCAAGAAAGGTGGTTTAAAGATTAATGAGCTAATGTCTATAATAGATTTGGAAGATGAAAAAATCAATAAAATGCTGGATGTTATTTGACATTACCTGATAACACAAAGCTTTTCCAGTTTGGTTAGATTTGGTTAGTTTAGAAAGTATCTCAATTATTACAGTTCTATAAAGATGTTGGTTCTCATTTTTAAAAAATCATACCCTCCCCCTCCCCTACCAGCACCACACATTTAATTTTGAAGTGGTTATTTCTTTACCAGCACTAATGGATATAGGATTTATACTTGGAAGTATCTTCTAGTTCAATTCCCTCAATTTACAGATGAGCAATATGAGGCAAAAGTCATGGAACTAATTAGTGTTACAGCCTGGACTAAAACTTGGGTCTCTCTAAACCAAATTACCTTCCCATGAGTCAAAGGGAGGGGGAAAAAGATAAATTAAGATGGAATCTGCTGAGAGAGGACTGACTGAACTTCAGACAAGTAAGATTCACAAAACATGAAAAAAACATGTTTGAGAAAGCTCAACTGTTACTATAAAACCTAAAAGTCCTAGACATTTTTAAAATCTCCACCCTCAGTATGAGAAAATAACAAGGCTAAAAAAGAACAGAGAATGTTAATATAGGAGAAAATACAGGTGTGAGAAGTAGGATTCCCAAACCACAGTCTACTCTATAATACATTTGGATAAATCTGTCTTCATAATATCTCTTTAGCATAAACCTTTGAAATGTTTACACAGGCAAAAGTGAGATGCATGAGACATCAAGTCAGTGCTCTCAAGGAACAAAGGAGAAAGGGAAGAGAGGAAAAGGGGAGAGAGAGAAGGGGGGAGGAATAGAGAGAGACAGAGAGAGAGAGAGGGACAGAGAGAGACAGAGAGAGACAGAGAGAGAGAGAGAGAGAGAGAGAGAGGGACAGAGAGAGACAGAGACAGAGACAGAGACAGAGACAGAAAGAGGAACAACTATGGAAGAACTCAAATTCTACTGCCTTAAAAAAAACTGGGGGAAGGATATTTCCAATACTTTAAAACTGTCTAACGCACAACCATCAGGACTATTTGGGAAGCCTAAAATGTAAGTAATGTCTTGACCCACTTACAAATCCGACATTCCTTTCCTTTCCCACCAAATATGTTTATACAAAGGATTGCATGAGAACAAACAGAACCATGTTTATTGTGAGTTCTGATACTGTCTTGATACTAGAGATAGGTATCTGTCCCTCTAATGTAGGCTGATGAGTAAATAAGTGGTCCTATAGAAGAAAAAGGACCCACAATCTCTCCCTTCTTTTTATAAAGGCTATCTTAGCAGCTTAAGGGTATTACTGTATATTCTGGAATAAATTCTCTGAAATGGCAATTAGAATGTGAAGTAATAAGTAGATTTGTATTTTAATTTAAATAGTCTCCAATTTTAATGTATGAGTGTACTTGAGCCTAAAGCAATTTAGATTTGGATGTTTAAAAACATTTCTTCCAGAATGACAAATATTTTAAGGTTGAGACTACAATGTTACATATAAATTACTACTAATATTTTAATTCTATGAGTACATGTTCATCCATTGGAGTGTGAACATGGATCATCTATTGGAAACAGTGGAGGAATTTTGAAGAAACTAAGATCATATTTTTATATACATTTTGACTAATACAGAATGGAAACAGATCTTAACTGAATAGTCTCATACATCAAATACAAAAAACTTATTAGGAAGAATTAAAGTAAAGTCTTTATTATTACTCATTCTTATTTATCTGGCTTATTAAGCTATTCCCATTATCCTTAAGCTCCTGGGCACACATACCAAAATGAGAGGTGAGTTCAAGTGACCAAAAATGTAAATCCTTCATATAAGACAAAATGGGAGTCAGGATTTCCTACGGGTTAGAGAACAACCTGAAAGAGTAAAATTTCCCCAAATAAACAAGGCACTCACTACACAAATATTCCTTCAGCCAGTCACTATATCTCATTGGTGAATTCTACCAAGTAGATGTGCTATACTGGCCTTTGTGCAGACTAAAGAGGATCTTGTGACCTGAGAAACTTTTCCCCTGGGAATGAGCCAAACAACACTGCTATAATCTCAATACTCAGGAGTCTGTGTGAGACGGTATGTAAGAGGGAGAGGGTGGAATTGGTGGAAGGAATTTTTCAGGATTTTGAAACTGGAACTTTTTTTTAAAAAAACATCCTTCAATTCATCAGGCCCAGAAAAGATCATGTGGTTCAGCTGACTATACCAAAATATCAGAGCTAAATTCAATTAAATTACTTGTTCTAGTATTTTTTTTGGAGGGAGAGGAAATGAATGGAGGGACTTCTAAAAATATTTTATACACACACACGCATACACAGAAATACACACACACACACATATATATATATATATGAAATGAGAGTGTTAGGATACATAACCTCAACTCGTCTAGGGGAAAGGGTTCCCTTTTCTTTTTACTGCTGCTCATGTCTTGTCAAAACCCAAACTTAGATCCCTCAAAGTCTCATAATAAATATATCAAGAACAAAAAGATAGTATCTAGAATTTCAGCTGTCCTAAAGAAGTCTGGCTCCTTGGATTAGGGCCTAAGAAAAAGGAAACCAAAGAAAACCACATGCTGCTTAACTAGCTAGCATTTTATAATGAGGGCAAGAGTTAACCCCATAGGGGGGTTCGTCTTTATTTTACTCATTCTTTATTTTAAGATTATCTAATAATAATACATATATACATTATATATACACATACATATACATGCACATTATATACATATATATATACATACATATATATAAATAAAATATTTTCCTCAATAATCCTATGTGGTAATTAGGTATTATCGTCATTACAGATGAGAAACTACTTCCTCAGGATCAAATGGCCATTAAGTGGAGGAATCTGGTTTTGAACCCAGATCTCGCAATTCTAGGTCTGAGGGCTCAGTGTCACTATATCGTGCTGTACTGTTCAAGACCATGTAAGATCTCTGCCTGTCATCCTTTCTCAATCGCTCTAATTCCCAATCTGTGGGCTAAGGACCCCTAGAGGACTGCGGAGTTATTGCAAGGGTCCCTTGTATCTTCCTCGTATGTCTGTGAGTCGTTTTGATTTTTCTTGAGCTCCAACAAAATATGCAGCGTGACTCGTAATAAATAAGCAGACGTACCTTCCGCAGACGGGGTAAACAATGTCTCACACTATTTTCCAAATTAGTAGATGTTGAGATGAACAAAATACAAATTATTTAAAATTGCTGCTGAATTTATAGTAGCTTTTAGTCACTACACATTTTCCTCAATCAAAGTATACTAACAGCACATGGGAGGGCATTTTTGTTAAAATGACTTGCCCCTTGACTTGCTCCTTTCCCAGATTATTTTCATTTTTGTATAATATATTCAAATCTACTCCCAATATCACCCCTTAGGCTCCCAATCTAGGGCTCTGAAAGGAACATTAGCGAACTCTCCAACAAATCCACCACCTTGGGGTGCAAGAAAAGCATGCCACCAGACAAGCCACAAGGCTGACTGTATAGGACTTCTGATTCCTAATGCCTATTCGCTGTCTATCTTTAGGGACATAATCCCTGAGGAAAGAGCTCAGGAAACAGGACCCTGGGGTTCTCTGCCTAACCATACCTCCACCTCTCAGTGTTATCTTCATCTCTGGCTGTGACCCTTAGTAAAGGACTTGTTTCTCTGAGGGGAAAGGGAGAAAGGATGGGGTTAGACAGGCTGGCCTTATTTTAATCTTGGTTGGGAAGCACTGCTCAGTAGTGGGCCCTGGAACACTATTCGAATATTCTGCCCAATACTAAAGCAAGCACTGGGCTCTCAGTCTTGCTAGGATGTCTCTAGATATTGCTTCCCCATTCTTCCTCTGCCACTGTTGTAATAGTACTTGCTCTAAACCCCTCACTCCACACTGCTTCTTCATCTAGTGGCTGCTTCTTATGCGCTGTTCCTGCATCTAGGAAGCAGGTTAGTCTGTCCTTCCTCCCCACCCCACCCCCACTCCCCCACTTCCTGCTTGAAATTCACATTTTAAATGTGCCCATCTTGGCTGGGCCTCTAGCACAGTGCCACCCCATCTAGACATCCACTCACAAAAGGCTGCTGTCGTGACTCTTCCTCTCTACAGGTATCTCTGGATGGTTACATCCTGTGTCCCTGTGTGCCTTTTTTTTTGTATCATTCACCAGGCCCAGAACAGATGGTGTGGCTGTGCTGGCTGTCATCACTCCTCCTAAGTTTCCATGGAAACATGGGGCATAGGGACCATCTCTGCCTTGGGCTCTCTTATAGTATCCTGTGGTGGAGGACTTGTGTATCCGCCTTCCCCTTGCCTGTATTCCTACCCAGAGAGTTGGGGGGGGGGGTGCTGTGGCTCTTAGGAAGTTAGGCCATTCCCAAGGCCAGGCTTGAGTGTTATATACCTCTCAAATGCATGTAGGCCTTACTAATGAGGAGACAAAAGGGGGCAGCTCCTGCTGTGGGAATCATCTTGGTATGGCTCAGGCATAGTCATTTTGGTGGCATACTCAGACAGCCTTTTTAGCCAACCAGCTTCAACAATGTCTCCCTAAGTCTCAGGTATCAAAAAAGGGATTTTTTCAATCAATTCATATTTATGGAGCACGTTCAATATGCAAGTCAATGGCTGCCTTGACAGGTAGCATTTTCCCTATTTCTGGAATATGAGCTTCCCACCCCCTACTCCCAGTGCATGGCATGGCTAGGGAGTCTCACGAAGCTCAAGAGCCTTCTTCGTTATTTCAGACCTCTTCATGTCATTTAGTAATGTTGCAAAAGTTATTGTATGCATGTGAAAGGGTTCATGAGGGTAGGGGGAAGATAGACACACATACACACACACACACACACACACACACACACACACACACACAAAACCCTTCTATCAACTGAAGGAATTTTTGGTAGGGAGCAGTGTGGTATAGAGGGAAGATTATTCACTAGGCTGGGACTTAAAGCCCTAAGTTCTAGTACAGGCTTTACTCCTAATATTTACTATGTGTCCTCCAACTCTCTGAGCCTCAGTTTCCTCATCTGTCAAAAAAGAGGGTTTTACAAAATGGTCTCTAGGGTTCCTTCCAGCTGTAACATTCTACGTCTCTAATGAGGGGAGTGCAGAATTTTCCTGTCATTCAAATGCAAGATAAGCCAAAGTTAATTTTTAAAACATGGTAGAAGATCTCTCAGACTTGTTTATATAATGAAATAGGCATTTGTCCAATTATGGAAAGGCTGATTTAGTAGATGTGACATTTTGAGTTTGTAAAAATTCCATCCATAGACTCCTTTAGTGATATAATAATAAAGCAATGAAAACCTGTTAACTGCTTTGTGGTTACACATTGATATATAGATATATAGATATATAGATATAATCTAAGGTTGACAGCATAGGTATTGTTACCTCCATCTTTTGGCAGGGAAACTGAAGTTCAGAGGGGTTAACTCACTGACTGCTTACCTCAAAGGCAGAACTTAAATCCAGATCTTATAATAGCATGTCCAGTTATGCTTTTCATGGTACCACATCACCCCTCTCCTTATGTATATTAAACACCTCTGTTAGGCAGGTATATTCTTTGACAACATTTCTTCACAACAGAAAACAGGTATGTGTGTTGAATATGAAAATTCAAGAAGAGAAATGGGCCATTCCTAAAACCAGACTAGGAAAAGTTTCCTATTACATGTTATTTCTTTGATTTATTCTTAATCAAGGATTTCCTGACCCACTGCTGGGTTGCAGTATAAAAGGAGATCATAACAGTCAATCAATCTGTCAACTAGCATTTAGTATATGCCCACTATATACTAAGCTCTGGGGTAATCTAACACTGATGTCCTCTAGCCCTAGCAATGATTGGGGCTTGTTCTCCTGACCCCAAGCAAAATAGTACTAGGAGTCATTCTTGAAGATGGGGTAATGAGTGATGATGTGAGTGACATGTAGAGTTAGGAAGAAGATGGAGTTCATGATAAATCTTCTCAATTTTCTCATTTGAATATGAGGCAAAGTTTTAGCAGTTAAAGCCCAGTTGAGATTACATAACACAAATTCATAGTAGACTCAGTTAGCATTGTTCTTTGACTTCTTCCAGAATCAGGAAAAATAGATTGTGGGGATAATATAGGGATGGGTCTTGACTGGTCATAGGGCAAAGGGGCAAGGGACTTAAGGGTAAAGGACAGGACAGCATACGGTTGCACTGGCTAAATTTATTGTAACTTGAGGTTCAAAGTTCAATTGTGTAAGACTCTCTTTATTGGTGGAGATTGATTACTTCATGCTCCACAGCTACATGAGGGGAAATGTTGGCAAGAACTTGGAAGAAGAGAGATCTTGACCTTCTAGACTGGTAAGATTTAGAGGAGAAGACAAATATAATTCTAGCCAGGCACCTTTTTTTCTGGGGAGAATAGAGGTATTAGCCTTTGGCCCCACTGTTCTACTTCTGGGAGAAGGGTAGATGGAGGAGAATTTAAAGGTATCTACTCATGCCTCCCTCTAAGCCACATCTGGACAGACCCAGATGGACACACACAACCTACATTTGCACAACACACGCATTAACTGGATTTTGAAAGAAGAGACATACGTCTAGAGCTGGGGTACGGGAAAACAAGAAGACGGTAGAACGATGAGAGATTGTAGCGAGTAGGTTTGGGAAGGATGAGACAAGGGAGCAATAAGATAATTAGAGACTATTATCAGATGGAGGAATTTACAATAATGGGG
This sequence comes from Pseudochirops cupreus, assembly GCA_028627135.1. Classification (NCBI taxonomy): domain Eukaryota; kingdom Metazoa; phylum Chordata; class Mammalia; order Diprotodontia; family Pseudocheiridae; genus Pseudochirops; species Pseudochirops cupreus. Next base: position 209,789,936 of record CM053580.1, read on the forward strand.
TCAAGGGTAGGAGCTCAGCTTATGTGTAGCTGATATGGAGTGAGGATAGAGTTAACAGGAGTTGAGGTTGATTCATTGAAAAGCCAAGTTATTTGATAAGATAGTAATGTGTATTTTGAAGTCTCCACATGTAAGGATGGGAGTCAGAAAAGCAAGGAAGGCTAGAAACCAGGTTCTGAACTTTTTAAGAAAGGAGAAAGAATGACTTCAGGCTTAATAGATAGTACTTCAAGGTTTGCAAAGCACATTCTATGTTATATCATTTAATCCTCAGATCAGTGGATATGGATAGGGTAATACATCTGGATGGAAGGAACTTCAAAGGAAGAAATGTTGTTGAGTGGTAGAAATTAGGTCTAGAAGTAGCAGCAAAGAGCTAAGAGTATGCCTACTCATCCTGAACCAACGTGATGTGTACGGCAGGGAAGGGGAGTTGGTTATGAGAGGGGGGACGTCCAGCTAGAGATAGTGTTTTCATGAGGAAGCCTGGGTTCCATGAATTTAAGAAAGGAAAAAGTCTAAGATCAAGGCAAGGTCATTAACTCTAGAATGGGGATTCTGGAGGATAAGTCACTTAACTTCTCTAAGACTCTGTTTCCTTATCTGTAAAATAGAGATAATAAAAATCTGAAGTGTCTACCTCACAAGGTAATGTTTATTTAGAGTGCTCCTGTGTGTGGGTCATTTTTATTATTGTTCTAAACAAAAGAGTTGAGTAAGAACAAAACCTAGGGAGTGGAAAGAAGGGAGGGGAGAAGAGTTGAGGAGAAAATTTAGCAAGTTACGGGATGACTGTGATAATAGCTAAATTGTTTTCTTTACAGCCATAGTTATGCCACATTCAAGAGTCCTCATAAATGGTACTTAGTATCTTTATGCTGTTGCCGTGATAATACTAAAAACAGAAAATGTAACAAAAATGGTTTAGAATTCTGTTTATGATTCTCTGAACATAAATTCACATTTCTAGTCCATCCTAATCCCAAATAAATCAAACAGTAAGTGCGATGCAGAGCCCTGCCTCCCCTCCATCTACCTGCTGCCTACCACTTACCCATCTAGGATTCTGACCTATAAAGACCATGTCTGATCCTGGGAACTCAGAACAAAGGTTTGACTTATCTCTTTGGGTTACTGTCCACCCTGCCACCTGGAGTTAATCCAGGAAAGTCTTCAAAAAAAAAAATCTTGGTGTAGTTCTTATTTCCCAAAAGATTGATTTAAAAAAAGATATTATAATAAAAAGAAAAAGAAGAACAGCACCACCACCA
>CM053580.1:209791306-209803161 GCA_028627135.1 Pseudochirops cupreus
ACCACCACCGTTACTATCACCATCACCACCACCACCATTACTACCACCACCACCACCACTACCCTTACCATCACCACCACCACCTCCACCACCACCACCATTACTATCACCATCACCACCACCACCATTACTACCACCACCACCACCACCACCACCATTACCATCACCACCACCACCAAACTAGTATTTTTATAGCACTTTAAGGTTTACAAAGCAGTTTCCATGTTATCTCATTTGATCCTCAGAACAACTTGTTGAGGTAGGTGCTATCAGTAGCCCCAGTTTACAGTTGAGGAAACTGAGGCGGTATCTGAGGCAGGTTTTGAACTTCAGTTTTTCTGACTCCCAAGTCCAACAATCTATCCATTACATTACCTAGTTTCTTCAAGGATGCTCAATGTATAACATAGGTATCAGTTATGAGACAGTCTTTATTGCACCCACTTAAGAAAAAAAGCATATGGTATAAAGGACTCACAGGAGCCCATGAAAAACTATGGAACTGTAAAGTATTTAAATAGACTGGCCTATAAGATTTATTAAGGGGATGCTTAACAGATACTCTCTATGCGTATATGTATACTCTCCGAGAAACTCATGATGGAGGATGGGCAGGATACTGCTCTCCGTAACATCTTCTAGCTATAGGAGCCACGTTGGCCACCTTTTCCTGCTCTAAGAAGAACGTTGTTGAAGAAATATTTTTTTTTCTGTAGGTAGTCTAGCATCTGAACACGGGATTTCAGGAAATCTCCAACTTTGGAGATAACCCCAAAAGTCTAGGAAAGTCAATTTCCATGAACTCTAGCTTATAACTTGTGCTTTGAAAATGAAAGAAAACAGCAGATGGCCAAGAACAGTAAATCCAGGAATTCTCTTCCAGGCTCAACATGTGCAAGTTCTAATCTTCTTCTTCAAGTAAGGGTACAACCCTCACTGCACTCTGGTCTAGAAGCAATGTGCCATCTCATAGCTTATCTTTACAGGCCATGGTAGGGAGGGGCAGCTCTTTAAAACACAGTCTCTACCATTTCATTCACAGTTGTCAATCATCTTAGAGGCAGCCTTAGGAACTGATGGGAGGTGTTGCTGTGTCCTTTCCAGAAAGCTCAACCACAGAGTGGGATCCCCACCTGCCATGGTAATCAGGTCAGGGTTGGATAAATAGACAATTTTAGGGCACCTTTTCTAGCCCCTTCCTCACACCAGGTGAGCAGTATGATCCTTAAAAGGCTGCTCAGACACCCAGGAGGCTGCTGAATTCCACTGCTGCTTCCAGTGAGAAACAACCCTATGGCCTGGGCCGCCTGCATACAAGGTTGTGACTACAGCTCCCAGTGTATTGGCACCTGCTGCTTCAGCACTTTCCTGTCGCCACAGGACTTTGGATAGGTATAATGGTAAAATGGTATGGGTGATGTGTTTTGGTTCATGCTAAATTGGATTTAAGTGAGGTGGAGTTGCAAGTTGCACAAAGTCATTGGCCTTACTCTCTCCTCCCTAGTCCTCACAGTCCAGTGACAGGACAGAGTCAAGATGGCTAGTGATGGCTCAAGATGCAGTGGATAATCTTGGCATCTTCAATTTCTAACCAAGCTCTAAGCACTCCACAGTACCTGCTTCAGCTGCCTTCATGGCCATTGGAATAAATTGTTCTCTTCTGCCCATTCCACCAGGGTAAGTCTTCACATGCTTGAGGTACACACCCCCCTAACTCACCAGTGGGTTTGAGACCCCTTGATTACCCTCAACCTGGTTTAGCTCATCTGCCGAAATGGTTTACTGGGATGTGGCACAGGACGGCTCAGCATGGCATGCCCTCATCAGAGAAGGTGCTATGCTCTATGAGCAAAGCAGAATTGAAACAGCTCAAAGGAAAAGCAGGATAATCAAATTTAGAGAATTCACCCCAAATGTTCACACAGACTATTTGTGCCTGATCTGTGGTAGAGCATTCCAAGCTCATATTGGTCTGATCAGCCACACTCCAACACATTGAAACTTAACTCTAGCATCGTGATGTCCTTTTGGTCCTCTTCAAGAATGAAGGACATCCCTTAGATGAAGGCCCATGCCCTATAATCTCATGAACTCGACTGGGGAAGGGCTCATAAAATTTATCTGGGACTTCCCTGCTGAACTTCCTTACCTTCAATAACACACACACACACACACACACACACACACACACACACACACACACACACACACACACCTTAAACAGGCATTCCTGCCTTTTGCTTTAAGAGCAATGACTTTAGTTCGGATTATTTTCTGAGAGTCAACTTTTAGGTTATCCACTTTCCACTTATCATTAGAATGTGGTTAGTTAATGTTATAACCTAACAGGGCTATTGAAAGGTTTCATTTCTTGAGAATAATTTGTATTAAGAATAGAAATTTTAATGGTAAGAAATAAGATTTGGGACTCCCTTTCCCTCACCAGACAGAAAATGTGCAGATCTTTTTTCCTGATTCTTTCCCCAACAACAAACTAATTACAGCTGTATAGAGCTGACTTACCCCATGGGGAGTTTAGAAAAACAACTAATTAATGTACTTAAGTTCAGTGTTTTGAAAATGTAAAATGCCTAAAACCAAAACAGTATTGAACCGTATGACAGAATCATGAAATCTTAGAGAAGATAGGAACGTTAGTGACCATGCAGCCTAACCTCCCTAAAAATACAGAAATTCTTTGTGACAAAGTCTCTGACACTGTTATTAAACCTGTGCTTGAACAAGTGCAGTGATGGGGGGGGTTACTATCCAACAAAGTAGCCCATTACAATTTGTAACAACTCTAACTGTTAGATCGTCTTCCTGTCATGGTGAGATAGAAAGATTCCTAGGCACTTGGCAGCAGAAAACCTGAATTTTGTACTCTGCCAGTTACTAATTATGTGACCTGAGACAAGTCATTTAACTTTTATAATTCTATTTCTCATCTCTAAAAGGCTGCTACTAAATACTTTTATTACCTACCTCTTAGAGTTGTTAGAAATTTAAGAGAAGCTATTTGGAAACCCCTCTTAAATTAGACAACAGTCTGGCAGAAATTAGGCTTAGACCAACATTTTGCACCATATTCCATAATAAATTCTAAATGGATACATAACCTGAATATTAAATAATCATACAATAAAAACATTAGGAAAAAGAGACCACATACCTTTCACAACTATGATTAGGAGACCAATTCTTAACTAAACAAAAGATAGAGGCAGTTGTTAAAGATAAAAATAGATCATTTTTATTATTTTATTTTGAAAAACTTTTATGCAAACCCATTAATGCACCTGGGATATGATATAAAGTGGCAAAATGAGAAAAAACATTTATATTAGATTTCTTGGATAAGGTTTTGATATCCAGTATAGATAACTAAAAGATACATGACAAAAAGCAATTCCCCAATAGATGGTCAAAGAACAGAAACAAATAATTCTCAAAAGGATGGCAAAGCGCTAACTATAGGAGAGAATATTTAAAATCACTAATAATAAGAAAAAGGCAAGTTAACACAACATTAACGTTTCACCTCACACCCAGAAAATCAGCAAAGATTATAAAAGAAGTAACTGATCAATGTTGGAGTGATTGTGGAAAGCTACTTAATGCATTACTGGTACAGCTGTGAATTAGTGTAACCATTCGAAAAAGCAATCTTTAATTATGAAAATAAAGAATCTAACATTTCCTTGGTCCAGAGATTCTACTCTAGGATTTTGCCCCCAGAAGGTTACTGACAAAAAAAGTTCCATACAAACAAAAATATTTATAGCAAGATTTTCTATACCAACAAAGACCTAGAAACAAAGCAGATGCCCATCATTTGGGGGATGGCTAAAACAAGTTATGGTACATGAATGTAATAGAAGATCACTGTACTGTAAGAATTTATAAATAATACAGAAAAACATTGAAAGATATAAATGAACTGATGCAAAACAAAGGAGACTGCATAGTTATAGATTTAGAGATAGATACAGATGTAGGTATAGATATAGATACAGTTTAAGTGAAAGGAACAGCAATGCTATAACAACTGAAAACTAATGTTGCAAAATTACAAAGAACAAACTTGGTCTTAAAGGAGAGATAAAAGATGATACTTCCTTCCCCATCTCCACTCCTTTGCAAAGGTGAGGGGTTGTCAGGTAGGGAGTCCTTGTGTCTAACATTACATTGTATATAAGGTCAGATTATGCTAGTTTATTGATTGGACTTGTTGATTTTCTCTTTTTTTTTCTTTTAAAAATTATTAGAACGGGGGAGAATGAAAGGAAAGGGATATAGGGGGAAATTTAGAAGACATTTTAAAAGATATAGAAAATTATTTTAAAAAAAGAATTGTAAGGGGAGTCCCTGTTATATTTGGTTAGGTCTCAAAATAATTTGACAGGATTATTTTGTTTAGAGACATCTAAGGGGCACTTCCTCAGGGAGATGGAGTGACCAAGGAGGACCAGCATCTCTGGTGTGGGGGCTTGCAGAGTCCTTTTCAGGGCTGCTCACTCACCTTTTGTATCTACCTGGTACTCAACTCTCACTGGTGTCTCCAACAAGCTCTAGTATGCTCAGTGACCACAACCTACTAAACTATTTCAGCAGATGGCTAAGCCAGGCTAGGGGAACTGATGGATGGGCCTCAAAACCCAAGCATGTGAAGACTTCCCCTGAGTGAATGGGTGGATGAGAACAATTTGTTCCAAGGGCCATGAACATGGCTGAAGCAGGCACTGTGGAACTCTTAGAGTTTGGTCAGATATTGAAGATGCAAAGGTCATTCAGTGCATCCCAGACCATCTCCAGTCACTTTAACTTTGCCTTACTACTGACCTTTGATGAGTCTAGAAGAAAGAGTGAGACTGATGATTTTGGGCAACTCTGCCTCACTAAAATCCAACTCACTCATGAGACCCCTGATTTGATCCTTTTTGAAAGCAGCACAAAGAACATAGAAATGCCTATTGGTTTGTTTGTTTGTTTTGGGGTGGAGTTTTTCTCCCATGTTCTAGCATTAGGGCTCTTTTATTTAATTTATTTTATTTTATTTTTCAATCAGAAAAAGACATTCTTATTTCTTTCCTACCACAATGCATGCCCTCCCACTAGAGAAGAAAATAAAAATAAAATCTCTGTTACAAACATGCATTGTCAAGCAAATACATTTCTGTATTTGCTGAGTTAAAAAAAAAAAGCGAAACAAAAGCACATCTCATTCTGCCCTCAGAATTCTTTACCTCTTTTATGAGGAGGTAGGCAGCACATTTTGTAATTTGTCCTCTAGATTACTGGTTGGCTATTACTCTGATCAGAGTTTCTATTTTTTTCAAAGTTGTTTTCATTTACCACATTGCTATCATGATGTAAATAATTTTACTGGTTCTGTTCATGCACTCTGCATCAATCACACAAGTTTCTCCAGATTTCTCTGAAAACATCTTCATTTCTTCTTATAGTACAATAACATTCCTTTGCATTTATGTACAATAACCTGTTCAACCATTTTCAATGTATGAGTACTCTGTCATATTCCCATTCTTTTTTTTTTTGGCTTTTTGGAGGGGGGAGGGCAGGGAAATTGGGGTTAAGCAACTTGCCCAACGTCACATGGCTAGTTAAGTGTTAAGTGTCTGAGGCCAGATTTGAACTTAAGTCTTCCTGACTCCAGAGCTGGTGCTCTATTCACTGTGCCACCTAGCCACCCCAATATCCCCATTCTTTACCACCTCAATAAGAGCTACAAATATTTTTGTATATCCTTTTTTAGAGTTTATTTTGCTTAAACTAATGCCTCCCTTAATCTGCCCCCCCCCCCCAATTCACCCTTTCCCATTTCCTCCTTTCACTCTTGTTTTGCTATTGAGCGAACACACATAGATGTTGGGCACAAGTATATATTTCACTCAATTCTGATTAGTTCAAGTATCAGCTGCTCCTCCTTATTTGTATAAATGTCTACTTGTACCCTCTGATTATGTGAGGTAATTTTCCCCAACCTTCCATTCCCTTCCTCCCTCACCCCAATTTATTCTTTTCCCCTTCTCTTCTAGTCTTCTCCTAAGATAATCAAGATATGACAGAAACACTTCTAGACCTTCTCCAATTAGACTTTATGACTCCTGATGATGATGAGGTTTAAAAGGGGACTATACACACACACACACACACACATAGATACATACATATATATATATATATATATATATATATGTGTGTGTGTGTGTGTGTGTATAATCTTTCCATATAAGAGTGTAAGTAGTTTATCTTTGTCTAGTACTTTGGTTCCCTGTGATTGTTTTTATGTTTTTATTTCTCCTAACTCGTGTTTGAACTTCAAAGTTTCAACACAGCTTTGGTCTTCTCATCAGGAATGCTTGGAAGTCCTCTATTTCATTAATGATCCATTACCCCCCTAATAGGCTTATACTCAGCTTTGCTGGTTAAGTTTACTTAACTCTAATCCTTTGCTTTCTGGCATGTTATATTCCAAGTTCTACGCTCCTTTGTAGCAGTGGTTGCTAAATCATGTGTGATCCTGATGGTGGCTCCTTGATACTTCATTTCTTTCTCTCTTGCTGCTTCCCCCCCTCTGACTTAGAAGAAAATATAGCAGCCAGGCAGGTGCAAGAAAGCTCCTTACAGTGGAAGATACCTTTTTTGCAGTGGAAAAGAAAAAGTGGGATATTAGGGGCAGGTCTAACACTTTCACCTTGTTAGTTCAGGTTCAACGTTAGGATGAAATAAGGCATTGGAAAGTCATTGAATAGTTGAATAGAAGGTTTGTGTTGCCTGAACCTAGCAAGGATATAAAATAAGGTTACAGCAGCACTTCTCTAGATATGCCCCCCCTCTCATCTCCATACCAAAATTTGTCTGGCCAGCAAGACGGTGTATGGTTAGCTTGAGTGGACTTCACATAACCACCAAGTCAGAGGGGCACTGAATACATGTAGATCCTGCCCTTAGGTGACCAGGAAGCTTTCAGGACAGGGATCAATCAAAGCCTAGGAATATCTTTGCTTCCTTTTTTTCTTTTTTTCTTTTGTTTTTGGAGGGGGGAGGGCAGGGCAATTGAGGTTAAGTGACTTGCCCAAAGTCACACAGCTAGTAAGTGTTAAGTGTCTGAGGTTCGATTTGAACTCAGGTCCTCCTGACTCCAGGGCTGGTGCTCTGCTCCCTGTGCCACCTAGCCACCCCTTTGCTTCCTTTTAAGGAAAGCTAATACTTGGTTAGGCGAAACAAGGGAACCCCAGTCCTATCACATAGTAGAAGAGACACAAAGGGAAGAGAAGCACAGAAGCAGGAGTATGGTATCTCTATTCCCTAATTAAAAGGACAGCCTTATGACAAATCAATAAAATAGCTGCTAAAAAGAATGGCGTTTCCATGTGATTCCTGAGCTGTAACCTTCTTACCCATGCTTATCATAATTCTATATACTTGGTGCAGACAGTTATATTTTTATGAATTTTACATTACTTTCTGTCACTCTCTAGGCAACAATATAGAGTTATTACAACATAAAGGAAAATTCATCCTGTCGAGCATACGTTAGGCCCATCCTGGAATCTGGTGCTATCATCCTTCCCATGACCAACTCCACCACCAAAGTCAGAGGGAGCACTTTGCCCAGGCCTGTTCATCAGGGCCATGCCACAGGAGAATCCACACAATTGTGATACAAATCACTTGAGATGCCCAATTAATGGCAAAAGTAGGAATTTGCATGATAAGCCTTTGTCATAATTCAGGGAAATTCATGTCAGAGAATATAGTGGTCTTATGATCTTAAAGAGGAACGTTCTTCTAGGGACCTCCATGTTCCTATTTAGTAGACTCGGTGCCTCTCCTGATCCCCCCACTCAGGAATGACCTTTCCCATCTGACCCCATGGAAGATTTTGTTTTACAACACACTAATGTGCCTATTAATTAGCTGCTAAAATGATCTGTGGGCTATAATTACCTGTGTCAGTGTCACATCTCTCTACTGATAGGGCACCTCCTCTCATCTAAACTCTGCAGCTCTTACCCCAATATTCTGAACGTGATAAGAACTTAATGTTTGTGATTCTAAAAGGAGCACTGCATTGACAGTCAGGAGATCTGGACTGCAGTCCTTAGACAAGTCATTCCCATTTTCTAGGCCCCAGTTTCATAACCTATAAAATGGAATTGGGCCACACGGTCCCTCAGTCCCCTTTGCAGTCCTGAGATCCTATATTACTATGACTAAGACTTGAGTGGTTTCTTGATTTTTTTATCACTTTCTCTAACAGTAGTGCATCTAACTCTGGGCAAATTAGTTGGTCTCTGTCAATTCTTGATTCTTCGTATATCTTTAATAAGGCTAATAAAATTTGCTGCCTACCCCAATAGGGGGTTGTTTAAAAAGGTGGAAACAATAGTGGTAAAGTGCTTTGACAATATCAGATAAAAAAAAATCTATTTAATGTTTATGTAACATCTGTCACCATAGCAGCGAGATACTTCACATCAGTCTGAGACAATCATTTATGCATTTTCTTTATTATTCCTCACAACACCCCTACAAGATAGGGTATTTCCACTTTGTACATTAAAAAATTGAAGCATAGGGGATATACCTCATAGAGGAGGGGCCTTGAGCAGAAAAGTAGTAAATTTAAAATCTACTAGATTTATGCTGCCCATTTTAGGGTCAGCAGCAAGTATGACTTTGTAGGGAGTAACAGCCTGACTTGAATGAGCTATGTCTAAGGTATTTTGAGGTGTTCAAAATTTGTTTTCATGATGAGAACAGTCAGTAACAACATAGATTACAACAGTCAACACAAGGACCAGCAAGAATTTTCAGATCTTTAGAACTAAAGCAAGTCCTAGGGCAGCTAGGTGGTACAATGAATAGAGCACCAGGCCTAGAGTCAGAAGGAACTGAGTTCAAATCTGGCCTCAGACACTTAACACTTACTAGCTGTGTGACTTTGGGCAAGTCACTTAATCCCAACTGCTCTGCCTTCCCCCCTCAAAAAAGACAAAAAAAAAAAAAAGAACTAAACCAAGTCCTGAGATTTAGAAGGAATATTGCTTTCCCAGCATATCCTGAAAAGAATTCAGGAAGTCACATACCATTTTATGTTCTCATCAATTCCAGGGGTAAATTATTCCCTCTGCTTATCCAGCATGTAGCTCCATTGGAACAGTTAATTCTCCTAAGGTACATCTGAGTGTGAATGAACTTTAATTATATCAGTTTTTAATAGCAAAATGTGAATTGTTTGAAACAGGGTGAGGTGTGTGTGTGTGTGTGTGTGTGTGTGTATGTGTATGTGAGAGAGAGAGAGAGAGAATAACTTCTTACACAGGTAGAAGGAACAAATAGTCCTTGTTGTGCTGCCGTAAAAAGTCCTTTCCATTTCTGAAACTCTATGAACTATTAACTACATGGAAGTTTGAACTGCAAATCTGTCCTACTTTGAACAAATCAAGTAAATGAAAATATGTAGTAGTAGTAGTAGTAGTAGTAGTTCAAGTACTACTAGTAGTAGTACTAGTAGAAGTAGTAGTAATAATAGTAGTAGCAGTAGCATTGGAAGAAAGATGAAGACAAGGAAGAGGAAGAGAAGGAAGGGGGAGGAGAGGGAGGAAGAAGGAGGAAGAGGTGGAGAGAGGAGGAAGAGATGAGGAAGGAGGAAAGTAGGGAAGGAAAGGATTGTTAGGGTTGTTAAAGAGATTCTAAGAAGATTCACTACAGGATCTCTTTAAATGACAAACAACTTTTGAAGAACACATATGATAGGAGTAATCATATTCATAATTCACAATCAGATCTATCAGCATTTGCTACAAATGGGGCACAGAGCTTCTAAAAACCACAATAAAAGAATTTCTGTGCTTGTCATTTCCAGATGTGTTCAAATAATTGGATCATTAGCTCACACTATCAAGCTCTTAGATTCCTAGTCAATGGTTAGTGGTCTTGCAGTATTCAATGAGTTACTCAGGTGGACTGTTTATTGTCCATCAGCTTTACTATACGAACCACCCAGAATCTATCAGCTGCTTCCATCTGTCAATTACTCTCCTTCTGCCATGCTCTCCATTTGCCATACAATTCCACTGAGAGATTTCCTACATTGTTTTTTTTTCCTATTGCATACAGTGTGACCACAAGCATATGATCTTCAGATGTTGCTATGGGTCAACATTCTGTGAGCATTCAACATTTCTTCCCTGATTCTCACAGGGACTTCTTCATTGATTAACATTATTCAGACATAGTTGAAACTAGTCTAAGCTACTTAGTACCTTATGGTCTTTTCACCATTCCTGCTGTGAGTAGCAACAATGTGAAATGAGATATGTTTGATAACTTGCCATGTAAGTTTTCTTAGGCTTCCTTAAATTAAAAAGTGAGTTCACCACAGGGAAATACCTATATGGACATTAACACCCTACTTATCTAGAAGCCAGATTTCTGGCAACTTCCAACATCACTCTAAGTTTAAAAAAAGTCTGCTTAGCAACTAAAATATTTCTCCCAAAGCTTATACATTGAAGTAAGTATGCTTTACTCTATAGACAAGTCCTCTGACCCTCATTTAGAATCTATTAATTCTACATGTAATTCTAAAGAATTGGCTATATGGTTTCCCAACTCAGAAAACAGATATTGAAAACTACAAATTGAAGGTGAAAACAAGTGAGAGCACAAAGAACTGGTTGAACGATGCTGGGGAAACTGGAAAAAACCCTCTAAAAACGGGACACAAGAAATAAATACAAAACGGTGTGGGCCATTTAGTGTGGGGAGCATACAATTTTATGCACCAAATAGGTTCTGAGACTATCACTGTGTTGATGTCCTCTAGGAATTCGTAATGGAATAAATAAATAAATGAATTCGTAATAGAATAAATTCTCACCATTGGAAATGACCTCAGAGACCATCTAATCCAACCTATACCTGAATCAGGAATCAATTTCACAACATCTTTGACAAGGGGCCACTCATCGTCTGCTCAGAGATATTCCCTGACAAAGAATGCATTACTTCCTAGTGTGGGTTAAGAAATTTTTCTTTGCACTGAGCTCCAATCATCAGCATGGTGTCATGGATAAAATAATAGACTTGGAGTCATGAAGGACCGGGTTAGAATATTTCCTCATATACTTACTGGCTATGTCAGCTTGAGCAAATCACTCAGCATTTCTCAGGCTTACTTTTCTCATTTGTAAACTGAAGAGAAGGGTCAAATGAGACAATTTATCCAAAGTGCTTTGAAAACTTTAAGGCATTATATAAATGTCACTTATTAATATCTGCCATCCATTGGCCCTAAGTCTGGCCTTTGAGGCCAAAGAGAACAAAGTTAATTCCTTTTGTTATGACAGCCCTTCAAATACCTACGTGTGTATGTATGGATACGTGTGCTTGTATATGTGTGTTTATATAGATATACATATAATGCATGCTACATCTTGGGTCAAGGGCAAGTTAAGTTCTACAGTCAGTGTATAGTCAAATCTGTCCTTGAAAATCTTTCCCATCACCCACAGAGCTTTAAACAGTTGTGTCTGGAAAGAGATTACTGTCTCTACAAAGTAAGGAAAGCAGTCTGTAATAGAGGGCAGATAGATCTGAGACAATTGCTATCTCTATCCCTATTGCCTCTCTCCCACTTGGCATGCAAAACCCTTCATGACCTGTCCCCCCTCCAATCTTATTACATCTTACCACCAGCCTACCCCGCAACCCACACCCACACACACTTATGCTGAAGTTCAGTGAAACCCATCTCTTTGCTATCCTTGAGCAACAAATTCCATCTCTCAAATCTGGGCATTAGAGTGTGAGCTTCTCAAGAG
>CM053580.1:209803261-209848754 GCA_028627135.1 Pseudochirops cupreus
CACCATCACCACCACCACCACCATCACCATCACCATCATCACCATCACCATCATCACCATCACCACCATCACCATCACCACCAGCACCATCATCACCAGCACCATCACCATCACCACCATCACCATCACCACCATCACCATCACCATCATCACCAGCACCATCATCACCAGCACCATCACCATCGTCACCATCACCGTCACCATCACCATCATCACCATCACCATCACCACCATCACCATCACCATCACCACCATCACCATCACCATCACTATCATCACCATCACTACCATCACCGTCATCATTATTTTGTATCTCTGTGCTTAGCACAGTACCTGGCAGATAGTAGGCATAATAAACACGTATTGAGTGACTGCCTGCTATGGAAACAATTGAATGCAAATTTCTTCCAAAACTACTAGCTAAGCTATTCATTAGAATCATGTGATTCTAGATTCTAGAATCTATTCTAGAATCATATTAGAAGGTGATGACACAGTAACATAACTATTTCTCCTTGCTTTACCTTGGGGCAAAATGGGAGGTAAGAAAGTCAAAGGGAAAACAGAATTACCTAATCAAGTATTCTAGGAAGGCCCAAAAGGCTGTCCCTCTCCTTACTTATATTGACCTAAGTAGGAGGAAAAGATTATGGAGATGATGAAAAAGAATTTTTTTTTCTCTTTTTGGAGGGTGGAGGGCAGGGAAATTGGGGTTAAGTGACTTGCCCAAGGTCACATGGCTAGTTAAATGTTAAGTGTCTGAGGCTGGATTTGAACTCAGGTCCTCCTGACTCCAGGGCTGGTGCTCCACTCACTGCACCACCTAGGCCTAGCTGCTGCAAGAATTTCTGATATCACACAATACTGGGGAAGAGATCATTAAATTCATGGCAAGTGATGCATTCACAAAGACTATACGGAAAGAAGAGACTGGTGCCTAGGACAGAGCTTTGGGGATTACTTATAGTGAGGAGTCGGTGATAGACATGAGCCAGCCAAGGAGGCTGAGAAGGTGCAATCAAACAGAAAGGAAGAGAATCAAGAGAAAGATATCATGGAATTCCGGACAACAGAAGGTATCCGGGAGAAGAAAGCTGTCAATGGTAATAAATACTGAAGAAAGGCGAGGAAGAATGAAAATTTGGCCATTAAATTTGGCGGTTAAGAAAACATTGGTAACTTTGGTGACAGCAATTATCCCTTCTGTAAAATGGGCATTAAAATACCCATATCATCTACCTCACAGAGCTGTGGTCAGGCTCAAGTGACGCAATATACATAAAGTATTTTGCCAACTTTAAAGTATCAGCTAGTTCTGTCATATGTGGACCAATAAGTCCATTGGTTATCTGCTAACACCAAAGAACAAAACTACAGGGATGCTTCATGAATCCTGCATTAGCTAACAAGGAGTTCTACAGAAAGTGAGCTCTACAACTACCTCAAACTTACACCTTAAAAAAAAACTTTCTAAATGATAGCTATTTTGACAGAACTCTTCCCCATCGTAGTAAATAAAATAGCAAATAAAGAATATTCATTTTAATTCAACTTTTTCTTGGTGACTCAGGCCCATTAGCTCAAAGCAGAGATGTCTTAGGGGGAGCACAGTGGAGTTGTATTATACAAGCATTTAACTTAGAAGTTTCAATTTGGCAAGAGAGGGAGAGAAACAGAGATAGAGACACAGAAACAGAGAGCCAGAGAGGGAGGACGGAGGAGTGAGGAAGAGAGAAAGATAGGAAGAGAGAAAGGGAGGAAAGAAAGGGTAGAGGAAGGGAGGGGGAGAGAGAAGAGGGAGGGAACAAAGACAGAAGAGGGAAGAGAGAGACAGAGAGAGACAGAAAGAGAGACAGACAGAGAGAGAGACAGACAGAGAGAGAGAATATGAGAATAATTTAAGTAGGGCAGGTGATTCTGCCAATCATTCCTCCTGATGAGAATTTACCCCAAATATCCATTCAGTTGCCAAATCTTAAAATTTCTTTCTCTACAACATCTCTTCCATAGATCCACTTTACTTCATTATCTAGTCATCAACCTACTTCCAGGCCCCTTTACTTCTTGCCTCAACTACTCCAAATAGTTTTCTTTTAAATGGACTCCTTGCTTCAAGTTTCTCCTCACTTCAATCCATCTTCTACACAGCTGCCAAAGGGATTTTCCTAAAACCTTAGGTCTGATCATTTCATCCCCCTACTCAACAAACGCCAATGTTTCTGTATTACTTCTAGGATCAAATATAAACTCTTCTATTTGGCATTTCAAGCTCCTCACAACTTAGGCACTTTCTGTTCTTTCTAGTCTTTTAATAGATTACTCCCCTCCACCAACTGTATAGTCTGCCCACACTGTCTTATTTACTATTCCCCACACAATTTCCCCATTTCCATACTTTACACTGGCTATTCCCAATTCCTAAAATGCTCCATTCCCTCCTAATCTTCCCCAAGTAGTCTCCCTGGCTTACTTTGAGATGCAGCCCAACTACATGCTCCAAAAAGCCTTACTTTGTCCTCCCTTTCAGATGCCCAAGCCATTCCCCCTCTAAGGCTACCTATGTCTGTATTTTCTCCCCCATTAGAGCATAAACCTCTTGAGGGCAGGAGCCTGGTTTTGCTTTTTCTTGAATGTCTAATAAATCATCTCTAGCATGTAATAAATGTTTGTTGATTAACTCATCTGCCTAATTGGTGTAGATAGTAATCTTCAAAGGTGATATCTGACTCCAGATCTTCCTATTTCTAAGTTTAACACTCTAGCCATTATATCCAACCATCTTCTTCCCATAATTGAACGTTCCTGCAGACACTGATTATGTGATTAGCAATACTTTTCCAAACTATGTAGATATGTTCTCTTTTTTCTTTTGCCTTATGGTTTTACAAGGTCTTTCCATGTTTATAATCTGAATCTCAGTCCTTTAACTACCCAAAACCTTTCTTCAGTATGAACAGTCCATGTCTGTTTGCTACAAGGTAATCTGTATCTGCTATTTCCCCAGAGTCCATAGTTACAGAACAACATCCAAAGTTGTGTTGAGTGTCCTTAGTTAAAGCACATCTTTTGCCTCTCCATAGAGCTGTCCACTGCCTTTCAGTGTGTGTTAGCCTGAGTGCCTGCTGTCTCCTCCCCATACTCTTTGGACAGATAACATTATACAGCATGTCTACAAAAATACTTTCAATGCTGCTAGACTGGCTTCATTGTAGGGCATCATTGTTGGTCAGATCATGTGAACCACTTTCAGGTGAGAATTAACTTCCTGGTTTACAATGAAGAATGAAGAAATGAAAAGGCATTTACGATGTGTGAAGAATTGGGGCAAGTGCTGAGGATACAAAGAGAAAAAGAAGACAGTTCCAGCAGCTAGGAGGTACCATAGCATATAGATTACTGGGCCTGGAGTCAGGAAGACTTCTCTTCCGGAGTTCAAATCCAAACACTTACTAGCTGTGTGACCCTGGGCAAGTCACATAACCATGTTTGTCTCAGTTTCCTCATCTGTAAGATGAGCTGGAGAAGGAAATGGAAAACCACTCCAGTCAAGAAAACCCCAAATGGGGTCATGAAGAGCAGGACATGATGGAAAGTGATTTAAGGACAGTAAGCACTTACAATGTGTGATGAACTGTGATAAGTGCTGAGAAGAAAAGGAGAAAATGAAGACAGTTTCTGCTCCAAAGGTCCAATGGTCTTTAGGCTGCAGCAGCAAAGCAGCTGGTGAGACATCTTCTTTAATGTTATTTCCATTGCCAGCAACCATATCTATTTCTGATGGTGATACATTTTTAAGCCAAGAAGTTGGGTATGATGCCCAAGTCCCACAACTACATAGAAGGTGGGATGGTACAGATTTTCAGAGTGGCCTGGGTTTTGACATTGCCCTTTGGCTACAAGTCCTCTCAGGGATGCATTGGGCTTCTTAATTTTGTACCTGATAACATTTAAGACAATGAAAAGGAGAGGGGAAAATGTCCCCTACCTATTATGTAACTATACAGAATGAGATGAGGTAAAGATCTAAGATAATTAATTGTCCACTGGTCTGAATTCTCTCACCAATGTTGATCTTTCCAGTGAAAGCAAGGGTTCCATGTTTGCTGCAACGTCCTGTTGCTGTTTCAGCAGGTAAGTATAGGATATATGGGTGCCAATCAGAGACAAAGTCCATTTTATTGGAGAATCTGGACTGGTATTTACGAGGCACTTAGGAGTATGATGCTGAGCCAGATGTCCTGTGATAAGTTGAAAGACATGGTTTTTGCCTTCAAGAAGGGCCCATTCTGGAGAAGACAGAAATAGATGTGGATCAAAGCATGAACTAGATACTCAGAGAGCATAAAAGCTACCATGGGAGTCAGTCTGGTGTTTTGGGAAACTGTATTAACTCTTCCAATCCACTAGGGTACTCGTTAGTGAACTGAAGCTGTAATTTACTCAATGATAAGAGTTAATGTAGCTTTCTAAAGTACTTAACTTAGTCCCAGGGAGTTGCTTACACACTAGAGGAATCTGGCTCACTAATCTTTAACACTTGTCATAATTATTTTTCTTTTAGTAACACTATTTCCCCCTTGAGAAGCTCAAAATTATAACATAAGAAATCGAGAAATATAAATATGTGATCTTTCTTGATAAGAAGTAGTCAATTGTCCTTGGGGAAATTTTTTTGTAACAAAAGCTTTTTTCAAAACAATTATATTTTCTCATTTCTGGTTCTGATAATTGAATATTTTCACTTCCATATTTATTTAAGTTCTTTAAAAGGTGGTACCATGTTGACTTACTGGGAAAGAAGGGAATTATTAATTAAACTTATTTAACATGTAAGATGAAAACAGTGCTGATGCATTTAAATTTGCTTCAATGAGCTGCCAGGTTAGCAGTCAAGGTTAAATGATTTTATACAAAAAGGAACAAGAGATGTTGTCATCATATAGATCATTTTGTCACCCCTAGGGGTCTCTAAAGGATTTCTGTGCTTATTATAATGTTGGTATGGGCACTACCTGCAAAAAGACAGAACTCAGACCTTTATGACCTTTTTGAAAAAAAAATTAGCATCAATTGGCCAAACTTCTGTAGATAAACCTTTCTAAACACGCATAGTCTGTTCTCCAGACAATCAACACACAGTCCATTTGTAGTGCTCCAAACCTTCCAACTTGGTAACACCTTACAGACATTACAAACACAGGGCATAATCTTTGAGAACTTAGGGCCATCTGCACACCATGAAGAGGGAAGCATTGAAGGAAGACTCATAAGTGTAACTAATATACTAACATGAAAAGCAATAGAATTTATAAATTGGTGTATTCATATTAGATTTTCTAAATATCTAGATGATTGATGTACATATTTTCTCTCTCTCATCAAGGATCCTTGGTGTCATTGGTACAGACAAAGATTTATTATGGTACATAGGAAAGAGTAGGAAACTAGGTGGTGTAGTGGATACAGGGCCAGGTCTGGGGTCAGGAAGACTCATCTTCCTAAGTTCAAATGCAGCCTCAGACACTTACTAATTGTGTGATGCTGGGCAAGTCACTTAACCCTGTTTGCCTCAGTTTCCTCATCTGTAAAATGAGCTAGAGAAGGTAATGGAAAACTAGTCTAGTGTCTCTGCCAAGAAAACCCAAATGGGGTTACAAAGACTCAGACACAACTGAAATGACTAAATGACAGCGAAAATAGGAAATGGTACTGGATTTGGAGTTAAGGGACCTGTCTTCAAATCCTAGGTCTGCAAACTATTAACTGTTGATTTGGAAATGAAAGTTAATCTCTTTGGGCCTTAGCTGCCTTATTTGTTAAGAGAATGGGTTGGACTAGGTGGTCTCTGAGGTCTCTTCCAGGTCTAGATCTAAGACCTAAGAAATGAAAGGATCCTAGACAGTCTCGAAGCTCCCCTTGAGCTCTGATCTTGTGACTATTGCCCAGACCACCTGGCCCACTCATTTCTTTTGATACAACACAGCCTATATTGCACTAAGGTATTTAGAGGAAGGTCTATGTATCCCTCCTCCCCCATTTTCTAACAGCATGAAGGAACTATAGGAAGTATTAACCAAAGTACTCATACTCATTACACATATATGAGCTTCCCAAAGCCAAAGTCAGTGATAATAATAACTTATCTTTATCATTTTAAGTCTTCATAGCTTCTCGCAAAGTCACTATCATTCAGTAAAGCTGGGAAATAGCTCTGACACTTACTACCTGTGTGATCTTGGATGAGCAACTTAACCTCTCTTGGATCTGTTTCCTCATCTATAAAATAAAGGGGTTGGATTAAATGACCTCTTAGGTCCATTCCAGCTCTCAGTCTATACTCCTAAGATGATTTCAATCTTAATAAATGTTGCATTTAAGGACATAATTTTTCACATATTTTATGGGCCACTTTCATATTAGTCTATAAAACCAAAAAAGACAAAAAGTTCAAATGAGCTAACATACATAAAGGACTTTGTAAAATTTAAGGTCCACTATAAATGTTAGTTAGAGAGATGAAAACAACACATGGCAAGTGGGCTTTACTCTAGAACACTGACAACCAGTCAGGGTGGGGCACCCTTCCTTTCTTTATGGCAACTGTTGCCCATACAATTCGCCCTGTGACCTTCTACCAGTCTACTTCATCATATGACTTAATTACTCCTGGGCTACCACCCATAGTGTGCCATTGCTGTAATACATCTTTTCAAGGATTTCTTTCTCTCCCAACCCCTACAGGACACATTAGAAATATTTCCCAGAAGATGAATATCTGCCTATTCTATGACAACTACCTATTTTCAGACTGTGCTATCCTTACCCAATACCCAATGAACATTCGCTAAACTCAATAATTCCTTTTTAATTCTCCCCTGAATTATATGAGGTCTTTAAAAAAAAAATTAAATGTTAATTTATGGAATAAAACTAGCATTTCCATAACATTGTACAATAAAAAAGATGATTGTACTTGAAACTGCAAATATACCCTACCCAACTTGCTATTCTTTTCAAATATACAGTAGAATTATCATGGAAATTTCTCTTTTTCTTCCCCTTTTCTATCCTAGAGATGGATACCATTAGACACAAGTGTGTGTGTGTGTGTGTGTGTGTGTGTGCAGTTGTAAAATTTTTCTCTACATATTTCCATTTATCAGTTTTTTTCTCTGGATGCAGATAGCTTCTTTCTTCACATGTCCTTTATTGTTAATTTGGACATTTATAATAGACAAAATAACTTATTCACTCAAAGCCATTCTTAAAGCAATATTGCAGTTACTATATACAATGCTGTCTTGGTTCTGCTCATTTCACTCTTCACCCACAAAGATGAAATTAAAGCAATTATAAGGAGTTATTTTGCCCAATAATATGCTAACATATTTAAGAATTTAAGTGAAATGGAAGAATATTTACAAAAAATAAAGTGCCTAAATGAGCAGAAAAGGAAATATAATATCTAAATAGAACTGTTTTAGAAAAAGAAATTGAACAGGCCATCAATGAGCTTCCTAAGAGAAAAGGACCACCACTAAATGGATTTACAAGTGAATTGTATCAAACATTTAAAGACCAGCTAATCCCAATATTAAATAAATTATTTAGAATAATAGGTAAAGAAGGGATTATATGAGTTCATATGTGGTATAGAACTATATGCCCTTCAAGATGATTTCACACACATTATCTCATTTGGTATGCATAGTGCCTACAGAGGTAGTATGATATAGTGGATAGAGAGTCTACTTGGGAGTTAGGAAGAACTGGGTTCAAGTCTTACCTGTGACACATTGGCTTCATCCTCATAGACAAGTCACTCAGCGCACCATTCAACTTTCTAGGATTATAAATCGTAGAGTTGATGCTGTGTTGGTAGAGGGAGTTCCCTATACCAATGAAATCATAGATCTAATACTTCAAAACAAAATTCCCAACTTTGTAGAGTAGCTGGTATTATTATCTCTATTTTATAGATGAGGAAACCGAAGTTCTGAAGAGGTTGCCTTAGTTTTGAAAAATTACACAGCATCTAAATCATTATTGATTAGAGAAATGCAAATGAAAACAACACTGAGATACCACCTCACACTTATCAGATTGGCTGATATGACAGAAAAGGAAAAATGATACATGTTGGAGAAGACGTGGGAAAATTGTGACACTAATGCACTGTTGGTGGAATTGTGAACTGATACAACCATTCTGGAGAGCAATTTGGAACTATGCCCAAGGGGCTATAAAACTGTGTATGCCCTTTGACCTAGCAATACTACTTCTAGTTCTTTATCCTCGAGAGATCCAAAAAAAAGAGGGGGAAAGACCTTTTTGTATAAATATTTATAGCAGCTTTTTGTGGTGACAAAGAATTGGAAATTGAGGAAATAGCCATTAATTGGTGAATAGCTGAATGAGTTGTGGTATATGATTGTAATGCTATATTACTGTGCCATAAGAAATGATGGGTGGGATGCTTTCATAAAAAACCTAGGAAGACTTGTATGAACTGATACAAAATAAAGTGAGCAGAACCAGGAGAACATTGTACATAGTAACAACGATACTGGATGATGATCAACTCTGATTGAATTAGCTGTTCTCAGCAATATGATGACCTACGGCAATTCCAAAGGACATATGGTGAAAAAGGGTATCCATCTCCAGAGAAAGAACTGATGTAATCCAAATTCAAATTGAAACCTACTTTTTTAAAGTTTATTTTTCTTGTTCTGATTTGTTTTTTGGTTTGTGTTTTCTCTCGTAACATGACTAATATGGAAATATGTTTTGCATAATTGCACATGTATAATCTATATCAAATTGTTTGGGAAGGGGTAGAAAATTTTGAATTCAAAATTTCAGAAAATAACTGTTTTACATGTAATTGGGAAAAATAAAACATTAAGAATGAAAAAAATAAACAAAAGAAAATTGGCTGAAGAAGATCACACAACATGTTAGCCATCTGGAACTAGTGACCATGTTTCATAGGATCCTAAACCCAAAGGGACTTCAAATTCTATTCAGTCCAACCACCTTATTTTATAGATGAGGATGCTGTGGCCTAGGAAGTTTAAGTGGCTTACCCAAAGCCATATAAGTAGTAAAACTGTAAGAATCAGAAGACTTGAGCCCAGGTTCTTTGACTTCAAAGCCAGCTTCTAGGCCTGCATTTTGTTACCCCACATCCACTTTTATTTAACCTTTCTCAAGAAAAAATCTCTTGAAATGACACTCAATGGATAAATTACATGAACAGGAAATGAAGGAAGTGCTGTATCCAATTGGCAATTACAAATGATTAGATCTTGGTTAGATCATAAAGAGACCAGTGAGAGGAGTTGAATGAGGAACTTTTCTCTCTTTTCTCAGTGGTGACTCTAGCTTACTTGGGACACTTGCAATTGAATCACAACAAAGAGAAAGATTTCAGGTATGGAGGTAATGGTGTCAATAGTTATGAGGAACAACAGTAAGTGGTGCAGGGGCTAGAGTGTTGGACCTGGAGTCAGGAAGACCTGAGTTCAAATTCATCCTTAGATAACTACTAGCTGTGTGACCCTGGGCAAGTCACTTAACCCTGTTTGCCTCAGTTCCATAAAATAAGAAAGAAATGGCAAATCACTTCAATATCTTTGCCAAGAATACCCCAAACAGGGTTGGAAAGAGTTGAATGTGACTAAAATGAATAAACAACAACCTCTACTTGTTTGCTACCTCTTTGCTAATAACAAGAGGAAGTTTGTCACCTGATTCCTATTAACTTCCATCAAGAGCAAACACACGACATTCTTTTTTATTGTTGTTGAGGCAATTAGGGTTAAATGACTTATCTGGAGTCACAAGGCTAGTAAGTTTCTGAGGCTGGATTTGAACTCAGGTCCTCCTGACTCTAGGACCAGTGCTCTATGCACTGCAATATATAGTATTCTGTAGGACGAAGGAGTAGCTAGGTGCTGCTGCTGCTGCTCCTGCTAAATATCTAGCATTTATATAGTCCTTTAAAGTTTGCAAAAACTTTTGAAATATCTCATTTTATCCTCAAAATAACCCTGGGAGGTAAGTACTTTTATTATTCCCATTTTATAGATAAGGAAACTGAGTTATACAGAGGGTTAGTAAACTGCTCAGGGTCACATAGCTAGTATGTATTTGAGGTTGAATTTGAACTCAGGTCTTCCTGACTTCAAATCCAGCACTCTGAATAAGTCCACAATTAATAAAGCCTTGGCAGTAATTTCTGACTCTCAGATATCCCAATTTCATCATCACTCATCATTGACAAATAGCAGCATCAACTTTAATAACCAAAATATCTATTCTGATTAGACTCTGAAATAAAAACCCCTAATGTTTTGGGGTGTGTGTGTGTGTGTGTGTGTGTGTTGTTTTGAACAGAATTGTGAACCAATTATGGTAGAAATGTCATCCTATGTTGTGGGAACCAACACAATTATATTCCACGACTATTTCCTGCTATAAACAAGAAGTTTGTTGTCAGGTCCTTCATCACAAATTCAACATTTTATTCATGCTCCGAAGGCTTGATATTTAGGCAAAACCACAAAACCACCTGCCTAGCAGTTTTCCTGGCAAATGCACTACAACAAATTGTATAGTTAACTGTCCACATTACAGGCAAATGGTTCCTGGGTATTTGACCAGATCATTTCAGGAAGCAGCTGACTACCCTGGGAATAGAAATCAAGCACTTTGGAGAAAGTGTTCACTTTTCTGGGCTCCTTGAAGCCATTTAGGAAATTACTATTGTGATTCACTAAATGGTACACTAGTCTAAGAGAATTAACACTCTTTCCAAAGGATCTAACTTGATACCAGGGAGTAACTTGCACATTAAAATCGTTGTACAACTGGTGTTTGTAGCCTGAATTCACTTAGAGCTGTCCATGAAAAGGAAGACTAGTTCACAGTGAATTCTGAGAGATATAGTCCCATTAAAAACTGTGCTATACTCAATCATTCATTCAAATGCATCTATGAAACACCTACTATATGGCCAGAGATGTGCATGATGGCTCTCCAATGAGAACCTAAGCTTCTCACAGCAAGGACTATTTAAAATTAATTGTTTAACATTTGTCCTTGTATCTTAACCTCTGTTTACCTCAATTTCCTCATCTGTCAAATGCGAACGATGAAAGCCCTTCCCTCCCAGGTTTGTTTTGAGGATATAATGAGGGAATATTTCAAAAATCTTTGCAAACCTTATATGTGCCTGGCACATTTATTAAAAAGATAGAGATTAACATGGAACTCAAAACTTAAAAAAATCCAAATGTTATAAAATTGTTTTAACATGTAATTGGGAAAAAATAAAATATTATTTACAAAAAATAAAAAGATGGAGATTTTAAAAATACACAAATGAAAGAGCTCCCATACTGAAGGAACTGCTACAAATTTACTTGTAGAAATAAATAAAAAATGAATTCTAAGTAAAGCAAAATCATTTTAGAAGGGAGATTACTAGCAACTTGGGGGAAGGGATGAGTCAGAAAAGGTCTGTAGGAAGAGGTACTTAAACAGGGTTTTAAAGGATGCTAAGGATCCTCAGAGAGAGAAACAAAGAGGGACTATATTCCCTCTTTGGTGAGAATTTCCAGGAAGCGGGGGTAGTCTGTTTAAAGGTACAGGAACTGAAAGTGGAATGTCATGTATGAGAGAATAGAAGGCAGACCAGTTTATCTGTAGGGTGGAATGTGAAAAGAAGAAGAATGGGCGGTAACCAAGCTGGAGTCAGATGATAAAGGCCAATTTTGCAGGGGGTGGGGGCGGCACAACCTCCCTATGTTAGAGGGCCCCTGGTTTTGTGAAGTGACCTGTGTGTACCTTTGTCTAGGTGCGAATGCTTCAGGTGATAAATGGTAGGGTTACTGTGGAACAGCCACAACACTTAAGCAGTGTATTGTAAACAGCCTCATAGAGCAACTCTGACATAGATAATACAGCAAAAATCTCCTAAGCCAATAATGACAGAGATGATGATGGAAGGGTATTTTCTAGTCACTCAGGTTAACTGCTCACATTGTATTTCTAAACAAAGGTTGTTGAACATCTCCTAAAATGCAACCATATAATCTGGAACAGACAACATTAAAGATTAGATAATGAAGACTGATAAAATTCACAGCTGGAAGTTAACACACAATGTAACATTTATAGATATGCATTTTCCTGACACTGGGTTACGAAATGCTTCAATACTGTATTTAAACAAAGAGATGGAATCAAGGAGAGGGCCACTCTGAAACAGTGCAACCTACTTAATGCTGTGCAATTCAGGCCCTAACGATGTACTTCATTTTTTTTTGAGCCAAATTGAGCTAATGGTACAGCTACAAAGTGCATTTTCAGTTCTCAAATCCCTTGAATGATTATGATTTTTCTACCCAATATTATTGACAAAATTTAAATGCAGTTTTTCCTCAGAGAGGAGGTCTTTTATAAAAGGGGGGGAAAACCATAGGAATTAAAGACATCGTGCTGGATGACCAATCTTTACACTTATAAGGCAAATGAGTGGCTGCTGGTACAGTTTATGAGAATCAGGGAGATATGGATTCAAGTCCCAACTCGGACACATAAATGTCTGAGTGACTATGGACAAGGTATGTAACTTCTTAGTGTCCCCAGACCACTTTCTAAGGTTGTAGATTGTGCAGATTTACATTGGAAGAAGGGAGTTCCTCACCAAAAGTTCTTTATACCAATGCAACCACAGGCCCAGTGAAATAATAATAATGATAATAAATATCAAATGCTAAGGACTATTACCCCAAGTATATCTTCTGATCTCATACTCCATCTAAAGCATGATTCTCTCCTATGCACCAGGCAAGGAACAAGAACCTATTCAGGAAAACAGAATACTCATCACTCCCTTTTTTGCTGGCTAGTGAGTGGAATGCTAAAATGGTAAAGCCCCCTCAGGGTAGGATATGGTTTGATCTCTCCTGGTACTGACCCTGAACAAACAGTTCCTTCTTTCTTGGGCTTTTTGTGCTGTGTTGCTGGGGAGAAGTTCCTGCGTTTAGACTGTGAGCTCCAAAGCCCAGCCAATGAATGGCAAGAGGAGCCAGCAGTTGGGCAGGGCTTCTGAGATGGGGTCCATCTAAACTTGCTTTAAGCTCTTGCATGCTCTTGCTGTGGTCTTCCTGGGCACCGCTGGGTGTGTCCTTTCTCATGAGAAAGCAATAAAACTCCTTTTTTGCCTTTCTTAAGAAAAATCTCTGATTATTTTTAAGGGGTCACAAACACCCCACACACTAGCACCATGGTTCCAGTACCAACCATAGGAGGAAAATTACACATGACATGCAAAGAGATGGTTTTAAAAAATCATTTTGTGGACTTTGCTTCATTGAACCAATCTTCTTTGCCTCAAGTATTCTTAGATGATTGTCCATAAGAGCATTTGAGTGAT
The DNA here is from genome assembly GCA_028627135.1 of Pseudochirops cupreus. Taxonomy (NCBI): domain Eukaryota; kingdom Metazoa; phylum Chordata; class Mammalia; order Diprotodontia; family Pseudocheiridae; genus Pseudochirops; species Pseudochirops cupreus. The sequence goes on from CM053580.1 coordinate 209,816,709, forward strand.
GAAGCTTTAAAAGAAATTATATAAGCCAAGGAGCAAGGGGTCCCTTTGGGGACTTAAGTTTCATTCCACAGACAGTATCATGTTGTTTATCTGGTGAAAGAAGCTACAGTTATAACATAGTGTACTGTACCAGGCTGTCAGTGAGGCCTCATGTGATACCAGGATATAGTTGGTGCTCCCCAAGGCATTTCACTCCATCATCATGATAGCTCTATGACTTGGGGCATTTGAGTGAAAAGAGGACATGAACTAGCAAGAAACACTACTCATTAAATAGAAAGTTAAAGGACTTTCTAAGTCTAAATCAGATAGAGACTAAAGGCAGAAACACTGCCCCTGATGAGCTGAAGAGTGAGACTTAATGCCTATAGGTACCGCCTAGCTTATCAGTTGTTTTATGCTCCAAAGACGTTGATCTTACCTTTTGGACAGGAAGCATCTGTTATAGTCAAGGCTCTGAGGAGACAGATTCTCCTTGCTGGGGGAGAGAATGGGTTCATAATGGCCCAAAGAAGATCTATGTAAAAGAATTGTTAATTAATCTTTTGAGTTTTAAGCTGAAAGAGATATGAGAGTGTCCTGTCTTTCTCTTGTGGGAGAAGAAACAATATTTTAACTGAGGATACTAGCTATAACCAGAAACTTAAAGCAGAGAGATGTTCTACAGTCTCATGCTCAGTGGATCCATAAATGGCACAATCACTAACCATGGGAACAGGGAAGCACCATTTGTCAGTGCCATGTAATACCAGTAGGGAGCAAATGCTGATGAAATGAGAAGCTATGCTCATACACCTGACAGAGACTACCCATTTGGCAGAGATTGAATGTTGGACAGTAGGAGTAGTAAAGGTAGTACTAAGCTGATATCACTATTGGCTAATATGATATAAAAGGAAAATGACAAATGCTGGAGGGGAGGTGGAAAAATAGGAATACTAATGCACTCTTGGTAGAGTTGTGAACTGATCCAACCATTGTGGAGAGCAAATTGGAACTATACCCAAAGAAAAATCGAACTGTGTGTACCCTTTGACCCAGCAATACCACTACTAGGTCTATATCCCAAAGCAATAAAGGAAAAAGTAAAAGGACCTTTATGTACAGAAATATTTACAGCAGCTCCTTTTGTGGTGGAAGAATGGGAAACTGAAGGGATGCCCATTGATTGGGAAATGGCTGAACAAGTTGTGGTGTGTAATTGTGATAGAATACTATTATGCTATAAGAAATGGTAAGATGGATAGTTTCAGAAAAACCCAGGGAGATTTATATGAACTTATGCAAAGTGAAATGAGCAGAGTCTGGAGAAAAAGGTATGCAGTAACAGCAATATTGTCGAGATGATCAACTGTGAAATACATTGTTACTCTGATCAATACAATAATCCAAGCCAATTCCAAAGGTCGTTGTTCAGTTATTTCAGTCTAGCCAACTCTTTGTGACCTCACTTGGGGTTTTCTTGGCAAAGATCCTGGAGTGGTTTGCCATTTCCTTCTCAAGCTCATTTTATAGATGAGGAGCTCAGGCAAACAGGATTAAGTGCCTTGCCCAAGGCTACATAGGTAGTAAGTGTCTGAAGCCAAATTTGAACTTAGGAAGGTGAATCTTCCTTACTTTAGGTCCTGCACTCTATTCATTACACCATCTAGTTGCCTATAATTCCAAAGAATTCATGATGAAAAACGCTGTCCACATAAAAGATATATGAAGAAAGATGCTATCTGCATCCAGAGAAGAAACTGACAAATTATAAATTATAAAAAATAAAAAGTATGTAGAGAACAATTTTAAATATATGTGCCTATTTGTGTCTGATGGCAGCCATCTCTAGGTTGGGGGTAGGGACGAAAAAAGAAATTTACGCTAAAAAATTTACAAAATTTTTCCAAATTATGATTTTTTTTTACAAATGTTCCATTTCCTTTTTTTGTATATTTGAAAGGAATAGCAAGTTGTTGATAGCAGATTTGCAGTTTCATGTGAAATTATCTTTTCTAATTGTACTGTTATGAAAATGTATGTTTTATTCCATAAATTAAAAACACGTATAAAAATGCTATCCATCTCCAGAGAGAGAACTGATGATGTTTGAGTGCAAACTGAAGTATGATTTTTTTAACTTCCTTTATTTTTCTCAATTTTGCTTTGCAAGATGACTAAAATGTAAATATATTTTGCGTGATTTCACATGAATAATTGATATTAGATTGCTTGCCTTCTCAATGGATAGAGGAGGAACTACAAAGAGGGAGAGAATTTGGAACTCAAAACTGTAAAAAAATAAAAAAGAATGTCAAAAAATAATCAATTTGAAAAAAACTAACAAACCAGACGGCATCACCAGAAGAAAATGGTTCTTCAGTGTCAGAAGTATGAATTGCCACTCTACAGGTGTACTGTGACCAAATAGGGTTCAAATTTGTGTACAACTCTTTTTTTTTTCCTTTTTGGAGGGGGGAAGGTAGGGCAATTGGGGTTGTGACTTGCCCAAAGTCACACCGTTAGTTTTTGTGTCAAGTGTCTGAGGTTGGTTTTAAACTCAGGTCTTCCTGACTCCAGGGCCAGCTCTCTATTCACTGTGTCACCTAGCCGTCCCTGTGTACAACTCTTTATGTGTGTCTTGGCCACATGTGGGTCTTTAGACATGTTTTTAAGTGTGTCCACTCTTCCCACTGATGGGATGTATACCTGTGGGAGAGTATACCCTAGGCTTAGGGGGAAAATGTTCTGTTGCCATTTTTCTTACTAGGCTGTTTCTTCAAATGATTTTATATGGAATGACATTTGTCTTTTGACTAATAAAAGTAAACATCTTGATGGGGGTTCTTAGATCAGTAAAGGTAGATATGGACCCAGAGAAGACCTTGAACCCAGGGCAGTTGGACTGGGGAGATAGTAAGTTAGCAGGATCCCCCTCCAGGTGCCACGTGTGAAATAAAGGAAATTTCTATTCACTACCCCAAACTTTCCTCTTCTGAACCATTTTCCTTTCTCAATTTTGTTTTGCATGATGACTAAAATGTAAATATGTTTTGCGTGATTTCACATGAATTATTCATATTAGATTGCTTGCCTTCTCAATGGATAAAGGAGGGACTAGAAAGAGGGAGAGATACAGGAGCGGCTTGTCATTTTCTTCTCCAATTCATTTCATAGATGAGAAACTGAGGCAAACAGGGTTAAGTGCCTTCCCAACGGCACATAATTAGTAAATGTCTGAAGCCAGATTTGAACTCAGGAAGGTAAATCTTCCTTACTTTAGGCTCTACACTCTATTCATTCATTATGCCATCTAGCTGACCGTAATTCCAAAGAATCCATGATGAAAAATTGTACCCACATAAAAGAGATATGAAGAAAGGTGCTATCTTTCTCAGCATTCCCAACATGGCATTCTCTAGCTTCACCTAGCAATTAAGGAATTTGATAAACTAATCATAGCAGGAAAGAAGTACTCTAGTGCTGACTGACTTAGGAGAATTTGAGTATCAAGATATATAGACAGGGCAAGGAGTGGATTATTATAGATTAAGTTGTCCAAAATCATACCACTTAAGTAAACATCTACTTTGCTTGTTGCATGAAGCTCACTGGCTCTTATTGGAGCTATATGACACAGAGAGGCATTGCTAAAGACCTTCCTAGCGGAATTCCCTGGGATACTATATAGATCCCTCAATAAGAAAAAGCAATGTGAAATAACTGAGATGGACACAAAGAGAAGGGAGGCAAATTCTGTTTCCATTCTAACCTTCCCCCTTAACCCTTCCTTACACGTATGCATGCACACACACACACACACACACACTCACTCATACCACACACCCTAATTTATGACAAACTAAATTCTGCCCCTCATAGGTCAAAGAATCAGACTGACGGTGTGCTATGAGCTGCCAGAAGGAATTAGAGCAAAGAAAGAGATAGAGAGTTTATTAACGCTTGAGAGTTAGAAGAGATGTTGGTTTGAGTTTCAGATGTGCCACTTACTGGATATAGAGTCTCAGGAAAGTCCCTTCCCCTTTCTAAACCCTGCACAGGACTTGCTTATGTGTAAAGTGAAGGAGGCAGCTGAAATGATCCCTAATGCATCTTTTAGCTTTCATATTCTAATACTCTTTGTTTTAGTTGGATTTTTGCTTCACACTATGATTTCATTGGTGAAGGGAATATCCAGTTTCAAAATTTGTGAGTTAGCAATTCCTTCAAAACTCATAATTTCAAGGATTTACTTGGAGTACTGAGAAGCTGAGAAGCTTGCCTCATACAGCTAGTATGTGTCAGAGGCAAAATTTGAACCTTGCTCTTCCTGATTTCTCTTGGGCAGCTAGGTGGTACAGTGGATAGAGCATCAGGACTGGAGTCAGGAAGACTCATCTTCCTGAGTTCCAATCTGCCCTCAGACACTTACTAGCTGTATGACCCTGGGCAAGTCACTTAACTCTGTTTGCCTCAGTTTCCTCACCTGTAAAATGAGCTGGAGAAGGGAATGGCAAACCACTCCAGTGTCTTTGCCAAGAAAACCCTAAATGGGGTCATGAAGAGTCAGACACAACCGAAAAACAATTGAACAACAACTTCCTGATTTCAAGGCTGAGTTTTAACCTATAGACAACAGAGTACATGAAAGAAAACAGGGGATTCCAGACCATGTCGGGACCATAACAAATCTGTTGATTCATCTAGCTTACTGACCCCAGGGAATTCTCTTATGGGCAGGGCAACCCTCTTAATGGCCATAGACAACAATACCCTTCAGAGAAAAGGTAAAACCTCAGACCATCCCACAGTGAGTGAGAGAAATGAGGGGTAGGGGCCTGAATGGAGAAGTAATGGTATATATCCACTTACATGGTGAAGCGCCAACTTGAAACAACTGCATTTTCAGGGTGGGGGGAGAAGCCATGATCTGTTTGGCCTCTGCCTGTTCATTACTCATTGTCTCTGCCTCTCCTCTCCGGCCCTTTGAACACTGCCACAGAGCATTTCACTAGTTATCTGATTGTCATCCTACTTAACAAGTTCCGTGGTCTGCTGGCTGATGATAGTTTAAGCGGGATTTAATTGGTAACATATTGTCGATTGAATTAAGTGCCATATGATGCAGATTTAAACCATGGTAATTTTTCCATAAAGAAAAATCTGTCAACAGACTAGAGCAGAGAAACAGCTATAAATCAAATTGTCATGTTTATTAGTTATTGCAGGAATCGAGTTGTCTTGTATTCATTATAGTCCCTTTTTTAGCACCTCTAAAAGCTATAAAGAGGAATATTTGCACTAGGTGCTTTTTAATAGGTTTATATTGGTATACAGACACCTGCTTGTATTTTAATCATGTGAAAATGGTGGCATTTTATAGCAAGAAAATCTGCACTTTGATTGTTTTCCTGAAGGACAAAAAAATTTTTTTTTTCAAAACTGCATTTTAAAACATTGAGAACCTTTGACATTTGTGATTTTTCCCTCATTCCAATTGCTTTTTTTTTCTAAAAAGGGATTTTAGTGTTTTTCAGAGACATATTTCTATTAAGAGTATTCTCACACTTCTTTTTATCTTCCTCATGTAAAGAAAGCAGTAAAAAAAGAATTTAGAGTTTTTCTAGTGTAGTAAGTAAGATTTAAGTATTCAAGGTCTTCTACAACCTGGTACCATTCTACCCTTGGAGAATGATCTATTACTCATTCCCAGTTGCTTTATGCTCTAGCCAAGCTACAAGAGTCTATGCCCCTAGAGCAGTGGTTCTCAACCTATGGGTTGCGACCCCTTTGGGGGTCAAACGACCCTTTCACAGGGGTCACAAGAGTCGCCTAAGACCATCAGAAAACACATTTCCGATGGTCTTAGGAACCGAGACACCACTCCTCTATCCCTCTGCCCACGTGCACACACACCCACATAAGAGTATTAAAGAGTCACAGCATTAGGAAGGTTGAGAACCACTGCCCTAGAGCCTGATCTGCACTCTCCCCTCTCCCTTTGCTCCGTCTCTTCCCTTTGCCAGGAATGTCCTCCCTTCCTATTTTTGACTGTCGGATTCTTAAATATCCTTTAAGCACCATCTCAATATCCTTTAAATTTTTCTCCATGAAGCCTCTCCCAGACATCACCTAGAATTTTGTCTTGTACCTCTCTAATGCACTTACTAGATAATCATGCAGTATTTTTTTTTTTAACCAAACTCACCTGTGTTGGTGTCTTACCCTCTACTAAACTTTTATGGGGCAGCTAGGTGGCACAGTGGATAGAGTGTGTTCAACATGATTATAAAATTAAATAAATGGTAGAAATCCAAGTAAGATCACTCAATTATCCATGAAGGCTACAAATATTTAAATTAATTAGAAATTGAGAGATTTTAATCGACTAGTTCAACTATATGAATGGATGCAGTAACTAAGTGGCACAGTGAACAAAACACTGGGCTTGGAGTTGGGAAGACTCATCTTCCTGAGTTCAAATCTGACTCCAGACACATACTAGCTGTGTGACCTTAGACAAGTCACTTAACTCTGTTTGCCTAAGTTTCCTCATCTACAAAATGAGCTGGAGAAGGAAATGGCAAACTACTCCAATATCTTTGTCAAGAAAATCTACCCCAAATGGGATCATGAAGAGTTGGATATGACTGAACAACAAAAAACTTACCTAAACTTTATATTGCCCCTGGAACCTAATACATACATATCTCTGAACACTGGAGGTGTTTAATAAAATTATTTTTGACTTGCCAAATGATGTTTGTGTGTGTGTGTGTGTCTCTCTCTCTCTCTCTCTCTCTCTCTCTCTCTATATATATATATATATATATAGCACAATATTATATGTTATAGAACATAATATAATATTGTGTTTTATTCTAATGTATATGAGCAATGTTCAATCAACCATAAAGATTTTGAATAACTAATTTAAAAATCAATGCCCATCCATTTGTAAATGCTAAATAAATTGTGGTAAATAAATACAATGGAATATTACAGTATTGTAAGAAATAATGAATATGTTAAAATACAGAGAAGCATAAAAGATCTACATGAACTGATGCAGAGTGAAGTAAGCAGAGCCAAGAAAGTAACACATTCAATGACTGCAATAATGTAAAAGGAAAGAACAATATTAGTTAAAAAATTGAAAAATAAATATTGCAAAATTACAAAGAACAAGCATGGCTCTGAAGAAGAGACAAACAGATATCTCTCTGGAATCATTTCCAGAGATAGGGCATGGAATATTCTCAAATGTTAGTCTACTCACAGGCTGCGTTTGTCCTTCATTTCCAAAGAGAACCACAGCATCAGGGAAATGATGACATGACTCACAGTTGACTTTGGTTTGAGAGGGAGGGCTAGGCAAAGTCACTAGCCTCCCTTTCTCCTCCAGAGTCATACAGATCCAGTGACCTGATATTCATCAGGATGATTGGAGATGACCCAGGATGCAATGGGAGACCCTGTTCCTTTTAGGCTAAGGCCTTTTCAGGTACTCAAAAACCCCTGCTCTTTTGTGTATGTGCTAAAGCTAAAGACCAAGTCTTAGCCAATATCCAGAGCAAGAACAGACAGTTAGCAAAGTCATTCATTGTGATCCTGTTTACATTTTTAGGATGAACAATTAAGTTGTTGAAGAAATAAAACACGATATAGTTGGAGAAGGGTCAAATAAACACTAGACTTGTAATCAAGAGACCCGGGTTTGAATTCTAGTTCTGATCCTTGCTTAGCTGTATGATGGCCAGCAAGTTAAGGAGTATTTAAGCTTTAATTTCCTTACCTGCAAGCTAGAGATAAGAGTGACTCCATCATGTCCCTTACAGAGTTGTTGTGGGGGGGGAACACTTTTGGAAAAAAACCCTATGTCATTTTATGTAAACATGAGGCATTTTAAGGCAATTTTGCTTGAACAGAAGCAGTTGCTGACCTTGGCTGTGTGATATAATGGTTACAAGTTATGGAAACATAAGTTGCTAAAGGCTGTAATCAAGGCTGAGACTATTAGTTTGGAGAAAGTTATGGATATTAGCCCACAATTAGCCCACAATACACAGTGCTGCATAGCCACACAAATGGAAAACACAGACACTTTTGGGATGCTCTCTATGAAGATGAGGTTAGTGATCTATATATTCACATTCAGTGGAGATGAAACCAACTACCTCTAAGTGTGTTGATCTGAAGTCATGATGCTTCCTGCAATTTAGAAGTGGGGGAGAAGAGCATGTTTTGCAACAGTGTGATGCCATCCATATTCCTTTATCAAATATTTCTTGCACCCAGCAACATGCATTTATTATTTTTTTTCATTTAAGAAGCATTTATTTTCTCTCTGTGTCCTCCCTCCCACTTAGTGGCAAAGAACTGAAAATTAAGGGAGTGCCCATCAATTGGGAAATGGTTGAACAAATTATGGTATGTGGTATAAGACTCTAAGTAATGATATATTATACATATGTAATGGTATACTATTGTGCTGAAAGAAATGGCAAAAGGGACAGTTTCAATGCAATATCATACATTTATAAGATTTTATGTTTGTGTATATGTGTGTGCGTGCGTTTCTGTTGGTGACAATGACAATATTGTGACAGTATTGTGTGACCCCACAAACAGCAGCAGCAGGCAGAAGCCCTGTCCCCCGATAGCTTCTGGAGTCTGCTCTTCTAGGAAATAACATGACCTATTCTTGCAATTGTGGATAGTTTAATACATACCCAGCTGGACTGAATTAGCTGGGCTAGACTTGGCTTCAGACATATGTACAAATACATGCATATTTGGCAATGTAGGCATATCAAGTCTCACTTCAGTCATGTTCAACCTTGTGGCAACCTTGAGTCAATCATTCAGCCTACCTTCATCAAGAGCTTACTATGTGGCTGGCACTTTGCTAAGCGCTAAGGATACAAAGATAAAGCACAACTATTGCAAAGTTAGCAAATCCTCTCCCTATCTCTTATCCCCATGATGATCACACCTCACCTATCCCACAGTTCACATTTTTATATCTTTTGAGACCAAAATGATGTATCTTCAAGTACGTAGGTTCCAGTTATGGTAGGCCTGAGACCCTCTATGAATTTTGTGAACTCGTGCTGATCCAGTGACACAACATAGCCCAGAGATCTCACTCCCACCTGGTGGTAGTCAAAACAATTGATGGACACACTTCAGTCCAGACAGGTTATCTAGGTGACAAAATTCCTGATGGTCCTAGTAGGGAAAAATCACAATGTACTTAGCCCAAATATAATAAACTCTTTCCTTTCCACAGAAGTATTGATGATCAGGTAGTTGGGACAGCATCCTCCATTTATCAGGTGGGGTTTTCCTAGAATACATTTCTTCTTCCCCTCTCTCTCTTAGAATACCTAGTTTCCTCCAAAGCCCAGTTCAAGTGCTGCTTTGTACACAAGCCATTTCCCAATCCTCCCTAGGCGTTAGCATCTTCAAAAAAATTGCTTTGCATTAATTTTATGTATATTTCATAGGCATTTATTTATATAACCTGTCTCCCATGATAGAAATGTATATATGCACACACACATAATACTTTGATAGAATATAAGATCCTTGAGGAAAAAAGACTATTCAGATACCCCCCGCATTTTCTCTAAATCTCATTAATTTGATGTTTCAAAATCAACTGGACCAGAGGATGATGGTTTATCTCAGTGACAACCTCACCTATATCTGGGATCTTGTCTAGCATGCTGAATTGGTTAAGCCTACAACAGCTCAAACTATCTGTCAAATTTTAGAAATATCAATTTAAGAAAGAGAGGTTGCAATTCCTGAGGACATAACAAGTTGTTAGGGAGTCTATGTAGATCCAGACAAGAAGGATGTTACACAGTCCTAGGGGATTGCTGAGTCAGTGAGAAATCTGTAACCATTCCTTGACTTAACCAGGCACTACTGCCTCATTATCCTTGGGTTTCCTGTCTTGAAATCACCATCACTACCACTATCATCATCATCATCATCATCATCACCACCACTATCACCATCACCATCACCACCACCATCACCATCACCATCACCATCACCATCACCATCACCATCACCATCACCATCACTATCACCATCACCATCACTATCACCATCACCATCACCATAATCACCATCATTGTAGAGGGTTGGGGAACCAGGAAAGAACTCTTGTAGTGAGTAGGGTTTGAGGTAGGTCTTGAAGAGAATTTGGGAAGCCATGAAAGAGGTTAGGAAGATAGGATTCTAGGCATGGGGGGATAGCCAGTAAAGAAATACAAAGTCAAGAGATCAATATTGTGTGTGCAGAACAATAAGAAGTCCAATGTTCTTTGGTTCTGAAGTATGCACAGAGGAATATGCACCTCACTGATTTTCTGAAGAGACTCACCCAAAGTCACACAGCTAGTGTCTGAGACCAGATTTGAACTTAGATCTTCCTGACTCCAGGCCTAGAACTCTATAGACTGTACCACTTAGCTACCTCTAAGGAGAGATACATTTAACAGTCCAAAAAATGTATTCACCTTAACTCCTGTCTTAGTACATCTAAATCTGCATAAACGTTCATCATGGAGACTGAGAATTCAATATTATAGTGAGATCTGTCCTCTCTTAGAGCACATCATGCCCCTCCATGTCCCAGCTTTGTACATATATTTCTTCTACAAGTTGACTAATTAGAAGTTTCTGGAAAAAACTTCCTGCCACCAGGTCATCCACAATTGACAAGAGACAGTATCTCAAGGGGCTGTGGTAACTAAACATTGTTCACACTTGGCACAGGAACCTAGAACACCTTTGGACTTCCTGGCAACCCCATCCCTGTCCAATCCACTTGGTATTACTTTTCAGTAAGTTTCAGTAAGTTCAATTTAGTTATCATCCATGTTCCTGGATACTCTAAACTATACTGCACAAAACCTGAACTGGGCCACCTAATGTCCTTGTCACTCAATAGGCCAGCCTACATACTATCAACACTATAGCCCCTAGATCTCAACCACAACCATTAGAGTCCCTCCACCAATAGTGGGTGTGGTATTCACATTTTGGTTTTGTTCAGTTGTGTTCAACTCTTCATGCCCCATTTGGGGTTTTCTTGGCAAAGATACTGGAGTAGTTTGCCATCTTCTTCTCCAGCTTATTTTACAGGTGAGGAAATTAGGCAAACGGGCTAAAGTGATTTGTCCGGGGATACTCAGCTAGTAAGTGTCTGAGGTCAGATTTGAACTCAGGGAGATGCATCTTCCTGACTACAGGCTCGGCACTGTGCCACCTGGTTGCCCAAATATGCATATACTTGGAATCAATTATTCACCTTTTAAGCAAGGTTAACATCCTCACTCAAAGGCAAGTCATATTTGGATGTACTTTCTTAAATCTGCTCATACCTACACATCCCTGGTTAAGATCTATGGGCAGCACTTCAACTCTACCATGACAACCATATGCTAAGTGCTGGGGATACAAGACAAGGTGAAAGATAGTCCCTGTCCTCAAGGAGTTTACAGTCTAATGGAGAAGACAACATGCAAACAAATATTTCCATTTTCCAAACTTTCTATTAGTGCCCCGCAGGTCACCAGTTCTCTTTGAACTGCTTTACTGAAAGTCCTTCAGGTAAAGATTCACCTTTCTGTGGCACATCACAGAATAGTGAGATATTCTAATGGCAAGATGTAACATATTAACAGAAATCTAAAACGCTATTTCTGTTGCTCTACATCCTACTATCAAAATGACCAAGACAAAATGACCCACCTGCCTACTCTCGAATGTTTTGAAAATGATTTGATCCAACTGCCCACCAAGACAACTCTCTTTTTTATTAACTATGGTTTTACCAGCAGGGTTTTCCTCTTTTTAGTTACTTTGTGTGATGCAATTCCCAGAGTCAATAACTATGATATGGGAAAGCTTCAGGCTCTCAGGCTGAGTTGAAGTGTGTCCTAATGGCAGCCCAAATCATACAGAGAGTGGGCTGACCATCACTATACTCTCAGAGAGCCCTAGAGTGTAGGAAACCAGATCTTCCTATTTCCCCATACACCCCACACCAGCACACCTTCCAGAATACTAGCAGAAAGGGCCAGGACACCCTTCCCCATGAATCAAGGACTCAGTGCAATGGTCTCCCAGCTGGGGCAATTATCATGGCACTTCTTCCCCATATCCCACAAGCCTTTGCTACGATAGGCTTGCCTTCCTTGAACTGTCCCCTCTGAGTCTTCAATTCTGAGTCTGATACCCATTTACAATTACCTGGACAATTGGAAATGGGCAAAAGGAATGTGCTGTTCTTTTTAGAATATCCTCAACTCATGGAGTTGGTAGAGATATTTTTAGTACCAAATGGACCGGAAGGGGTACTACAAAGGAACCAGTGCACCCTGTGGACCCTCAGAAATGGCATAGACCCTGCATCAGTCTCATTTAGTCTAGCCTTGGCTCTGGGGTCTAAACAGGTGTTGCTATTGGGGGAAGGCTGGGTTAAGGAAAAATCGAGAAAAAGTCTTCTAAGAAGATTTGAGGGGGGAAGGGGAATGCTTTAATAGAAAGCTTCTATTTCTCCAGGAAGAATCATTTGGATAACTTTGAGATGAGAGTACTCTATTTCCTCACTCACTTTCTGGAGCTGTCCCTGACCAGGGCTGCTGAGGAAGAGAAGGCTTTTACATTGCAGATATGATTATCCTTCAGAAGCAAGTGTGCCATTTCCTTGGGGTGAAGACCAGGATCATCTTGCCACTGACTGCACAGTGCCCTTACATCTGAATATTATCTCAGGCCTCACCCATTGTTGTGTCTTCTAGGATAAGAAGCCCGCCACTTCCAACATTTGTTGTGAGAGCATTGGGTGAGGGAGTTAGTAGGTGTGTGCACGTGTGTGTGTATGTGTGTGTATGTGTATCTGTGGCTGGCAGTAGAGAGAAAGGGGACAATACAAAAAGGAGGCTTCTGCATCCATTCTGAAAAGCATTCACTAAAAGGGAGCCCTTGAAAATGTAGTTTTAAAAGATGCTTTTACACTCTTGGTAGGTGACATGATGTTACAGAGCATGCCCATCATCCATAAGAAAAATTGCCGCATGATCCTCGCTGCAATTCATGAACATGACATACAGCAGTCACTGCCGCAGCAATATAATGTTTATGGGCAGCAGCAAATAGAGAAGAAAGAGACACGAACATAATTACAGAGAAACTCACTTGCATGCTACCACCATTTACCAAGGAGTAAGTTGCATGCAAGTGAATTTGCATACAAATGAGCTGCTGACAGAACAATAACTGGACAGTGATAAGACCTGGCACACTTATTAAAGACTGCCATTATGCAAAAAAAATTAGCATCATGTAAGTTTAAATGTTGATCTTCACTAATCCAAATTTTAAATAGGGTTCTGTTCAAATATGCAATTGTAACAGTTTCAAAATTCAGAATGTTAGACATGTTTTGGGTTTTTTTTGCTTTTGGGAGGGGGGAAGGCAGGGCAATTGGGGTTAAATGACTTGCCCAAGGTCACACGGCTAGTAAGTGTTAAGTGTCTGAGGTCGAGTTTGAACTCAGGTCCTCCTGACTCCAGGGCTGGTGCTCTATTCACTGCACCACCTAGCTGCCCCTAAGCATATTTTCTTAAAAAGTAATGTATTAGCACTCAGTTCTGTGAGGTTTTACATTTAAGTTTGAAAACTGAAATGTGTACATTTCTGTGCATATCCACATTATAATTATGTATGTGAATTATCACAATATACGTATATACATGTTACTGTATATGGACATGTCCATATGGAAGCAGTGTGATGTATTGGACAGAGAACTGTCTTCAGAGTCAGGAAGACAACAGGGAAAGGGAAAGAGGGAGGAAAAGGGAAAGGGAGGGAGAGGGAAAAGGGAAAGAAAAAAGGAGGGAGGGAGAAAATGGGGAGAAGAGAGAATGTGAGAGGGAGAGAGAGAGACAGAGAGAGGCACCGGCTTTCTCCCTCTCCCTCTCTGTCTCTGTCTCTCTTTCTCTCTCTCTCTGTCTCTCTCTCTATCACACATACACGCACGCACACACACATACGCACATACACATATGCACACACGCACATACACACACACGTACACACACAAGACAAAGGAAAGGCCTTTGTTGTTGAATTGTTTCAGTTGCATCTGAGTCTCTGTGACCCCTTTTAAGGTTCTCTTGGCAAAGATACTGGAAGGTTTTGCCATTTCCTTCTCTAGCTCATTTTACAGATGAGGAAACTGAGGCAAACAGGGTTAAGAGACTTGCCCAGGATCACACAGCTAGAACACATCTGAGACCAGATTGGCGCACATGAAGATGAGTCTTCCTGATTCCAAGCCCAATGCTCTGTCCACCGTGCTATGTAGCTGCCCAAGAAAGGACCAGAACGGTGATTATATTATTAATATAATTGTGGAGAAAATCTCTACCAATGCAAATCGACACCTTCTTTGTAACTTATAGTCTAAAAGTGCTGCTTGTGGTACTGACAACTTAAATTATTTGCCCAGAATCACTTAGACACTGTGTGTGTATTAGACTTGAACCCAGGACTTTATGACTGAGACTGGTGCTATAACGTTTATTTATTTATTTTTTTAAGTAAAAGAAACCAGGGAGGCAGCTAGGTGGTGCAGTCAATACAGCACCGGCCCTGGAGTCAGGAGGACCTGAGTTCAAAGCTGTCCTTAGACCTCAACACTTACTAGCTGTGTGACCTTGGGCAAGTCACTTAATCCCAACTTCCCTGCCTTTCCCCCTCCAAAAAGACAAAAACAAAACCAAACCAAAAGAAAAATAAATAAATCAGTAAGGTATTGTGTACTACAGTGTCCACACTGATGGGCACTAAAGACCCCATGAGGATTTTTGAGACCAGAGGACTAGTTCTTCAGTCTTACCCTTGGTAGTGTCATCTAGTGGATCTCCAAAGCACACACGTCTCTTTGACTGGAAGATTTGCAATGAAAAGAGGGAATGGAGTAGGGTATAAGCTGAGCCATATATCACTTCACTGGTTCACATTGTAGAAGTGATATTATCTGTGAGATCATTTATGGAATCATCTAGGAAAGGGATGAAAATTTTGTTGCTGGAAAATACTCTTTGGCATTTTGAGGATCAGCTCATACAACGAACCATGCTGATTTGCATGCCTTATAGGCTTATGTGCCCCCAACATGTGGATGTTTAGAACAGAGTGAACTAAAGACATTAAAAGTTCTGTGGTCTCCCTGTACTACTAAGGCATTTTTATAAATAAAAAAAATGGAGATTTCCAAAGGAATGTTCACTGGGCAGGATATCTTACTATAATATAATTCTAATTTTTTAAAAAGCATCAGCTCCTTTCTCTTCTATTACCTAAAACAACACTTTCTGGTCTCTTCTTATGTCCAACAGATGAGCTGAGATACACATTCTTTCAAATAGCAATTACAATCTCTTTGCTTTTTAAGTTTGAATAATTCAGTCTTCCAAATAATAATAATAATCCAGTCTTCTAAAGACTGAGCCTATCTGGGATGATCAAAGCAAAGTGGGACAATATTAGGCCAAACACATTTTTCTGGCGATTGGTCTAAGCAAGATTCCACTTTCTGGGAAATGTAGTAGCTAAATTATATTAGTAAGTTATTTCCTGGGGTTTGAGCCAAAACTGTACAAACACTTGACTTATTACAGGAGGTAACAGTCTTCTCACTGTCTCCCCAAGCCTTACCCACTAGTAAATTCAGTACATTTCATTTTGCAAGGGCTACAAGTAGTCAAGGAACTTTCTTGTAAAATGACACCCAATCATGTTCTCATTAGCTCCTTCTCATTACTGTCTTAAAGACTCCAGAGAGGTTTCTTTTCAATCATACTGACAGTTTTCACTATTACCCCACCAAAACTACCATATCCACAGTGAAAATTTGCCGTTGACCCAGAAGTCTTAAAGTGCCAATGGTGTTGTATGGATTTCAACAGTGTTTAATTAATGACACAAATCTCAGGACATGGATTTCCTTTGGTAAGATTGGTCAGTAGGCAAGGAGGAGAGAAGCGGGGAGGTATACAAGAAGAGAGAGAGAGAAGGAGGAAAGAAGGGAGGGGAGACGGAGGGAGAGGGAGAGAGAGAACAGAGACAGTAGCAGAGATGAAGAGAGATACAAATATAGAGATGGGCCAGAGAGCCTAGGGAAAAGAAATCCTAAGTAGGCTCTAATATTTGGGCCTGTGCTCCACATTTTTGGAACATACAGCTGGTTTATTTCAGCAGAAAAGAGACAGCTACAGTTTTTCTGGAAACGTGTGTAAACCAGGTAGGGATCCAAATGAGAAGCTGAGTGCTTCTCTCATGCCCACTTAGCCTAACCATTTTTTAAAGATTAAGCTGCTTATCCAAGCATGTCTATTTGATTCACATTCCAGGAAGAGAGATTTCATAACCACTTTCCAAGGACATTTTGGTCTTTAAGTCTCAACAAATCATAGTGGAATTTTTTAGTTATTTTGAGTTGCTCTTTCTGGGAGATATATTTTTAATGGTAAATCTTGACTTGAAAATGATGAATCTGGGGAGCATGGACTATGATGACCCTAAGTATGAGGCAGAAAGAAAATTTTGAAAGAAAACACTTTATGACAATAATACCTGAAAGTTTGTAATTGTTCACATATCTAGTTTATTGCAAATGTCACTCCCTTCCAAATACTTCATCGGGTAATGTTGTCCAAATGGTTCTATTATTTTCAAATTAAATTTTAAACATTCCATGGGAAACATGAATCTGGTCCTCTTAAGAAACTTCAAGTCATTTTCAACAGGAAACTTAGTGACAATGAGAATTTACCATTTATTCTTCTCACAACACCATTTCTATTACCTTTTTTTTTTCTTTTTGGAGGGGGAAGGCAGGGCAATTGGGGTTAAGTGACTTGCCCAAGGTCACATGGTTAGTAAGTGTTATGTGGCTGAGTCTGGATTTGAACTCAGGTCCTCCTGACTTCAGGGTCCATACTCTATTCACTATGCCACCTAGTACCCCCATTTCTATTACCCTTAACCCTATCCCCATGAATGGTTGCTGATGAGTTGTGATAAAAGCACATGGCTGAATTAGATATGAGTAACATGCTGCATGAGAGAAATGTGCCTGACAGTGGATCTCCCCAACCCAAGAAATGGTAGAAATCAGAGCACTAATAGATTGCAGAAGCATGTAGCAGAAGTAGGCATGTGCCTGCCCATGAGGTTATAGAGAGAACACTGATGATGTTCCTAAGCCCCAAGGTTGGGGGGGTAAGGTAGGAGGAAGACTTTGAACTTTGAAGCAATGTCATGCTAGAATACAATTATCTAGTTAGAAGAGGGAGCTTTGTTGAGCAGCATTGATGCAGAGGATTGCCTCATGAGTAACCTCAATTTTGGGAATTCCTTTTGGGGATCAAACTTTCTAGAGTAGCAGTTCTCAACCTGTGGGTCCGACCACTTTGGGTCACCTAAGACCATCAGAAAACACATATTTCTGATGGTCTTAGGAACTGAGACACCACTCCTTTATCTGTCTCCAGGTGGGTCCTCCCACATGCAGATACACCCACATACAAGTGTTAAAGGATCACAGCATTAAGAAGGTTGAGAACCACTGGTCTAGAGGAAGATATTCTGACTCTTTGGAGAGGGGAGACAACTCATGTAGTTTCTGAATAGTATTTAGCCTTTGAGAAAGAAGGGGGTCACCCATATAGTTTCTGAGTACAATACTGCTTAGAGAACAAAGCCATAATAGGAAAGGAGGTAAAAAAATCTGTGCCTTGATATCCCCTGTGCATTATAATGAGTTACTGAGACAGTGCAGGTCCAAATGGGAAGGTGGCTGCCGAAGTAATCCCTAGACTATGTTGTTGTAAACCTTGGGGGCACTATGTAGGGTGTAGCAGAAGATGGAACTAATCAGAAGATTTGAAGCAGCAACACCAGATTCAATTTCTTCTAAAGGAGCTTATGGTGTGTTGGGGTGTTTTACATGATTCCATATTTGTTCATGGGATTCTGTGAGGATTTTGAGTCTCCTGCACTTTATATGGGTTAAAGACTATTCTTCTCACCCTATATCTTTGCTACTCCACCAGGTGAAGAGTAGTTGGGGGATCAACGTTGACCCAAGACAGAACGTTTCCCTGGGTGCCTTCTACTCTGAAGATGTCGTCCAGTGAAATTAGAGCAGAGCCAGTGCCTCAACCGCTGGGGAGCTAGTACAACAGAGTGTATTCAACAGGGTGGTCAGTATGCTGCTTGTCAGCTCCACCTGTGACATGGTCTCTGCAGCTTATGAGTCCACTAAGGAAAACTACCCATACGTCAAGTCTGTGTGTGGCCTTGCTGAGCAAGGGGCAAAGACTCTCGCCACAGCCGCCATCAGTGGAGCCCAGCCGCTTCTCTCTAAACTAGAGCCTCAGATTGCATCAGCCAGCAAGTATGCTCATAAAGGACTGGACTAACTGGAAGAGAAACTACCAATTCTTCAACAGCCAAGTGAAAAAGTTATAGATGATACTAAGGAACTTGTATCTCCCAAAGTAACCGGTGCCAAGGATGCAGTCTCCAGTACAGTTTTGGGTGCCAAAGATGCTATGGCCAGCAGAGTGACTGAGGCTGTGGATATGACCCGAAGAGCCGTCCAGAGTGGGGTAGACTTGATCAAATCTATGGTGACCAGTAGTGTCAATACAGTTATGGGCTCCAAAGTAGGACAAATGGTCCTCAGTGGCATGGATACTGTGTTAGGAAAATCTGAAGGATGGGTTGACAACTATCTACCCATGACAGATGAAGAACTAGCTAAGATTGCTACCTCCCTAGAAGGATTTGACATGGCCTCCATCCAGCAGCAGAAGGAACAGCAGGGTTACTTTGTTTGCCTGGACTCCCTGTCCTCCAGCTTCCACCAAAGAGCCTACCAGCACTCCTTGGGTAAACTGAAGCAGACCAAGCAGAATACCCAAGAGGCCCTCCTACAGCTCCCTCAGGCCATCAGCTTGATTGAAAATGTAAAGCAGGGTGGTGTGCAGAAATTACTTGATGGCCAAGATAAACTCCACCAAATGTGGCTCAGCTGGAACCAGAAGGAACTAAAAGACTCTAGTAATGCTGCTTCTAAACCAGAGCAGCATCTGTTTTCGTACCCTCACCATGTTCCGGGATGTCACTCAGCAACTTCAGGGTAACTGCTTACAGCTTGTATGCAGCATCCAAGGCCTTCCTAGCCAAATACAGGACAAAGTACAGCAGGCTCACACCCAGATTGAAGAGCTTCAGGCCACCTTTTCAGGAGTCCAGTCCTTCTAGGACCTCTCTAGTAGCGTTCTGACCCAGAGTAGAGAGTGGGTCAACAAGGCCCAAGAGTCCCTGGATGAGATGATTGAGTATGTCACTCATAACACACCCCTCACGTGGCTCGTGGGACCCTTTTATCCATCTGGCCAGACCTCTAATAGAAAACTCCAGAGAAGATGGAGACCAACTAGAGACCCCAGCCATGGTGAAGACAGGGGTTGATAGGATCCTATCAGAAAGCTAAATTTGTCTTTAAAAACCTAACTTTTGGCAAGTGGGATTATAATACATCCTGATCATTCTCTCAGCTTAAAGAAACCAACTGGCCAGAGCTGCCTGCAGTTTAACCCAGTCTTGGCTCTAGTTAAGAGATGATAGGGGAAATTGACCTTTTCCTCACCTCCCCAAGGTCAGGATTTAAGCAGAAGGTAGGAACATAGCCTCTACAGACTTCATCCCTTAGTAACTGGGATGTGTCTGAACTCAAACCAGTAACCCATTCTCTTTCCATGTACCTTCCCTACTCCTTGTAGAAATTTACTTCGCTAATTGAACCAGGTGGTATAGAGGCATAGACTAGTAATAATCCTTCCATAGTAGTAGGAAGTAAACTCCCTGACTTTTGGTGGTGAAGAAATGGGAGACATAACATTTTTCCTTCTATGTGAACCCCTCCAACCAGTGTTGTAGATAAATCATTTTTTGTACTAAGTTCAATTGCCTCAAATAAATCTTACCTGCATTAAAAAAAAAAAAGACTGTTCTTCTCCATGCACAATAATTAATAACTTGAATGTTCATATGGGAGCTAGTGATTCTTTTTACCTACATGTATTATATTTTTTTTGGATGTTTCTCAAGAGTAAACTCTGCAGAGGGGGAAAAATGAGCCAACAAGAGAACATGACTCTTTCAGGTCAGTTGCTAGGCTTAAACCTATCTCATGAATGCCCAGGGTCTTTGGAGATCTTATATTACATCAATATTTTACACAGCAACAAATGTGATAGTTTATATACAGGTGACTAGTAAATGTTTGGTTAATGAATGAGGCCATTAGAAGAGAATGGACTATCCCAGGTAGATAGGAAAGCACTGAATTTAAGAATAATGGAGAGATTTGGTAATATGTTGGAGATGGTGGGAAAAGTAGGGTATGTAGACAAATTTCTAACATAAAATTGGAATATTTTAGAATTATGGAAGTGACCCTTAGAATCCACTCTAGGAGCCAAGATGGTGGAGTAGAAACAGTACTTCCACACTACTCTGGCTTCTACCTCCTCCAATACATGTAAAAAATGATTTTAAACCAACTTCAGAGCTACAGAACCCACAAAGTGACAGAGAGAAACAAATCTCATGCTGAAGGCAGCCAACAGGAAGGGTCCATCACAGAGCACTGGGAGCCAAGGGTAGTCCCACCTGAACCTGTTTTAGCCCCAGGGCAGCCCCTATGAGCAGCTGCTAGAGCAGCCTTCCTGAGAGTAAATCACCAGCAGCTGTAGCAGTTTCCAGACTTCTCAATCCATAAATGCCAAAGACAAAGTAAAAGGTCAGTATGGAACATTGTTGGTCCAAATGGAGATAGAAGAGTACAGTCTGGCTGCTACTCCCGGAGCAAGAAGCAGTGGAGGCGTGGTGGCTGCAGCCACTGCCATGTGGCTACTTCAGAGCTCCTGGCTTACAGATTGCAGGGGGGCCAAGCAACAAGTCAGAGGCTAAGCACTCTTGCTTTGACCTGCTTGGATCCAGATCACAGTATTGGGCAGTGGTCCTGGAATGTGTGACCAGTGAGTCAGCGCATGTGGGGGCTGTAGAGAGGGCACTCATCTAATAGCTCTGGCAGCTGCAAAAACCCCAGCGATTTGGAACATAGCTCTCTCCATTCAGGAAGCAGAGTTCTGCCATGGCAAAGAGCTTAAAAGTCAAGTAATTGGCTGCCAATATGAGCAAGCAGAAGAAGCACAAACAGATGATAGAATCCTTTTTTGGGGACAAAAAAGATGAAGGCATGGAGTGGGGGGAAGACATCAAAGTCAGAACTCTGCATCAAAAGTTTCCAAGAAAAATATGACCTGATTACAGGCCATGGAGAAGCTCAAGAAGGATTTTGAAAATCAAGTAAGAGAAGTGGAAGAAAAATTGGGGAGGGAAATGAGAATGATGCAAGAAAATCATGAAAAGTGAATCAACATCCTGCTAAAGGAGACCCAAAAATACACTGAAGAAAGTAAGACCTTAAAAAATAGACTAACTCAAATGGCAAAAGAGGCCCAAAAAGCCCATGAGTAGAAGAATGCTTTAAAAAGCCAAATTTGCCAGATGGAAAAGGAATTTCAAAAACACACAGAAGAGAATAACTCCTTCAAAATTAGATTGGAGCAATTGGAAGCTAATGACTTTATGAGAAATCAAGATACTATAAAACAGATGCAAACAATTGAAAAAATAGAAGGTAATGTGAAATATCTCATTGGAAAAACCACTGACCTAGAAAACAGATATAAGAGAGAGAATTTAAAAATTATTGGACTACCTGAAAGCCATCATCAAAAAAGAGCCTAGACACCATCTTTCAAGAAATTATCAAGCAAAATTGCCCTGATATTCTAAAATCAGAGGTCAAAATAGAAATGGAAAGAATTCACTGCTTGCCTCTTGAAAAAGATCCCCAAAAGAAAACTCCTAGGAATGTTATAGCCAAATTCCAGAGTTCCCAGGTCAAGGAGAAAATACTGCAAGTAGTTAGGAAGAAACAATTTGAGTATTGTGGAAACACAATCAGAATAACACAAGACCTAGTAGTTTCTACATTAAGGGATTGAAGGGCTTGGAATATAATATTCCGGAGATCAAAGGAGCTAGGACTAAAACCAAGAATCACTTACCCAGAAAAACTGAGTATAATGCTACAGGAAAATATATGGTAATTCAATGAAATAGAGGACTTTCAAGCATTCTTGATGAAAAAACCTGAGCTGAACAGAAAATTTGACTCTCAAATACATGAAGTAAGAGAAGCATGAAACAGTAAACAGGAAAAAGAAATCATAAGGAACTTATTAAAGTTGAACTATTTATATTCCTACATGGAAAAATGATCATTGTAAGTCATGAGACTTTTCTCAGTATGAGGATAGCTGAAGGGAATATGTGTGTGTGTGTGTGTGTGTGTGTGTGTGTGTATGTGTGTGTGTATATACATACATATATATGTATGTATATATACATATATATGTGAGTGTGGGCATTTGCATGTTCATGTATACATAGACAGAGGGCACAAGATGAGTTGAATATGAAGGGATGCTATCTAAAAAATAAAATTAAGAGGTGAGAGAGGTATTTATTGAGAGAAGAAGAAAGGGAGCAAAAGATTAGGGTAACATATAAAAGAGGCAAGAGAAAAGTGTTACAATGGAGAGGAAGTGCAGGAAGGTGAAAGGGAATGTGACTACCTGATTTTCATTGAATTTGGCCTAAGGAGGGAATAACATACACACTCAATTGGGTATATTACCCTACAGGAATATAGGGGGGAAGGGGATAAGAGGGGGGATGATAGAAGGGAGGGCATATTGGGGGAGAGGGTAGTTAGAAGCAAACATTTTTGAAAAGGGATAGGGTCAAGGGAAAATAGAATAAGTGGGGGATGGGATAGGATGGAGGGAAATATAGTTAGTGTTTCACAATATAACTACTATGGAAATGATTTGGGTAACTACACATGTATAATCTGTATTGAATTGCTTATCTTCATGGGGGGGGCAAGCATGGAAGAAGGGGAAAAAATCTGGAACTCAAAGTTTTAAAATTTGTTTAAAAATGTTTAAAAATTTGCTTTTTACAAGCAACTGGGAAATAAGATATACAGGTACTGGGATATAGAAACCCATCTCGCCCTACTAGAAATTTAGAGGGTTGAAGGGGGAGGATATAAGAGAGAACAGATTGGGGGAAGGGTTATTCAGTAGGCTTGCTATTTTGGGATGGGGTTAGGGGAAAGATGGGGAGAAAAAAATTGTAACTCAAAATCTTGTGGAAATGAATATTGAAAACTAAAAATTAAAAAAGAAAGAAAGAAATCCACTCTATTCTCCTTAATTTGAAGGTGAGGAACTAGACCCAAACATGTTAAACGATTTACCCAAGGTCATGTAGGCAATTAGAAGTAGAGCTTGGGCTGCAACCTCAGTGTTCTCTCTGCTCATTCTACTCCACTCAGCACTGATCAAAGGAAATAATCTATTTCAAGTGTTAGCAAATCCTTAAGCACTATGTGTGTGTGTACACACATATGTTTATACATATATAAGGTATCATTAGTGTTCTTATTATCATCTTATAGTCAGAGGAGTTCAGTTGAAAACCATGCTGCTATTGTTCTTTAATATTTAATGTTCATTAGACTAATGCATAAATGGATAAAGATGATTGCTTTTCTGCAATTGAAAGAAAGGATTGGTCTCTAAGTTCATCTTCTATAAGCACACTGAAAATATGTTCAGGACAACTTTGGCAGTGCAGAGGACAACAGGAGTGATAGATGCTTTACCCTCTCCTCACATGGTTTTGATTGTTTTTGGCTGTATCTTTATATTTTGAAAGCTTTTCATTTCATGTAGTTTGGAGATTATAAACACTCAGTGTAGTGGCATCTATTACACACATTATTACATCTAGGTTATTGTGAGAAATGTTTTTCTGTGATTATACTCCAGGTCTAGCACAATTTATTTGTTGAATGAGGAATGTTTGGGGGTTTGTATTTGTTATATAGGGATACATCATATGTAGTTTATGAAGGATAATGAACTTCTGGTATATACTTCTGGCTACTTGATTATATTCTAGGTATTGAGTAGGTGCTAAATTTTTTGCAAGCTGCCAGTGTTGGTTTATAACAATACCATTTCCTTGCAAAACTGGCATTAATCAATAAGTCCAGGTTCTTTAAATACCTTCCTATAATTTCTAGTAGCAGTGATCCTTTCTTCTGTCCTTATCAGAAACCCCTCCACTTTTGCACATGAATCTGCATGATAGCCATCTGCTAAATACTTCTTTGTATGGATCCCCTAGAGAACTTTTTGGTTCCACTCTTGGACTTCAGTTACTTCACAGGCTTTAAGGTAACGCCAAATGTACATCCCAACAGTCCTTATTTGTTGCCAGATTTACTATTGCTTTGGGAAGCAGTGTCTGTTTGGCCCAGAAACATTTCTGTACATTTTAAAGCAGTTTATTGCGTGATCAGAGAACATTTTTCAGTCCTCTTCCACTTTTTTTGAGAGGAAGTGCCAATCCTTTTATACTTGCCTTGGGGTGATAGACTCTATGTTTTATTAATAGCGGATAGGTACTTTGTATACTAAATTCAAAGTTGTCTATCTTATTATTCCAAAAGTACAGGTCAAGACTGGTAATGATACTGGTCTCCTTATCATTACTCACAGAAGACACTCCATCTCTCAACTCTGTGAATTTTTGCTGGCTGTCCCTCACATCTGCTATCTTCTCCCTCTCCATCTCTATCTTGTGACCCGCTTTGAGTGACAGCTAAAATCCTCCCTTCCGCCTTCATCTCCCTTAATTCTAGTGCCATCCCTCTAAGATCATTTCCAGTTTCTCCTGCCCATGTATGGTTTCTCCATAGTTGTGTACAGGTTGTTCCTCCATTAGATTGAATTCCATGAGAGCCTTTTATTCATCCTCAGTCCTTAGCTCTGTGCCTAGCACACAGTAGATGCTTATTAAATATCTGTTGACTTGACATGATGTTGTCTAAGTATCGTTATTAGAAAGTTGCCCTGGAATGCCCATCAATTGGGAATGGCTAAACAACTTGTGGTATATGCATGTAATAGAATACCATCGTGCTGTAAGAAATGAGGAACAGACGGATTTCATAACAACCTAGAGAGACTTATATAAACTGATACTGAGTAAAAAGAGCAGAACCAGAAGAACTTTGTGCACAATAACAGACACAGCGTATCTGTGATGACTAACTGATAGACTGGGCTCCTCTCAGTAATGCAAGGTTATAAGACAACTCCAAAAAACTCATGATGGAAAGGATATCCACATCCAGAGAAAGAACTACAGAGTCTGAATGCAGATTGAAGCAAACTACTTGCTCTCTCTCTTTTGTGTTTTGTTTTGTTTCCTTCCTTCTTTCTTGTTGTTCACTCCATTGGTTATAATTCTTCTTTACAACTTGACTCATGTTTAATGTGAAAGTATTTGTAGACTCTACATTGGATTGCATGCCACCATGGGAGGGAGGGGGAGAAAATTTGGAACTTAAGGGATTGTGGAACTGAATGTTGTAAACTAGAAGTAAATAAATAAACTGAAATTTTTTTAAAAAGCTGCCCTGGGCACTGAGAGGCTAAATGATTTGCCCACATTCATACAACTAGTATGTGCGAAAGAAAAGACAAACCTATATCTTCCTGACTCCAAGCCATTCTATCCACTGTTGCCATGCTGACTCTTCATAAAGATATTCATAAATATGACTACAAAGAAATCTGTATAACTTCATTGAAAATATATTCTGTTTCATTGGATAGTTTTAAATGGTTCAAAAAAGGAAAGAGACCAGTCCCTTCAAGACAGTGGTTCTCAACCTTCCTAATGCCATGACCCTTTAATACAGCTCCTCATGTCGTGGTGACTCCCAACCATAACATTATTTTCATTGCTACTTCATAACTGTGATTTTGCTGCTGTTATGAATCGTAATGTAAATATCTAATATGCAGGATGTATTTTCATTGTTACAGATTGAACATAATCCACAGGTTGAGAACCGCTGCTTTAGGAAGTCAGGTTATAAAACAAAGAAGTCATCTACAAGGTGGGAAGGGTGAGTGACTCACTCAGTCTGGAGCAGGTTGTAGATCAGCATGTTTCCTGCTGCCATTTTGAGAAGAGCAGTGTAGAGCTAGAAGGAAAAGATAGAGCACGAGGGCTTACTGGACAACTTTGACAGAAACAAATTAGGAGCAGTTACTGCTCATGGAGTATCAGGAAGTCATTAAGAAGACATTTAACAGCTTTTCTTCAGGAAAATATGGCAGCAGACTGAAAGAGATGGGTCCAGGAATCACGAAAAGATTCTGGGGAAGGTTGGAAGGAAAATATCAGCATTTTTCAATACAAAGGCTAGCAAATGTTTCCACAAATCAGACATAGACAGTTAAACAGGGAGAGGCTATTTAATGTGTAACTAAGAGCAGCCCATCATACCTGCTCCTATTCAATGTCTTTTGTCAAGTACTATAACTTTAGAAAATGAAAAAATAAGCAGTTTTGAAAATTTTAAGAACTGATTTGAAATTCCCTTACTAGATGAAAAAGATGAGGCAATTCTTCTCTTAGCGTATTGTTTTATGAGCAGCAGGATACTATGCAATACTGCATAGAACCCCAAACCGATGTCAATTCCAAATACGCGATAAATAACTCCGAGTTATTTCTTTAAGTTAAATGATTTATTTGCATCTGCTCACTGATGGAAAGAACTGGGGTTGTGGGCAGATCCAAGAGAGACATCTTATAATGAAGTCAAGAAAAATAGAATACTGTCTAAACTTGTTGATACATGCATCCATTCTGATTTTATACGTGGTTTTAGCCTCCAAGTCAAAACATAGCGCGTACCTGCAGATATACTTTTGCTAAGTGTTTATATTTTTTTCTTGCAACGTGTAATGGCTTTTTCTCAAATGCATCTGTAATCTTGATTTATCAGTTCCCTCCAACAGTACGGAATGCAATTCATCAACACCTGCCCATTCTAAGTGATTCTTATCTGCTTCTTCCCATAAGTTTGTCACAGAAAGTGGGTTGGAGACCTTCCTTGATTTTTCTTGATGTTGACAGGATACCAGTTGAGCATTCTGGCTGCCTGTCTTGTCACATGCCTTGTCCATCTTGTATTCCTTTCATATGGTACCTTTTATTCCTGTTCTTCATTGGTTATATATTGCAGTCTTTTCATGCCCACATGTGACTCTATATTGTCCCCTCTGATATTTATTTTGAGTTCTTCAGAGGCAATTATATACCATCCATTGCTGCTATATAGTAACATCAGTAGAATGTTAGTATGAAAAAGATTTGCCTCTGCTTTCATGTGAAGCTTGGGATCAGGAAAGAAGCTTTTACATTTCTCAAAAGCTACTCAGCATACTTTCTCCTCTTTCTGTTCAACTCTAAGCCAAATTCATCGTCCAGCTATACTGTTTGTTCCAGACACACATATGAATGGAAAGCTCTATAGACTCTTCAATACAAATACATGCTGAAATCTGGACAATAAATATTTTTCATCTACTTGGTCCTTTCTGTGTGGATGGACAGGCCAAACTCCTTTGACTATAGATCTCTTTCAGAAGAATCTGAAATGTTCTGGGACTTAATGCAATACAAAAAAGGGACCATCCTAAGGACCTTACCATCCATAAGGAATCTCTCTCCAACCTGAATATCCTTTATTTCTATGTATGGTGGATAATTTCAGCAAGAATATTTTTTCCTCTTTTATGCCTCTGATTATTTTCAGAGGGTCACTGAGCAGAAAGATTTATGTTATTTTATCTTCCAAGAAATTCTGAATGATTTCAATATATGGATGAAGATTCCTTGTTGTAAAGAACCTGTAAGGTGGCATTTTGTTGAATATAGTTTGTGAAAGCCTACTTCTTTCTTACTCTTACTGATGGTGCCCTCGATTCATATGTATGGGGAGTACTTCATCTTTGTTTCTTCATCTTTGTTCTCATAAGTGTTATTTGTATCTTCTCTAAAAGTGTATCAAGGATTATGATGTTAGGGTTCACACGCAGTAGTTCCATATCCCCAATCTTTTCTCATCTCCTTGAATGACTCACTGCCCCACTCACCACAAAGGCTTTTCCAAACCTTTTCATCCCTCAAAACTCCTATGGGAGGTTCCCCCTGCCCCACTCTCTAAGTCAATAACTTTGTTTCATATTTCACTTAGAAAATTGAGGCTTTTTTTTTAAACAAAAGTATCCCTCTTCTACCCTTCTCTTCATCTCAATGATCCAGGTGCCTTCTGCCACCATCTCTTCCTTCAACTGTGTATCAAATGCAGAGGTGATCTTTCTACAAGCACAAGTGATCCCATTCCATTCCATCTCCTCCAGTTGATTTCCTATTCTACCATCCTTACTCTCTCACTTATCTTCAATCTCTCCTTATCTACCAGCTGCTTCCCCACTACCTATAAACATACCCATATTTTACCTATCCTCAAAACCCCCCCCACTTGATCCAACCAGCCCTCCAGGGCTACCATCTTATGGCTAGCTCCTTCCCTTTGTGGTTAAACTCCTTGAGAAAGCCTTATAATAGGAGCTTTTGCTTCCTTTCTTCTCACTCTCTTCTTAACTCTTTAAAAACTAGTTTCTGATCTCATCATTCAACCAGAATTGTCCTCTCCAAAGTTATCAATAATCTCTCAGCTGACAAATGATCCTCCTATTTCTTGAACCTCTACAACATTTGACACCATCAATCACCCTCTTCTCCTTGATGCTTTCTACTTTCTAAGTTTTTGTGACTCTTTTTTTAGCCTAGTTCTCCTCCTACCTATATAACCATTCCTCAGCCTCCTTTACTGAATCTTCATCCCTCTCCTCATTAATGGATATTCCTCAGGATCTGTCCTGTACCCTCTTCACTCTCTCTATTATGTCACTTGGTGATCTTATCAATTCCCAGTAGGTTCATTATCATCTCGATGCCAGCCCTATCTTCTCTGCTGACCTCAGGTCTCAAATCTCCAACTGTTTATTAGGCATCTCAAATTGGAAATTCTATAGACATTTTATAGACGTTCTATAGACCACATCCAAAACTGAACTTGTTATTCTCCTTCCCCCAACCATCCCTTCTTCCTATCTTCCCTATAACTATCAAGGGTACGACTGTCCCCATAGTCTCAGTAAGTAGATATCCTCAACTCCTTACTCTCAAATCTCATATCCAATTTGTTGCCAAAGCCTATAGAATGTACCTTTAAAACATCTCTTGTATGTGTCCCTTCTCTCTTGACATTGCCTTCATTACCTCATGGTAATCATAAAAGCTGCCGCCATCGTGAATCCCATACTGATCTCCAATGATCCGCCTGGCAACGTGTTGCTACCTTGATGTATTTTTAAAAATTCTTTCAATTTTCCTTCTCCTGAGTTTTGCCTCATTAATCAGGGCAAACACTTGAACAAAAAAATTTCCTTTTAACACGTTTATAACTGAGAAAAATAAAGATTTAGCAGATGATCCACTTCTTTGTGTTTTTCATTAAATATGTATATTGGCATATTTGATACATTGGCTAGGTACTGGTAACCACGACATTACCATTCATGATAGTCCCTTCATTACCTTGTGCCTGGACTATTACATTATTCTGTCTGTTGGTCTCCTTTCCTCAAGTCTCTCCCCCGCTTCAGTCCAGCCTCCACTCATCTGTCATATTGATCTTCCCAAAGCACAAATCTGACCATAATACCCTCTTATTCAATCAACTCCAGGTTCCTTATTACATCCAGGACCAAATACAAAATCTTCTGCCATTCAAAGCTCTTCATAACTTGATGCCCTTCTACCTTTACAGAATTCTTAAACCTTACTTTCTCCTGAGTTCTTCACAACTGTCCTTCTTGCCATTGCATGGATAAGACAATCCATCTCCCAGCTCTGGGCATTTTCATCAGCTCTCCCTCATTTTTGGAATTATCCACTTCCTCATCTCTACCTCCTCAATGTCCTGGCTTCCTTGAAGTCCCAGCTAAAATCTTGACTTCTACACAAAGCCTTTCCTGATCTTTCTTAATGCTAGTGCCTTCCCTCTGTTGCTTATCTAGAATTTCTTGTGTATAAATCTAGTCAGTACAGAGTTGTTTGCATGCTTTCTCCCCCATTAGACTATGAGCTACTGTGAGATCAGGGACTGTCTTTTGCCTTTCCTTGTTATCTCTAGTGCTTAGCACAGTGGTGCTAAATAAATGCTTTTTTGATTGACTGACTTCCATTTTCATCCTTAAATGCTCTTGGAATGACTTTGCTTAGTTGGATATCTTGCCAAGTTTTCCTTAAACTAGTTTTATGCTCCATTTCTTCTCTCTGCTTTATGAGATGATACTGCTCAGAATACATCCATCATCCTTCTCAAGATTTTATAAACAAGTTTATATTCTAATCTGGTGTTGACTTTGGCAGCCATCTCTCTCCATTTGGCAAATAAGTCAGATGTTTGCTGACTGAGGCACTTTTGGGGGGTCATTTGGTCTCCTTGTTATGGAAATTAATTTACATTGGTTAAGCTTCTGGATAAAAACATTTTGATGTCATTTCTGTTGTCCATTTCCGAATTTTACAATTTTCATTTACTTGTTTAAATAGTTCAGTAATCAGGTGTTTCAAAACACCATATCTTTTTCTGATTGTTATTTTTAAAAATTAATTCGGATGGTAGCTCTGATGAGTCAATGGTCTGACTGTACACAGACAGCTGACTCAGGGATTTTCTCTACTGGTGTGTGCTAAGTAATGGCATATAGCAACTGGGAGGGGGGGAAGGATTTGTTAAGAATTTTTTTTGATCTTTCAAACCTTTACATTATTATTTGGGTATTTTATATTGCTTATAAAAATAAAGTAGCTAACTGTTCTATTATATTTACATATCATACTTTATATATTCATAATAATACATCACATACGTATATTATACATATTTAATATTGTGTTTATGTATAAATTTAAAATATATCTTTAAAATGTATATATTTATATATTTATATGTATATATTTCAGAAAATATATTTTCTAGATGCATATACATATTTAAGAAAAAACACAAAAGACTGGGTCATCTGCTAAATCTTAACTTTTCTCAATTATAAATGTGTTAAGAGGAAAATTCTTTGTTCAGGTGTTTGCCCTGATTAATGAGGCAAAATTCAAGAGAAGGAGAATTAAAAGAATTTATTAAAATACATCAAGGTAGCAACTTGTTGACAGGCTGATCATTGGAGATCAGCAAGAGATTCAAGATGGAGGCAGCTTTTATTGATAGCTTTCATAATGAGATAAAGCCAATTCATATAGGCTCAGGTTAGCAAAAGGGGGTGGGCCATTGCATCTCTATTCCTCCCCAATTACCTGTACATGATATTTGCCAGGTACAAACAGGTACAGACAGGTGATCTATTAGTGAGAATAGCACTAACACAAAAGCAGCAGACTGGAGACTTCTCTTCTAATACTGATTGACAAGTAGAACTGGGAACAATGGAACCCTGAGTCAACATAACTTTCTTTATTTTTCTTCTTTTTTTAAAAAAACTTTTATTTATTTTAGTTTACATCATTCATTTCCACGAGATTTTGAGTTACAAATTTTCTCCCCAACTTTCCCCTACCCACCACCCCAAAACAGTCATCCCATTGTATAACCCCTCCCCCAATCTATTCTCTCCTATGTCCTCCCCCATCACCCCTCTGATTTTCTGGTAGGGCAGGATGGATCTCCCTACCACGGCGCCTGTGTATCTTAAGTCCCAGTTGGATGTGGTTAATAATAATAATAATAACAATAATTGTGTATATATATATATATATATGTGTGTGTGTGTGTGTGTGTGTGTGAGTGTGTGTGTGTGT
>CM053580.1:209849254-209860489 GCA_028627135.1 Pseudochirops cupreus
CAGATACTAGGGGAGGTTAGGGAGTGTTCGCATGGGGCCCCTTGTGGGTTTTCTGAGCTCTAACTGCTAGTGCAGGGTGTGTCCTTGAAAGCTATGAGGCTCAGTAATGAAGGAACTTCTCGTTCGGGATTAATGGGGCTTTTCATTAGCACAGTGTTTGGTATGCAGTAGGTGCTTAATAAGTGTTTGCTCATTAATTGATTTAGTTGGAGGTAAGGTATGCTAATGCTGAAAATCTCCAGTTCTGATTCTCAGCTCCCAGCTCAAACCAAATTACTGAACGAAATTTCTGACTTATACTGTTCTTATACCCTGGAATGACTGTTCTTATACCCTGGAACGACTGCTCCCTAAATCTGTACAAATCCTACCAGTGCTTCAAGGCCCCAAACCACTTACACCTGCATGAATGGCCAAACCACACTGGTTTTTCTCTTCTCTCAACTTCTATTTCTTTTATGGTTTCATACTCCAAGGTTGTGCTGGAATCAGTTGAACCAGAGCCAAGTGTAAAATTTTCAGCATGAGAATTTGCACCTCAGAAATCCACAAAGGCTACAAATTACAACTTGATTTACCATTTTGTTGATTGTCTAGATTTATGAAAGTGATGGAGAAAACATTAATAATATAGACTGAATTTAAAGGTCCTGCCATACATTCCCCCCCACATCCCTACCCCAGAGAGACAGTTAAACATTCACCGGTACACTCTTGTTTATGTCTGTAAGGCCAAGTACAAGCAACTTCCAGGTTCAGATTATGGGAGCGTAGCAAACTCCATTTATTCAATGACAGATAAAGGCAAAACATTCCCAGAAAATCAAAATACAGCATTCACCACATGTAACTCAATCATTTAATAAATCCTCAATTCAATCACCAAGCACTAAATTCCAAGCACTCCACCCCTGGGCAGTATATTCATTTAGTCAATCACAAAGTCTTCTCTCTATTCAACTGGAGATTAGTTTCCAATCATAAACAAAGTACATTCATTTGGTCAATCACAAAGTACAAAAGTCAAAAGTTTTCCACCACTGGATCACAACTGAATTGCAACACCATCCATCACCACCAAGCACCCCCTAAAGAGGCAGTGGAAAGCCCTAGGTCACAACTAGGTTACAATAACATCACAGCATTCAATACCCAAGGAGAGGTGCAGTTTCTGTTCTTGGGAAGACAAAACTTAACAAAGACACAATAACAAACATACACATTGCCAGTGTCCTCTTCAATTCATTCTCTGCGTGTGAAATCAACCTAGACCCAACAGCAAGGTCTGAGGAGTCAACACAAAATCAGTACAGTCCCAGGACCCCTGAAAATATCAGCAAGATCCTCCTCCAAGATTTGTGTAAACATATGAAGAAGAAAATCCTCTTTCAGCAAGGTCCTAGGACTTCTGCAACAATAACAACGTCCTCCACCAGCAGACGAATCTGACAAAGCAACATTAAAACAGACAGAACAAACACCGGCACCATAGTCATTCTTCTTCCCAGTTCAGTCCTCATTTCTCTCACCCCAGCAGCAGCAGCAGCCTCCAGATGGTGGCTCCCAGAAGTTCTTCTGGCCTCTCTCTGCTTGGGCCCCTCTCTAAATCTAAGGCACCAGCTCTTCCCAGTTCAGCCCTCTCTCTTCACGTCAACAAGTCCATCCCACAAGTGGGATTCACAAGCTCTGGGTTTTAACACTCAACCCAAAAACCAAGCCAATATAAAGGGATCTTTAAATTCCATTACCATTATAATATCTCACTGACTGTCCTTAATTGTGCATTGATACTGTCATGTGACTTTGGCATTTATGTGTTAATACTATATCCAACTAGAACACAAGCTACTTCAAGGCAGGGTCCCATATGTCTTCTGTGCTGCCTACAGCACATGATACAGTGCTGGAAACACAGTGTGCCCATGAAATCAATGCTACTAATTGTTTGGTACTGAGCATTCTGGACCCAACTTTTCCTTCCAAATGCTAACTCTCACAAGTGAGTTTCATTTGAAGGTATGGATGATGAAAGACAAGACAGCTATCTTTTAGAACCTATAGCACTTAGAATAGTGGACTTGCCTACATTCTATAACTTCCATCTTCTAATTCAGTGGTTCTCAACCTTCCTAATGCTGTGACCCTTTAATACAGTTCCTCATGTTGTGGTGACCCCCAACCATAAAATTATTTTTGTTGCTACTTCACAACTGTAATTTTGCTATTGTTATGAATTGTAACGTAAATATCTGATAGGCAGGATGTATTTTCCCTTGTTTCAAACTGACCATAACCCACAGGTTGAGAACCGCTGTTCTAATTGTTCTCTAGTTCACTTAATATGTGAAGAGAATACCAAATATCCTAAATTAAGGACCGATGATTTTGTAGGTGTAGGAACTTCCTCCACACCAACTTGTCTATAATTTATGGTCTTAATTTATGGTCCCTAGACTTTAAAACAAGGACCCTGAGAGATTAGACAAAATTGCCCAGAGCTAATAAACTTGAGGAAATGTTTGATCCCAGGCCTTCTCCACATTAAACCTAACCCTCCCTCCACTGAAAGGCAAGTAGGTGGCACAGTGGATAACATCTTTGGCCATAGGCCTTCTCAATACCTAGCCTGCTACTCTGTCTACTTATTCTATACTCCCTCTAATTCTAAAGGATTACTTATGATTAAATTGACTCCTTTTGACCTAGATCCAGATAAATGTTGAAAATATTGCTGTCAGAAGCATTAGAAAGGAGCCATACATATATACATGTATATATACATATATATATATATATATATATCGAGAGAGAGAGAGAGAGAGAGAGAGAGAGAGAGAGAGAGAGAGAGATTATGCAGTCTTATCTATCCATCCATCCATCCATCCATCCATCCATCCATCCATCCATCTACTGGAATGAATAAAGAATGATTTAGTCAAGAAAGGAAAAGATGGAGAAAGAAAAGGACACAGCCAACCTGATTCCACATGAACATAAACTGTTATAACACTAAAATTTGATCCTGCATCTGAGAGTCTAAGACAGGGATGAGGAACTGGTAGCCTTGAGGCCACATGAGGCCTTCTAGGTCCTTGGGTGTGTGTGGCCTTTTCACTGAGGCCAAGTTTTACGGAACAAACACTTTTATTAAGGAGATTTGTTCTATGAATTTTGGATTCAGTTAAAGGGCTGCATTTGAAGACATAGAGGGCCACATGTAGCCTCGAGGCTGCAGGTACCCCACCCCTGGCTA
This sequence comes from Pseudochirops cupreus, assembly GCA_028627135.1. Classification (NCBI taxonomy): domain Eukaryota; kingdom Metazoa; phylum Chordata; class Mammalia; order Diprotodontia; family Pseudocheiridae; genus Pseudochirops; species Pseudochirops cupreus. The sequence goes on from CM053580.1 coordinate 209,852,508, forward strand.
AGACAAAGAAACAGAAGGCAAGGGTAGCACATAAACATTTTATTTATTAGGGAATAAATTTAGTTCTATTTAGTAGTTAAATCAGAACCCTATTCTTGATGAAGGAAGTAATTCTGGTCTTGATTCTAAAACAAGCCCATGGGAGACAAAAATTGAGTGAATCCGTCTGCTGCAGAGGTTGCTGAATTGACGCTACTTATTGTCTGAGTAGCTTTGGTTATGCTCTCTGATTTGGGATTAGATTTTTCCCCTGGTCTGTCAATGCTTTTGGCAAATGTTAACATTTTAATTCAAACCCAGTTCTGGGTTTATTTACCATGTTTTTTTCCCTGCTGTATGGCAGTGTTATAAAGAAGTGACCGACCTGGGGCTTATGAGTTACATACAGCTGCAGGGAAGTTAGTGTGCTGTCAGAAGAGAATGAGAGCCAAGCAAGAGCCATGATATCAATTGAAACAAAGGAAAAGAGACTTGAGCATCAGGAATTTGTCGAATGTATTAGAACTAAGACATAAAACAAATCTACCATTCTCTCTTTTCTCCTTATTTGAATCCTCTCTAGTGTGTACCCCCCACCTCAGACATCCCATCTCAGATGTCCCATCACCTTCCTCTGCTCCACACAACATCAAGAGAATTATGGCCTGGGGTCATGGGCAATGTTGTTCTGTGGCTTTGCCACGAGAAGAAAACTGACACAAAGTAATAAGAAAAATATGGATAATGTGTATTGTGATCTCCAGCAAACATTCACCATAAAGAAAGAATTGTTAGCAAATTCATGAACTTCCTTCCCTCTGTCCTTCCAGCTCCAGCTAGCGTACAGTTGAAAAGAATAAGGTGAGACCTCTAGCAGAGAGAAGCGAATCTTTTCATTCCTTTCTGCATTTGTGTCCCTCTACGTCCCCAAGTACTAGCTCATGCTGCAGATCTTATTGCAGGCTGCTGAGGGTCTTAAGGCATCTAAACAGGGAGCAGTGATGACTGTGTCACAAGATCAGCTCAAGCTATGATCTTCTGCAAAGCTTTCCAACCCCTTCTTTATTCTCAGGCACATGTCTGCAAATACAGGTAGTACCACCCTTGCTGTAACAGGTCAAAAGGGGCCTGGCACACAAATATTATTTTACTTACTAAGGACTGGTGTTGTGTTTATCCTTCATTCTCAGAGACGACCATGACATCAGGGAGATGATGACATGACTTGCAATTGACTTTGATTTGAGTGAGGGAGGGCTGTGCAAGGTCACCAGCCTCACTTTCTCCCCCAGAGCCATCTGGGTCTAGTGGTCAGATGCCTGGCCTGGAGTCAGAAAGACTCATCTTCCTGAGTTCATATCCAGCCTCAGACACTTATTAGATGTATGACCCTGGGCAAGTCACTTGACCCTGGTGCCTCAATTTCCTCATCTATAAAATGAGCTGGAGAAGAAAATGGCAAACCATTTTTTGTATCTTTTGTATCTTTGCCAGGAAATGGGGTCACATGACCCAAATGGAGTCCCAAAGAGTCAGACAGGACTGAACAACTGAAAAAAAAACACACTTACTACTTTACTAAGTATTATCATTAAGTTAGAAGACCATTTAAACAATTGACCTTGGGAAGAGAAATCTAAATGGGAATGTAATTCACAGTTTGCTAAATGTTCTTGCCATGCTGAGGATACTAGCCATGTTTAGTTCTTAAAAACAGCATATTCCCTTTTTAGGTGTGACTAATTCAGATGTAGTTATGGCTCAAACTGTGGTAAAAAATAATTCTACTATTCTCAGTTCAAAACCAAAACCACCACCGAGAAAGGTAAACTGGAGATGGTCTCCCCCTTTTCTTTGCTGACACATAGGTGGGATGACATGAATAACTTACTTTCTACTCACAGTATGTAAGAAATTGAATGGAAGCAGAATGACTCTAATGCTCCTTGAGAAAGGAAAGATGAGTTAAAAGAAATGATACGAACATTACAATTTAAAACTGTAAGGAAAATTCCATTCCATCTACCCGGTCACAAGTTCGGGGGCACTAGTGTGACTGCCTGGGGCCAGGGTCGAGGTCCTCCCATGTCTTGAAACCGCTGATGTGGCAAGTTTCCAACCATAAGAGTTGGGCTTCACATGCAAGGCAGTGGGTGTGACAGGCATGGTACGAGAGATACCTCCTCAGCTTCGGGGCGGTACATGATAGGTCCACTGGACTGTGACCCCCCAAAAGGGGATGGAGTATAGAACGGAGATATCAGGAGTGAGGCGGGGAGGGGGGGGAGGAAGGATTCGGCCCGGGAGAAGATCCAGGAGGAGACCAAAACGGGCAAGGCAGAGTAGGGCCGCTTAAGCTTGCACAATAGTAATCACTTATAATAAAAGTTACTTAGCCGCCTTGCCCGAGGCTGGTGTTGTTCTGTGGGGGAGCATTCTCTAACCCGTCGGTTGGAGCCAGCTGCAGCTGAAGACCGAGTAGAGACTCGGTGAGAGGAAGACAGAGGGGTAAGTGCCCTGGTTGTCTTAGGGACCTCAGAATAATAAAGAAAACCCTAAGATAAAACCCTGAAACTTTCTAAGAGTAAGCAGCAGTGGATACAGGAGTTCTTACCGTGTTTTTTTCCAGAGTAGTTTAGTTAGGAGAGTAAAAAAAAGTGTCAACAAATGCTAAAATATGTGCATGAAACAGGTTTTTAAAAAATCAGCGGCAAATTTGAGGCAATTGGGCAGTGGAAAGATCTGGGTTCAAATCAAAGTTCTGAATAGGTGCTGTTCCTTTTGTGGAAAAGTTGGAGATGACTCATTAGGCAATCATATAATGAGATACAAATGGTCAAATAATATGAATAGGAAGCTTTCAGATTAAGAAATTAAAGCTATCTATAGTTATATGAAAAAATGCTCTAAATCACTACTGATTCAGCGGTTCTCAACCTTCCCAATGCCGCGACTCTTTAATACAGTTCCTCATGTTGTGGTGAGCCCCAACCATCAAATTATTTTCGTTGCTACTTCACAACTGTCATTTTGCTACTGTTATGAATTGTAATGTAAATATCTGATATGCAGGATGTATTTTCATTGTTACAAATTGAACATAACCCACGGGTTGAGAACTGCTGGATTAGAGAAAGGCAAATCAAAACAGCTCTGAGGTACCACTTCTCACAGGTCAGATTGGTTAACATGACGAAAAAGGAAAATGATAAATGCTGGAGGAGACATGAGAAAATTGGAACACTCATGTATTCTTGGTGGAGTTGTGAACCAATCTAACCATTCTGGGGTGTAATTTGGAACTAAGCCCAAAAGGCTATAAAAATGTGTATACTTTTTGACCCAGCAATACAACTTCGACGTCTATATCCCAAAGAGATCATACAAATGAGAGGAAAACCCACATGTACAAAAACATTTATAGCAGTTCTTTTTGTGTTGGCAAAGAATTAGAAATGGAGGGGATACTCATCATTTGGGGAATGGCTGAACAAGTTGTAGTATGTTAATATAATGGAAATTGTGCTATAAAGAAATGATGAGCAGGTAGATTTCAGAAAAACCTGGAAGGGTTTACATGAACTGATACTGAGTGCAATGATCAGAACCAGGAGAACATTGCACACAGTTACAGCCACATTGTATGATGACTGACTTTGAGAGACTTATCTCTTCTTAGCAATGCAAAGATCTAAGACAACTCTAAAAGACTCATGATGGAAAATGCTATCCACATCCAGAAAAAGAACTATGGAGTCTGAATACAGATCAAAGTATATTATTAGTTTTCTTCTTCCTCTCTCTCTCTCTCTCTCTCTCTCTCTCTCTCTCTCTCTCTTTCTTTTTCTTTCTCATAATTTATCCTATTGGTTCTAATTCTTCTTTACATATTACATGCTGTCTTGGGTGGTGGAGAGGGAAGAAACAGGGAGAAAATTTGGAACTCATAATCTTATGGAAGTGAATGTTGAAAACTAAAAATAAAAATATAGTCAGATAGATTCAGAGCTGACTGAATAGCCAGAATCAAAGAGTAGTTATTAATAGTTCAATGTCAACATGGCAGGAGATCTTCAGTGAAGTAGTTTTGAAAACTGTAGGGATCTGTGCTTGGCCCCATGTTGTTTAAAAATGTTTTCAGTGGTTCGATAAAGGTATAGATGGTAAGCATACCAAATGTAGATGATATAAAACCAGGAAGGATGGCTAACACAGTAAGTGAGTGAATGGATTCTGATGGGCTAGAGCAGAGGTTCTCAAACTTATTGGGCCTACTGCCCCCTTTTTTGAAAAAAAAATTACTCATTGATTCCCCTGGAAATCTGCTTTCTTTAACTCTTTAAAGGTTTTTTTGAAATTTGAATCATTAAAATTTTTTTTAACAATGCATCTTAAATTTAATAATTTATTATAAATTTGTGGCTTTTTTCTTCATTGAAATTTTTACAACACAATATTGCATCATGTAACTGCAGAGTATCATATTGTAAACAAGTCATTACATGCACATATTCCTGTAGATGCGTACTAGACATCCCCACAAGGCCTGACATGCTTGCCTGCCACCACTTCCTTGTTAAGACCTATTGGCAGACCTGACCACTGATTGATTGTAACTTGCATTTTGTATGTTTATTTGGAAAATAATGTAATCAGTACAACTTTAACTGAGCTACACAGCAGATGAAATGGATGGCTTTTCAACATTTTCTTAGCTTCTCTTCTTTCCTTATGCTTCCACTGCCCCTTAAATTTTATTCAACACCACCCAATTGTACCTGAGGCTACTACTACCCCAACTGGATCTTTCCAGCACTCCCAGGGGGTGGTATTACTCACTTTGGGAACCTAGGGGCTAGAGCATTGGGCTAAAACTAATAAGAGGAAATTCAACAGGGATAAATGTAGTCTTATTTTTCAGTCATTTCAATGAGATCTAACTCTTCATGACCTCATTTGGAGTTTTCTTGGGAAAGATACTAGAGTAGTTTTCCATTTCCTTTTCTAGCCCATTTTATAGATGAGGAAACTGAGGCAAACAAGGTTAAGTGACTTGCTCAGGGTCATATAATTACTAAGTGTCTGAGGCTGGATTTGAACTCATAAATTTGAGTCTTCCTGATTCTAACACAGTGCTCTATCCACTATACCTCCAAGCTCCCCCTAAAGTCTCACACTTCAGTAGAAAAACAAAGACAAAAAAACAAAACACACACAAAATAACCCCAAACAAAAACCACAAGTATAGCATGGAAAAAGTATGATTGGATAGCAGTTATTCAGAAAAAGATCTAGGAGTTTTGACAGGTTGCAAGCTCAATATGAGTTATTAGTGTGATGTGGAAGCCAAAAATGGTATTGCCATCTTGGGCTGCATTATGAGAACTGTAAGTTCTAGGAAGAAGGAGGTCATTGTTCCACTGTACTCTGCCCTGCTCAACCTTCAGTTAGAGTACTGTGCTCAATACTAGGCACCATGGTTTGATAAGAGCATTGCTGAACCAGAGAGCAACTAGAAAGGTGAAGGACCTTGAGTCCATAGCATATGAGCTCCAGTTGAAGGAGCTAAGCATATTTAGCCTAGAGAAAAGATGACTCTGCGAAGAGCTGCCTTCAAGAATTTGAAGAGCTATTACAGGAGTGGAACAGGAATTAGATTTGTTCTGTATGTCCCTAAAAGGCTAAACGAAGAGCAAGATGCAAAGAGGCAAGTTTAAGCTTTGTGTCAGGAAAAACTTCCTAACAATTAGAGCTGTCCAAAAGTGGAATGACTTCCCTTAAGGGCTGGTGGGCTCCCCTCCTTGGAGGTCTTCAAGCAAGATCTGGAAGATCACTTGTTGGGTATGTTACAAGCAGGAATTCCTTTTGTGGGTGTGTGGGACTAGATGGCCATTGCAGTCTTTTCCATCTCTCCAGTTCTGTGATTCTGTATTTCCATTATTTACTCCCTGTATTATCTTGAGGTCATTTCATTTTTTTGGACCTCATTATCATTGTCTTTATTATTTTTAGTATTATTCACAATAATAACAGCTGACATTTATATAGTGCTTTAAGATGTCATCTCATTTGAACTATGTGATTTCTGAGCTCCCTGCCAGCCTGATATCATTGGAAAGGGGATTTAATGCTGGAAGGAACCACAGAGGCCTTCAAATCTAATCCCCTTATTTTGCAGATGAAGGATGGAAGCCAGGAAAGGTTATGAGACTAGCCCAAAGTATCACAGGTAGTAAGTGGGAGAGGTGGGTATTTGAATCAAAGTCCTTTCCCAGCCATTTTGCATTGTCAAATCTATATTAATCCTATGCTTTATTTACACAACAAACACTCAGATTTTGGGCCATACCCTGACATGTGGCCTTGCATAGACATCATCACTTAGGTTTGAGTGAGAGAAATGAAAACTTCTCAGACTGTACTCTAAAATCTAGTAAAGCTTTTGGTGGGAAACAGGCTCAAGTTCCCCTTTACCAGAAATCACATGATTTACAAGTACTCAAAACTCAGAGTGGTAAGAAGTCACCCCTCTCCTCGGTGATGCCTCAGCATAAGATATGCCAAATAAGGACAGAAATGCTTTCTCAAAAGCACATTGGGTGGTCACTGTTTCCTTGTTCTGGTACTGGAGGTAGATTGCCATGCTTAGATTGCACACCTGACTTCCAACCAATGGAAGAAAAGGGTCTGCAGGAGAGTAGAGGAGAATTCTGTGTTAAGGCTTTATAACTTTGCCATTTCCTTTTGTAAATTGCTTCTCCTCTCTGACTATTTGTCAGAAGTGGGGGTTGCCCTTTCTCGGGATCGTAATAAACTATTCTTTTCTGCTTCCTACCTTGAGAAGCCTCTGCCTATTGTTTGGGTAAGGATCTCTGTTGCACACAGTTTTGGGGTGCACACAGGTTGGACATAGCTTCATTTCAAGATGTATGTGCTTTGAAGGGACTCAGGTTTAGCATGCTTAGGGAGGAAAAAAGATTTTTAGAACCTTAAAATAGGGGTTCTTAACTTTTTAGCATCAGGCAGTCTTATGAAGCCTATCAACTGTTTCTTGGAACAATGTTTTTAAATGCGTTAGATAAAATACATAAGATTACAAAGGAAAACAATTATATTAAAATTTGTTTTCGAGTTCATGGATTGTAGAACCATTGCCTTAAAAGAACTCCACCCTTAAAAAGAACAAAACTTCTTTAAATGGGTTTTGAGGAATTATAAGAGGAAAGTGTCTTGAGGAGATAAATTGGTTTCAGTCTCCCAATTAGTTTACACAGTCAGTTAGGTGCAATTTCATGGAGGCTTCTATTCTCCTTCTATTTCAATGTTTAAGTTTTATGAAGGTGAAAAAAATGCCCAGGTTGACTCCAATTGACCAGTTATGCATGTAAATATCAAGTAATTTTTTAAAAAGACTTTATTGAATTAACTCTGATATAATGCATATATCCCCATACAATAGTGTCATTTAATGAAAGACTGCCAGAGTAAGAGTCACAGCATCACCAAATGTCAGAGGTGGAAGAGACCTTAGGGACCATCTATTACTGTGTGCAGCTAAATAAAAAAACACTCTCTAACATACCTGTCAAGTGGAATAGAATGGGCTGGGCAAGTATTCGTTAAACTCTATCTGCTAGATTGGGAATAGAAATAGAAAAGTAAGACAGTCCCCTCTAATTTGAGGAGACTACATAAAAAGGGAGTACTTTCATGGCAGATAGAAAGGACAGGTAGGATTTAAGATCTGGCAGGCAAAACAGTAGGACCTTGGCGAGCAATGGCAGAGCAGGTGGTCCCTACCCAATGACTATTGGGAAGAAGATAGTAGACCCAAGGATAAGAGTGGAGTAGGGCTGTGGGTTACCTTAAACAAAGGTGGAGATAAAGGGGCCGGCATTAAACAAAGAGCTGGTGTCCAGTACATGGTGGAAATTGGATAATAAGGTTTGGCGCAAAGGAAGGGATAGCTTCACCATGCTTCCCCCCACCCCCCCCCCCCTTGT
>CM053580.1:209860589-209918931 GCA_028627135.1 Pseudochirops cupreus
TAAACCAATTAGAACCCATCTCTTTCCTATGCCCCATGTCAGCCTTTCTGTTGCCTGCCCCTGGAGGACAGGAATGGTTTCATTCTTGTCTTTGTATCTCTAAACTTTACAAAGCGCCTGACACAAATTGGAACATTCTTAAGAAATGCTTATTGAGATCCAAGACAATTCCAAAAAATTCATCATGGAAAATATTAATCATACCAGAGAAAGAACTATGGCATCTTAATGCAGATTGAAGCAGACTAGTTTAACTTTTTTTGTTGTTTTTTCTTTCTCATGGTTTTTCCCTTTTGTTCTGATTCTTCTTTCACAACATGACTAATGTGGAAATGTTTAACGTGATTGTACAAGTATAACCTATATCAGACTCCTTGCTGTCTTGGGGAGGGAAGAAGGAAAGGAAGGCAGAAAGGAGGGAAAGTGAAGGATTTGGAACTCAAAAATTTGTAAAAATGTATGTTGAAAACTCTCTTCACATGTAATTGGGAAAAAATAAAATACTACTAAGAAAAAAATAAAGTTGCAGAAGAAAAAAAGAAATGCTTATTGAAAATATTAATAAAATGAAAATAGCTAACATTTATGTAGCAATTTAAGGTTGCAAACCTTAAACAGTACAATAATAGCCTAAGTAAATCAGTATATAAATGTTAAATATTACTATTAATACTACTAAAAAAAAGTGCTTATTGACTGACTAAACCCAGCTTCCATGCCTATCCTAAATCTCTTTCCAGGACAAATATCCTTCATTCTTTAAGCCAATAATCTTGTGGCAGGAAGCTCTTCACTAACGCGGCTGTCCTTTTCTGGATGCTCTCCTTTGTTAGGATGCCCTTCCTAAAATATAGTACCTGAAATTGAATGCAAAATGCCTGATGTGATTTGCCCAGGGCAGAGTACAATGGGACTATCACCTCCTTATTCCCAGATACTGTACATTTCTTAACCCAGTTTAAGATCCTTTCTTGTATGCCATATTGCACAATTCATTCGTGAGTCCACTGGTACCCTAAGATCTTTTTCAGAAAAAAAGGTCACTAGTCATACTTCCCCTATCTTATACTTGTGAAGTTGATTTTCTACCCCAAGATCTTTTATTTTTTAAAAATTCTCTCTAGTCATACCTCCCCCATCTTGTACTTGTGAAGTTGATTTTTCCAGCCCAAGTGTAAGACTTGACATCTGTCTCTCCATCTTTTTCTACAGGAATAGCATGGGAGGCTTTATTAAATGTTTTGTTAAAATCTAGTTGAACTTTAACTATAGCATGTTCCAGATCTACCAGTTTAGTAATTCTTTCAAAAGGGAAATAAGGTCAGCCTGGCAAGATCTGTTTTTAGATTTAAAAAATAAGGTCTAGGGGCAGCTAGGTGGCACAGTGAATAGAACACCGGCCCTGAAGTCAGGAGGACCTGGGTTCAAATCCAGCCTCAGACACTTGACACTTAACTAGTTGTGTGACCTTGGGCAAGTCACTTAACCCCAATTGTCTTGCTTTCCCCCCCTCAAAAAAAAATACAAAAATAAGGTCTATAGCTATCTTTTATTGTAATAGAACAATATTTCCAGTTCTAAAGATGTTTCTCTCTGTCTCCCCCAAATTGAACTCTCTTTTGTGATAAAGAAAAACTATTCAGAAAAAGATAACTGATTCAGTGACTGTTTCTGACAATGTATACAACAATCTTTCCTCGTTGTCCCTGTTTCTTTGCTGAGAGGAAAGAGGCATGTTTCACTTTCTGTTCTCTGGTACTATCATTGTCTTTTCTAGTCCTCAGAAATCAGCTTCCTTCTGGTGAAATCACAGCATTTCATAATTGGAAAGAACACTGATGGCCATCTAGTACACTCCATACATGCCCACACCATCCGTAACAAGTGTGTTTATCCAATGTCTGCTTGAAGACCTCCAGTGAAGTGGAGTCTACTACTTTCTTAGGCAGTCTAAATTACTTTGGGATAGTTCTATACTTTTTTCCTTCTATCAAATCTAAATTTTCCTCTTTGCCACTTCCAAACCAAAGTCAAACTCCCTAGTCTGGAGTGGACCAACTCCCTTCCCTTCCTTTTAGGAAAACTGGGACATTTGTCTTTTTCTCATTCTGTGATTTATTCCCAGGTCTTTCAAAAATCACTGCCAGTGGCTCAGCCATCACATCTGCCAGTGTTTTCAGCACCCAATGGGTCCAGCAACTAAAATTCTTCCAGGTCAGTGAAATGGCCATTTATTGTCTCCTTACTTATCTTGGGCGTCACCTCATAGAACATGAGAGTTGGAAGAAGCCTCAGAGGCAGTGTAGCTCAAAATAAATTAAGTAGCTCAGCATTCTCTAGGTCATCAGTTGTCACTGTCCCATCCAGTCATTATTTCATCTTCTTCTTTTCCTCAATAAAGTTAAAAATAACAAAACTAGACTTGGTCCTTTTCTTTCTTCCCCAGTTTCAGATACTGTGAATATTAGTATCCTGGACCCTATTCTTTCCAGACTGTACCACGGTTTTGTATCAATTTACCTGTCCTTGCTTTTATCTTCAGTTTTTTCATCAAAAAGTTGGTTGGTAAGTTCACTATGCAACCACATTGATCCCTTTGGACAACTCCCTTTCTTCCTGCTTACTGGTGTTATTTCTCTTAAGGTGCCTTCAAAATAATACACTTAGAAAATGCCCCATGCTGCCTGTAATGACTTCCCCAGTAGATCTTTAGTCCATGGTCTTCTACCTATCTTTCCTCCAAAGTCTTTGAAATCTCTCAACATTAACAATGCACCTCAAACTATTCCTGGTTTTCCTCTCCTCTATCACAAGCTCTAAAACTGAATCAAAATAGTCATTTAGTTCTAAGGTTCTGATCATTTCCACCCCTAGCAACCAATTCCTCCTTTATTTGAGAGAATCAAACCCACGATTTCCCTGGGATGGTTCTTCTGTCTTTTTGAGGGTGAAATTATCATTAGGTTAAGTTAAGAAATCATTACATTTTCTACTTTTTTAGGAGAAGGAGAAAGGAGAAGGGGAAGGGGAAGGGGAGAGACAGAGACAGAGGCAAAGAAAGGCAGAGAGACAGACAGACAGAGACAGAGAGGCAGAGAGAGAGAGAGAGACAGAGAGAAAAGGACAGAGAGAGACAGAGAGGCAGAGAGAGAGAGAGAGAGACAGAGAGAAAAGGACAGAGAGAGACAGAGAGGCAGAGAGAGAGTGAGAGACAGAGACAGAGACAGAGAGAGAAGGACAGAGAGACAGAGAGAGACACAGAGACAGAGAGAAATAATTAAAGACCGTATCAGTAATATGTCATACTTTCATGCCTGGTTTATGATGTTTCCAAACTCCTCAAACTTTTCCTCTTTCTATCAAGGCAATCTACAGTATACTCTAAAGTCAATAATGATTCTGTTTTCACCTCCATTAATTTTTATCCCCAAACTTTTCACTGCACCTCCCCCATCCTGGAGTTCCTATTATCTTCATATATAATGCTATCTCCCCCCCCCACTTCCTGCTCCCCCAGCCACACACAGTTTTACCTATTCTTTTTTTCTTTTCAATAATGTATACCCTTCCAGAGCCACATTACAGGCATAAATCTCATCCCCTCAAGTTTCAGTGATTCCTGTGAGATTAAATTTATCTCCATGCATTAGGAGCTCTTTTCCCCTTTACTAGCAAGTAAGGTGAAAGTACCCACATTATATGTATTTGTTTAGAGAGGTCTGAAGCCATGGATTTTTATTAATGGGTGGTTTCATGAATTTTGTCTCCTCTGAACTCCTGGGTATCTCAGCTGCCATTCTTTCTACCTTGTAGTTACTGTCAACAGTAAGAATTCTTCACCTTTTCTGGGTCGCAGTCTCCTTTGCCAGTGTGCTGAAGCCTATGGACCTCTTCGTATAATAATGTTTTTAAATTAAGAAAATCCTAGGATTTTAGAAAATAAAACAAACTCTATTGAAATGATCACCAAAATGCCACCAAAGTAACAACCACTGAGTTCCCTGAGCCCAGGTTAGCGGTCCATGCTTTATGGGATTTACTTTAGAGGAGGTTCACAAACAGTTTTTCCTCCCTCTTTCTTTTCAATTTAAAGCCCTGTTCATTAGGTTTGCAAGTCTCCAAACAAATGGCAGCACTAAATTCTAGTCCTGCTTCTGCTACTAATTTGCTGTGTGACTTCGGAGACTTATATAGTTTCTTTGTTACTTAGTTTCTTAATGTATAAAATGAAGCCAATAATTCTGTGACTATGTCACCGATGATCATTGGGAAAAAAATGTGAAAGTGCTTTGAAAAATAGGAAATGATAGGCATTATTATTTCATATTTCTGCTTTCTTTACAAGGTCCACGTGGTGTGGTATGGGGAACCTGTAGCCTAGAAGCCAGTCCCCCCCGCCCATTTTGATAAATAGTGTTTAGGAGAATTTGACTACCCACCCAGTGTTGAACATTAAAGTTCTTTACAACACCAACATTCTATGACTTTATTAAGGAATGTCTTCAACCAGAGCCCTACAGCATGCTACTCAGGAATCTTGGGGATCTTCTAGGTACTCTTCATGGTCTTTAAAAGTGACCTCCAGATTCATAGGAAGATTATGAAGAGTATGTGCTACAAGGGACTAGGAGATGGGTCTCTCAACATTGCCTCAGGAAGGAATGAGAGAGTATCGTAGGAATCCTGACCATCAGAAGTACTTTAATTGAAGTTAAACATACAGTTTGATCCTACTGTCCTAGAACATATTGTGCATCTTGTTGCTGATGTTGAATTGTTCAGTAATATCTGACACCTTGGGGTTTTCTTGGCAAAGACACTGGAGTGGTTTGCCATTCCTTCTCCAGCTCATTTGACAAGTGAGGAAACTGAGGCACATAGGGTTGAGTTACTTGCCCAGAGTCACACAGCTAGTAGGTTTCTGAGGCCAGATTAGTCTTCCTGATTCCAGGTCCAGCACTCTATCCATCTAGCTGCCCCAAGCTAAGCTAGGGTTGGATACAAAAGAAGTGTAGAGTATAATCAAAAACACTCACCACCATCAGCCTGTGGCCCACAACACTCCTGAACCAGATTAAAATGCAATTGGGAAATATTTAACAAATAAATAAGAATACAATAAAACACAGATAACATTACATTTTAAAAGGAAGTTACTCCGCAGCCTTTAGGGATCCTATGTCTGTTCACATTAACGAACTCTTACTATTTGGGTTTGACATCAGTGGTGAGGAGCATAGTCCTTGCCCCTCAAGAGTTTCAAAGTCCAGTTAAGGCCATCTCAGGCACCATAGTTTTGAGCCTCTCCCCTTCAAACTTCCACTCCCATTACAGATATCAACATGGATGAGAAAACCGCAAAGTTGTATAGAGTTGGAACCGATAATGGTAGAGAGGTCATCCTTCCCAGTTCCGTCATTTTAGAGATGAGTGAACTGAAGCCAAGAAAGGTTAAGTGATATGCTCAAAGTCATATATCTAGAGGTTTGGCTTGAATCTAAGTCTCTTTCTCAATTCAGAGCTTTTTTTTTTTGCTTTTTTAGAGGGAGGAAGGCAGGACAATTGGGGTTCAGCGACTTGCCCAAGGTTACATAGCTAGTAAGTGTTAAATATCTGAGGCTGGATTTGAACTCAGTTCCTCCTGACACCAGGGCCAGTGCTCTCTTCACTGCACTGCCTAGCTGCCCCTCAGAACTTTTTTTTGACTCCGCCATAATAGTTTACAGAGCCCAGAGTCCTTAAATGTGGCATTTTCATAAAACATCCCCACTAGATATCTCACTGAATGGTTTATTCAAAGAATATGTGACATTAGGAAGGGTGTTCTCATGTGAATATGCCAGTAGGAAGCAGAAAGATCAAAATAGCCTACTAATGGTCTAACTCTGTTAAGCATTTGCTATCTTCCATCACAAGCCAACCTGACTCACATCTTTGGACCTACATGCTTTTGGACAACTGCCTTGCTCTCAGGGGGAGAACTGTCACATACAACTGCCATCAGCTACTCAAACTGAGTTCATTCCATGGTTTTCTTGCTGTATCAACTATGCCTAGATTAAATGCTAAATTAGAGCTTACTATGAAAGATAGTAAAAATTGTGATATTTAGAAAATGTTCTTAATCCTCAGGAACGAGATATCTTCTTATTTTCCCTGAAAGAAACTGTATTTAAATAGACTTTGGGGGTACAGAATATCTATTTAAAAAGCAGATTGGAGAGGAAGTCAATGATAAAAAGAAAGACTACATATGCCCCAAAATATTTATAGCAGCATTCCTTAATGTAGCAAGGAACTGGAAAGAGAGTAGTTGTCTGCGAACCTGAGAATGGACAGATTTTGGTGTGTTAACATAATGGAATATTTTGTTGTAAGGAATGACAAACATGGGGGAGGCTAGGTGGTGCAGTGAATAGAGCACCAGCCCTGGAGTCAGGAGGACCTGAGTTCAAATCTGGCCTCAGACACTTAACACAAAAAACTAGCTGTGTAACCTTGCGCAAGTCATTTAACCCCAATTGCCCTGCCTTCCCCCGCTCCAAAAAGCATTAAAAAAAAAAAAAAGAAAGGAATTACAAATTTGATGGATATAGAGAAGTGTGGAAAATTTTACATGAACTGATACAAAGTAAAGTTAGCAGAGTCAAAAGAACAACATATACAATGATCACAAAAACATAAATGGAAAAATAACCAGAAAACAATGAAAAATGAATTATTGAAATGATAAAGAACAAGCTTGACCCCAAAGAAACATTATGAAAAGACATATCTTCTCTACCCACACTCCCCCCTCCACCACATTGCAGAGAAGGGGCATAGCATGTTGTGTCCAAAAGAAATCAATTAATGTATTCATTAGTTCAGATGATTTTTTCCCTTTCTTCTTCTTTTTACTTTGAAAAAGTCTTTGTTAGATTAGGAGGACTCTCTGGAAAGAAGGATCAGGATGCAAGGGGAAATTGAAGCTATGCAAAAGAAAACGACACCTATAAACATTTTTTTTTTAAAGAAAAGTCAGATTGGGAGATAGGCCTGATTTAGAATTCTTAATAAGCAAGTTTGACCTTTCCCTCCCTACACATATGGGTTAAGAAAATGAGGATGTTAAGGGGAGTCCAACTATAAATTGTTGTTCATCCTTTGTTTTCCAAGAAGAGCAATGACATCATGGAGAGATGTCTTCACTAGCATTTGGACTGGATTAAAATAAGGCAGAGTTGCACAAAGTTCCCAGTCTCCCTCTCTCTTCCAGTCATTGAAGTCCAGTGGCAGGACAAAATTCAAGTTAACTGGCAATGGTTGGGGATGCAGTAAATGACCTTGGAGACTTTGATGCCTGACCAAACTCTTCTAAGTGCTCCACAATGCCTGCTTCAGCTGCCTCCATGGCTGTTGACATGAATTTTTCTCATTCACTCATTCTGCTGGGGCAAGTCTTCACCTTTGTGTTAGATAGCCCCCTAACTTACCAATGGATTTGAGGCCTATCAGTTACCTTCAGCCTGGCTTAACCCATCTGCCCAGACCCAGTTTTGGTACAGCCAAAAAGAACGAGAGATGAGAAGTACAAAGTACAAAGGAAGGCGGGAAACAAGGATTTATTAAGTATTTACTATGTGCTAGGCACCATGTAAGTCCTTTACAAATGTCTCATTTGATCCTCAAAATAACTTTGAGAGACAGATAGTATTATTATCCTCATTTTACAGTTGAGGAAGCTGAAGGAGACAGAGGTTAAGTGACTTGTCCAGGATCACATAGCTAGTAAGACACTGAAGCCAAATGTGAACTCAGGCTTTATTGACTTGAGCCCAGCACTCTCCCCACTGATCTCCTTAGCTACAAGAAGGGACTGGAGTCATCTCTGGGTCATTTTATTTTATTTTGTTTTGCTTACCATCTGCACATAAAAGTAAATATTTTATTTAAAACTAAGTTTTCTTTAAAAGCAGATCATCCTAAAAGCAAATAGCACAGGTAAAAATGCTTTCTCATTTAATGACAAGTTAGGTCAATGACAGTTTTTAATAAAAGCAATTATTGGTCAAGTGTGAACCAAATACAATTGTGAGTAACCGAATGGAATTTATATCATTGGAAAGCTAAAGTCTATGAGATCAGGCAGGGGGCAGGAAGCCGTTAGGACCTTACCAAACCTTACTGTTCAGTCACAATCAGAAATTAGCATCAAGTTGCTCAGACAGAGTCTATTAAAAATTAACAAAATAGTCTGAGATTACTATTTTCAGCATTATGAATCAGAAAATAGAAAATACCTAGCCAAAGAGATGACTAGTCTTAATTCTTAATAGCCAATCGTAAGGGAACTGGACCAAGAGGAGCTTTCAGACATAGAAGTGGCAGTCAGCTCTGAGACAGAGACACGGTTTATGGCTAAATTTAAGAAACAGTTTCAAGGGGAGAAAAATATGAAGAGTCAAAGGAGAGTTTCCCATCAATTGTTGAGTTCTTGCCAGTTGAAGGAACAGTAGATTCCAAATTATGGAGTATAAAGTGAGACATTGCTTATTAGCAATAGCATAGATCTCAAAATTAGGCTAGAAAATCTGTATTAATGGCAGAGAGCTCATTTTTACTCTCTTCGAAAACAAAATTTATGATGAGTGTGTTGTTTTCAGTCCAATATACCAAGATCATCATGCAGAATGTCTCAGACCTTCGGAGAAATGCTAAATGAGATGATCAAATTAGAACGGATGGATGCATAAGCTAAAATCAGAAGTTTTCTGCATCAGTTATGACAGGGTTAAACTTCACATGATTTTCTTCCAACTGAAACCACTTTTCAGGAGTTTTATTCCTCAAATAAGGGGTACTCTATGAACATAAGGTCTATGAGGAAGGCTTTAGAGACCAAGAAAAACAATTCAAAAATAGAATTCCTATCCTGCCATCACTAAGAAGAAATGCTTTCTTCCATACTTAATCAAATTGAACATAGATCTTATGTTTCTTATTAATTTCATTGTGTTAAGTTTGTAGGATAATGTGTATACATGCGCATAAAATCAAATCTCTTTGCTAATGTTACACAATGCATGTTTTATGCATATGGAATCAATTAATTCAAAGATACATTGAATGAATAAATACATGAATCCTCTAAATAACAATGATCCTCTATCACATACCTACCTATATTCAACTGAAAAGGCTTAGGAGCTCTTAAAGATTATGCAATTTATTCTCACTAATTTCTTAAGTTAAATATTTTTGCGGTGATATCCACACACCATATTCTTGCTATTAAAGTAGGAATAGCTTTATTTACAACAATTTACAACTGAAGAAAATGAGAAAGGCAAAAGGCTTTTGAGTGGAAAATGACCTTAGAAATGATCTAGTCCAACCCGCCCATTTTACAGATGCTCAAGAAATAGGCTCAAGCAGAATGAAATCTCTTGCCTAAAGTCACATCAATAATGAGCCTAAATAGTATGGTGCTGGCACAGAGTAAGCATTTAATAAATGCTTGTGCTTTGCCTTGCTAAAAGGCATGATTATGTGTCAGATGAGAGATGAAACTCAATTCCCTGGGCCCCTGTTTCTCACTCCAAAAGACCTCACTGCCTTCAATTAAAAAAAAAATCTTTTTCACTTCCCCATCATCAACCAAAGGCAAGGGATATATATTAAATAGCACCAGAAGGTATGTGGTTCCTAAATGGACAAATACTTTGGGGCTATACTCAGATTTTAGTGCAACTAAGTGAGTTGTGCTGATCATGTAAATTATTTCTTTGTAGATGTGAAATTTATGATCTTTTATCTTTATTCACCAGCACAATTCTTCATCTTGAGTTTTCATTTATCACATCCAAACCATCTGTCAGACAAAGAGTTAGAAAGGGGTCGATGAAAACACATCTCAACAGGCCATGTTAAGAAACACATGAAGCAGCAATGGCAAGTGAAGCAATTGACCTTAACAGTCAACAATCAAGTGTTTGCAATAGCATCAAGACATAGGGGTTCAGCATGGATGGAAGGTGGGAGGTTTTGCTGCCCTAATCCCAAAAAGTGATTCCAAGAGAATCTTTATTCTGTGGAATTTATCCTGAAATGCGATTTAAAACACACACATGCATACACACATGTGCGCATACACATATACTCATGTGCATACGCACACATAAATACACACCTGAAACTCACTTTAAAAACATTAATGTGTTTCTCTCTTTCCTTCTATGCAATTAAATCAACTGGTTTTTAGACACCCCCCCCCAAAAAAATTTCTCATATGGGACACCCTGAGGAAAATTGGTTTAAATGTAATTGATGAAAGTTTTAGCAGTGAATTTGGTTTTAAGTTTTACATACTTGGAATTGTTGTCTTTAGCACTCAGTTGGTAAGATTACAATGTTTTCTTCTCATCTCCCCATCCTTTTTGATTCTTAGTCTCTTCTGTGAATCCTCTGTAGGCAACTTCTCCTTCTGCATAGAAGATATTACAGTATCCTAGGTTTTAGAGCTAAGCCTTGTGAGAAGTCACCTAGCCCAAACCACCTATTTTACAGATGCAGAAACAGAGACTCAAGAGGGGTGCAGTCTCTTGTCTAAAATAACAGTACATACCAGAACTAAAGTTTGCATTGATTCTAAACCTATGGCTCTTTCTTCTCTACCGTGCCGCCTTCTTTTGATTCTTTCAGTTATCGAGGGGATCTTGATGTCAAGCTTGTCAGTCTAGCACTCTCACTCCATTACTTGCCCGCTTTCTTCTGTAATCATACAGATGCCATATGTAAAAGAATATTAATACTATTAGTCTTGACACCTTTCTTAAAAGAAGAGCAGTGGGGCAGTTAGGTGATGCAGAGGATTGAGCATTAGCCTTGGAGTCAGGAGGACCTGAGTTCAAATCTGGCATCAGACATTTGATACTTACTAGCTATGTGACCTTGGGCAAGTCACTTAACCCTAATTGCCTTGCCAAAAATACCCCCAAACAAACAAAAGGACAGTAGCTAATAATAGTTTACATGGTATTTTAAAATAGTTATCAATCTTGTGAGATACATGGAGCCAGTATTATTATGCCCATTTTAAAGTTGAGCAAACTAAGTTTCAAAGAGGCTGAATGAGTTGCTTAGGGCTCCATAATTACTAAATGTCAGAGGTGAGGCTCCTAAGGGGAAGGAGACAAGTATTTGATAAATATCCACCATGTGTCAGAGTTAAGCACTTTACAAATACCTCATTTGATTCTCAGAACAACCCTGGAAAGTAGCTGCTATTATTAGAATACGTAACAGCAGAGGAAACTGAGGCAGACCGCAAGCGACTTGCTCAGGGTCACAGTTTCTTCCTCACTCTGGGCCCAAAGCTCTATTCACTGGCTCATCTAATTTCCTAAGTGCTCTAACCACTATACTCTATGACTTTTTTGCTTGCCATCCAGTCTCTCTTTTAACCAGTAGCAGAAAGAAGTAAGAAAGAAATCTCTGACTCTATTCAACATTTCTACTTACCAGATCAGGACTTTTAAAACTATATCCCATAGAGCCCTGTGGTTCCCAAGGGTATCTCAAAGGTATTTTGGCAGAAAAGGTCATTATTGTGGGTGTATACAAATATATATACACACATGTGAGTGCATGCACACACATATACATACAGACCACACAAGTGTGTATATATTTAATATGCATATCCCATGTATGTATATATATATACATACAATATGCTTGCCCCCATTATGTGTACATGCATATATATGTGCCTCCACATGTGTGGTTATGTATGCATCTACAAGTGATACAACTTACACCTGACTTATGGACATTGTGCCACACTTAAGATTCTTGGGAATAAAAAAATTCAGAAGAGCTCCATAAACCCTTAAAATTGGAAATCACTCCCCTGGACTACATAACAAGTTGTATGTGCCATGCTTATCAAAGTGGCCTCTGACATTTTTTTCCATAGATTCTTAAATTACTATAGCTTTTCTAGGGGAAAAAATGAATTCAGACTACCGGAGGAAATATATATCTTGCCTGTCAACTCTGTGTAAGATCAAGGGAGTACTTCATTCCTTGATGCTAATGAATTATAGGACTTGGAAAAACCTCAAAAGGCCATCTAATCTACCCCCTTCTCCAAGATCTCAAAGAACCCCAAGGAAAGGAATTCCAGATGTTGCAGTGAGTTTTTTTCCCTAGTTTTTTCCCTTCCTTACTAAAAAAAAATTTTTTTTAGAAGAGAGTGGACAGACATCTGTTTGACATGAGATAGCTAGCTATTCTCCTACCCAATCACAGATTAAGGGGAATCCTCTGGGATTCCTAGACGCCATAACTTCAGGGACCTTTCCTTGTAGTTCATAAATTTTTAAAACTCTATGCTAGCATAGTATTTTTAAAAAATTATTATACCTTAAAAATGAAAACCAGGTTTATTGTCCTATTATTTTATTTATAAGCTGTTTCAGTATTTTAAGATTGAAATGTAAAAATAAGCTGTTAAGGCAACTCTAGTTTATTTCTGGCAGCAAGGTGGTGTCATAGTGCATAGAGTGCCAGGCCTGGAGTCAGGAAGACTCATCTTCCTAAGTTCAAATCTGGTCTCAGACACTTACTAGCTGTATGACCCTGGGCAAGTTACTTGACCCTGTTTGCCTCAGTTTCTTCATCTGTCAAATGAGATGGAGATGGAAATGGCAAACCACTCCAGCATCTTTGCCAAAAACAAACCAACCCAGACATGATTGAAATGACTCAGCAACAATAACACTTTATTTTTCAGAACATAACAAGAGCTATAATGCTGTCTAAGAAATACTACATTTAGAAATAACTAAAATTCTATCCCTTTCTTGATTAAAATTGAAGAGGATGATCTCCTTTGGCCGTCATTAAATTACATTTTAAAAAATCCCAACAAAATAGTGCGCGGGGTGAAGGGCAGAGCACGGGGGTGTAGTCTGGGCCTAGAGCAGATTTGGAACAAAACTTGTGGGGAATGTTATAAGGAGTCAGTTAGAAATGACTAAAACTATTAGGATTCATTGTCTGCTCCCCAGAAGGTACAGCAACGAGTACAAAAATGTGGATAAAGATGAGTAAAACATAGTCTGTGCCCTCAGTTCAATGGACACTTGACAAACATTTATTTAATTTTGAAATTAGAACTGAGATATGACATGCACACAAATCTCTACAATCTAAGATCTTGGTGACACCATGAGAAGGAGGGATAGGGGCTGGGCCTGAGATTTCACTGGCGTAGGAAATTTCTGGAATAGGAAACACCCTCTAGCAAGGCACCACTTTCTTTATAACTTACAGTCTTAGAGGGTTACTGACAGGTAAAGAGACTTACCGAGAGCCACACAGCTAGTATGTGTCAGTACTTGGTTAGTGTATCCATTATAAGCCTTAGCCTCAGTTTACGTCTTCCTAGCTAAGGGGCAACTCAGGCCACACTGCTTGTCTTGCTGCCATAATACAAACCACGTGCTATGGGAGTTCAAAGGAGGGAGATCACTTCCAGCTTCAAGGGTTAGGAGGAGGACCACAGAAGGCCATGTGGAGAAAGGGACATTTGAACTGGGCCTTGAAAAATGATGATTTTGACAGGCAGAAATGGGGAAAAGCATTGTACATGGGAAAAAATGGAGAAATGTGTGAGTTATTGGGTGCTTTCCGGGAGTGGCAAATGGATTGCTTTGGATGGAGCATATAACCCATACCCAAAATTAGTGTGAAAGTTGACTAGAAAGATTAATTGGGGCCATATGAAAGACGTGCTTTAAATTTCCAAGCTAGAGAGTTTTGATTATTCAGAAGGCAATGGGGAGCCTTTGAATATATTTCAACAAAAGAGTGACATGATTTTTGTTGTTGAGTTGACTTTTTGTGACCCCATTTGGGGTTTTCTTGGTAGAGGCACTTGAGTGCCTTGCCATGTTCTTTTCCAGCTCATTTTATGGATGAGGAAACTGAGGCAAATGGGATTAAGTATCATGAAGCAAGTAAATGTCTGAGGCTGGCTTTGAACTCGTGAAGATGAATCTTGTGTTTTATCCACTGCACTACCTAACTCTCCCATGACATGATTGAAGGCATGCCTTAGGAAGACTGATCTGACAACAGGATGTAGGGAAGAAAATGAAGCCAGGGAGTCTGGGTAAAAGACTTTTCTAATACTCCAAGCAAGAAACAGTAAGGTCTCAGACTAAGGTGGCAGCAATAGGAATGAAAATGAAAAAGATTCACATGGGAGAAAAATACAAACACAGAGCTGTAAAGACCTGCTTGAACGTGGAGGAGTGAAGAAGAAGAGGGCAGCATTGATGTTCCAAACCTTTTTGATGGACCAAAAAAATAGTGATGCTCTTAACAGAAGTAGAGAGAAAAGGCGACTGAATAGGTTGGGTGGGGAGGAGAAGATAACGAGTACTTCTCATCCCTGAACCTGATGAATGATTATCTAACCTATGCTTGAATACTTATAGTGATGGGGAGATCACTACCTCACAGGGTCCTAAGTTCCATTGCTGGACAAGTCTATCAGAGTGCCCTGATCTCTGACCCACTGACGTGCTTTAGGAAAGAAATAAAGGTATAGAAGGTAGTGTTCATGTGGGTCTTAGAGATTCACTCACCACCACGAAATTCCATTGATGTATTTTGTGCCTCGGGTCTCAAGTGGCTTGGTAGCAAGGTCCATCAGGCCAGTTAACACCTAGTAAAACACCGTAGCAGACAACCTAGGAAACGTCCTGAATTGGAAGCTGCATTGGTCTAATCTGTTTTCTCTTTCCTGCCTCCAAAACTATGAAGTTCTGTATAGGCAGTATCACAAGGACCAGAGCGGAACAGAAGCAGCAGGCTCCTGCTTCTCCCTTCTTATACAGAACTAGTGTGCTCCTCAGGGCTAACACCTCTATCTGTGGTCTTTCCACCCCTACTCCCCCACCAAACCCCAGCTGCCCTGCCTTCCTTACTGTGCTAACACATACCTTACCCTAAACCAAAACTCACTCTCTTTGCTGTTTCCGCCCATTGGTACTAGTCCTCCCCTCAGGGGACAGAATAGTTCAACTCCTTTCACATGACAGCCCTTCAAATATCTAAAGACATAGACCTTCTTTACTATTCCTTAGAGGTTATTATATTCCAAGCGGCAGACAAGTTGCAGACCAAAACCTAACCGATGGACACATCTCGAGTGGCTCTCTATTCATTTCACCCTTGAAACATTTTCACGTCTGCCTCATTTCACTCATTCACGCTGACATGGAGATTTCATCAATGCTTTTAGCAGACAAGCTGGAGACAGTTATAACCAACTTAGAAATCCATATTTATTTATTTTCCCTTTCAGTTTATCAAATAAGCATTAATAAAAGGAGACAAAGGAGTCGCACCAGGACAAGACGTGTGTCAGAGAGTCGGCTGGCAGAAGGACAGTGATTTCTCAGTTGTTACCAGCCCTTGTCACCATTGCAGAGCACTACCTTCTCCCCCAGCTACTAGGACACCACCTCATTTATATGGTATACATGACTTGCTTCATCTTCCTCCTGCTCAAGGGATCATCCCTCCCTGATACAGAAGCCTTGCATCACGGCAATAAGAGGAAAGCTGTGGAAGAGGAACAAAGAGAACCCTCAGAAGTGACCGCAGTCCTGCTCAGATGACTCATAATAACAGGATGAAAGGTCTTTCTAATATTTACCTCACCTGCTCCTACCTGCTTTTCTCTGAGCTCTGAGTTATGGGGCTAACATGCCTCCTCTTGCTCAGGAAGAAGTTACAGTATCTCCCCCTCACTGGCTTGTAGCACCCTGAGATTTGGCCCTGCAGGTATTCTCATTAGGGATGAATTCAACTAGATCAGAGATAGAAAGGAAGCCAAGGGTGAAAGGTTTCCATCACCTAGTAATGCCAATTTTATCATCACTTACAATAACCTCCATTAGGGTGATAAGTCACTAAGTTGAAAGTTGATTGCAAATAAATCAGAATGGTTTCACTGATTATATGGAGTCTGATTCCTGCCCCCGCCCTGCTTAAAATGGAATTTTGAAACATTTCTAATTCCTGAAAGTAGGGCTTATCAGTGAAGAGATGAGGATGCCACAGAACAAAAAGAAAAGAAAAGAAGAAGAAGAAAAGAAAAGAGAAAAAGAAAGAAAAGAAATGATTTTTTACATCAAGCAAATACCTGATGATAGAAAGGAAGACAAAATTCTCTGAGAGGAAAATGGATGAAAAGAGATTGAGAATCTCGAAGGCATTTTCCCCTTTGGATTTAATTCACCTTTACTCCCCTGGGGTCAAATTAGCCTGTTTACTACTGATCAGTGTTTCCATGTGCCTGGAAAATCTGATACTTGCATGTGATCTCCCAGATTGATGACCTGTGCTGAGCGCATTGTCTTTTTAAGAATTAAGTATAATTTGCCAGGGTCTGAATTTTACGAGTCTCCATCGCTGTGAAATGCTTTAAGTAAAGGATATAGAACCCAGGACGCATTATATTGTCACTTAGTGAGGCTATAAAGTTTTGTCAGTGTATCCATTATAAGCCCTAGCTTTCAGGGGCTACAATAACTCAGCGGAATTTTTTTTTTAAATCAGGCTGCTAGTTGAAACTTGGCATATATAGACCTGAATCAAATTATTTGTTTCAAATTTGATAAAAGACCCTTTGGCTGGTTTTAAGTTTATGAGATTATAAATGTCCTCCGCCTCCCAGTCAGTGCCTGGTTGTTAGGGGTGCCTTTTTTTTTCTTGGCTATTTCTGAAACTAAAAATGATTTCCTTTCATCAACAGAAATTTTCTAACCCATTACTCAGTAATTACTCCAATGTTTATGGCCAGGGTGGGATGAAAAATGACCTGAGAGTGAGCAGGAATAATGACGATGATGATACCTTGTGTTTGTGTGTGGCATTTAACTTTTTCAAAGCACTTTCACAGCTATTACCTTCTTTTTATTTTCAAAACATGCCTGTGAAGTAGGTTGAGAAACTACTTATTATTCCTGTTCTCAAAGTAAGACGGGTAATTCCCCTAACTTTCCAGATGAAGCAACTGAGGCCTAGAAAGGCCAAGTGACTTGCCCAGGGTCACACACATTGAAAAAGGATCGTAATTGAGATGAAAAAGAAACCCAAAGTTTCCAAAGGCACTTTTCTGAAGCCTGAGAGAGTGGTGGTGAGGGTCACTTGCAGCAATTGAAGGAACACCGTAAGTCACTAGGCTAATAATTCTGTAGACGGCTTTGAGGCCTGCTGGATCAATACCCTTTGAACTGAAGAGTCTCCCTCTTGGAGTAAAGTTGTTCCATTACTCCTTTTTAAAAGTAATTAAAGGAGGGCTGGAGTTCTCTCTCCCCAAAGGTTTCTAAAGAGCTTTCAAATAATGCAAATTATTTGAATCTTAACGTGTCCTCAGGGAAGGGCTCCTGAGCTCCAGTGAACACAGACTCACTGGGTATTAAACCCCGTCATCCCCAACTGCAGCTTTTCCTAGACACTCACGTGAAACAAGAAAAACTGATGCATGACAGAGAGATACCCCAAGGTTCTAATTCTGCCATTTATAGATACATTTACTACTTTGAATCCTACATGACCTAGCCCAGGAACCCTGAGAATTCCAAAAAACACAGGGAAGGAAGGCTTAGAGATCATTGCTCGGGCAAGTCCCTTGCATTTGAAGATTCCCCCTCTAACAACTTTCAGCCCTTTTTATAAGGAAAGGCAAGGGACAATGTCTTTGAATGAACCAGGGCAAGAATGCCTTATGTGAGATTCTGCCTCATCGCAATGGTCTATGGAAATATGGCCATAAGTGGTTATTGATAAACTGTTCCCAGGATCATAGGGTTACCACTGAAAGGGATTTCAGAGGCTACTTAGTGTAGAGTCCATCTTTCTCATTTTACTGATAAGGAATCTGAAGCCCAGAGAGGTTAAGTGATTTAAGTGACCTAAGGACAGCTAGTTAAGTGACTCCAAATCCAGCTCTCTTTTCCATTATTCCAGTCTGTAATTATAACACCATCAAATTGTATTTGTAATCAGCCTCTTTTTGTGTGGGACCATGTACTAATGAATAGGCTCATTCCATGCCATTCAGGGACATATAACCATCATGGGATGGAAGCAGATCTAAAGACCTTTGCTTTCAAGTCTTTAAATTAGACTCAAATGTTCAATTTTCCATGTGTTCCTCTATATTAAAAATAAAATTGAAAAGGAAATCCCCAGATGATCTAAGTATAAGACAAATGAGGGGGAAATGTTGGAAGCACCTGTCTATCATTAATATTCCTTTTATTAAATTTAATTGGTTCATTGACTTGAAGATAAACAACATGAAAACTGGATGAGGTAAAATACACTTGGGCAAATATTTGTAGTTTCCATCATGGGCTACTATGCTAAAGGTATTTTACTTAATTTAGCTTAAAAGTCGTCATCAGCAGCAGTCATTCTCATTTCCAACTACTGCTAAAGCATTACTAATTGTGTGTTAATATAGTACCCGTGGAATGGGACCAAGATGCGATCTTAAGAACCCCTCCATGCAGATAAAGGCAGAACAGTCAGACAAGAAAGATCATTCTGTTTATCCCAAACTATGGCATCCAAAGACCGACAATGAGTTTGATGGTCCAGAGAACATTTTCTCTTCTGTCTCATTGGGTAGCACACAGTTTCTAGCCATTCTTGTTAACAGCACTTCTCTGGGTAATCTAGATAATGTTTCCTGGAGAAAACTGATACTTTAATTATAATGTAAGAGACACTAATCTCTCCAATCCAACTCCTAGGACGATTCTACAGACAAGATGCCGTATTGACTAAGTTGTTTGTTGAGCAATAAAATGACCGTCCTCAAACCATTCCAGTGGCGAGCAAAACGTCTGGCATGCAGTGGGCACTTAGAAGGTGCATCGACTGATTGACTGACTGAGTCTTTCTGGCTATCTCCCAATTCCGACACCACAGATGCCATGAGCCCCAAGTGGCCCTGCCTGAAGCCAGCTAGATTTTTGAACTAAGAGTCATCATGTAAGCAAAAGGAGAAATCTCACAAAGTAGTCTGTCTTCTGCAGAGAGAATCAGTCATATCCAATAAGTACAGAGAGAAGAGTGGTGCCACACACCTTCTGATGCAGGGATGAACCCTTCCAAAGATGAAAACACATCCATTCAGGAATGTACGTTACGTTTCAGTCCATGCACCCTCCCTGCAAACAGCCCAGTGCTACCTAAGAAAAATGGAAAGTTAATCTGCCAGTGAGCCACACCACTCACCTCCCTGTGCCAAGCTACTTCAAACTGACAGCAGAAGCATCATAAGGACTCCAATGAATACTGAAATGACTGGAAAAAATATTACACACTGGCAAGTTTTTTTAGGCATATACCACACACAACCCACACCCCAAATTGGCTCTCTGGGAGGCTTTCCTATGAATGAGAGAATGTTGATATAAATATGTAGTCATGTATGTACTTTGCATGCATGCCTCTGGGGGCAGACATTCAGGATCAATGTACATGTGTGTGAAATTCATGTAGTGGTATCTCCTTACTACCATCTTTGGCCACACACATCACAAAGGCATCTCTGATAATAGGTTACATTAATGTGAACAGCCAGAGTAAATATTAATTATTGGCTACGAATCAAAGCAGTTTGAGAATGACTATAAACCTTCCCAAAACATCCTGTTCAAAAAAAAAAATCAGCCTGTAGAAACTGGTGCCAACCCTATTTTTACACTAACCCGATTGAATCCTTAATGCCAGACAAAAAGAAAATCATAGCTTAACATAAACCAGTAGATGTAATAAATAATGAACAGCACTAACAGCTTAACATCATAAGGGAACAGATGGAAAACTTCCCTCCAGAGATCATTGCATCTAGCATTAGAGAATGAGTTCCTGGACGTGCACAGGGTGAACAGTTCAAGCCTGAATTACAATGAGATTGCTAACACTTTTTATTGTAAATATAAGAATTTCATGTCTCCCTTTTAGGAAATACAATGATTACAGCACTCATCTGTTTCATCCAGGATGTGAAAAGCAAAATGCAGAACCTCACACCCCAGAAGCATGGATGACATAACCCAATCAGCCATGCCGAGGTGTTCCATGCCTCTGTTTTGTATGGCAGTGCTACAATGCCATCATCTGTCCAGGAAAAGAAGGGGAAACCTGTCAGTCTGCTAATAGTTAACTGGAAGGATGGGCATTGGTAATGAGTGAATACTTTCATAAGGAGAGTCACTGTAGACATTGGCTGAGCATCCTAAGCCACGATTAATGGCTAATGACTCCTCCTTGGTGATGTACAGTGCTTTGATACTAATGACTCTGAATTTTAGATGACATGGCTGCAATCGAAGGGTTGTTCCCAAACTGTGTTCCATGAAACTCTGGTGTTCTGCACAAAGCAAATAAATGGGAGTTTTATTAGGAAATGCTGATACCATCAACTTTCGCCCCTCTAAAATTGGAAATATGAAATTATAAGTGAATCGACAATATTGTTTGCCACAATTTGAGGCATGAAAATAACTTCAATGTAATGAAAAGGAAAAGAACAGAGCCAGATGAACAGAGTACAGGTACAAGACTGTGTCAAAGGGGAAGAATCAATGAGCAAAGAATATTGATTAAAACTTGGAGGGAGTGACTGAAGAATGGTTATGAAATTTCACACATTGAAATTGTTACTTAAACATAAGTAAACGTAAAGAATATTTAACTAGTTGTATTTGATGTTTAATGTTAAGTTCATAATAAATAATTTTAAAAGAAAATAAATTTAATTTTCTCTATTTTGTGCCCAAATATCTCCAACCCACGTTTATCCCAGGGTTTCCAGAACTAGCTTCCGTGGATTCTAGCAATATAATTCAAGTCCAAGAATGCTCCGTATGCAAAGCTACTTCAATGAGTGTGTGAGTGGGGATAAGACAGAATGAAAAGAAAGAATAGGCAGATAAGAGTTTTTCCTCCTGTAGGCTCCCCTTAGCATATATCACCTAGAGACCACACAGAAACATTGATTAAACAATCTTTATTCCCTACCTAGAAATAAGGTCAATGAGATGCTCATTTCACAGGTGGGTACACCGAGGCATGAAGACTCAATGATCTTTCAGCTTCCTGCAAGCCACAATCACATTCATGAGCTTCCCAACACTCATCCCTGGGTACTAATCTCTGTGTATCCTTAGTTATTTCCCCTCACTGAACCTATTTTGTTCAGCTCCAATTGAGCAGTAGAAACACATACACACCCTGTAGTGGAAAGAAACCTGAACTGCAGAAGCAGGGAAACAATATACCTAAAGGCTGATGTACCTAATGTAAAAGAAAATAACACTGGGAGGCAACTTGGATTAATTGTGATCCTTCCTCTTGGTCCTGGAGAGTGAATAATAAACTGTTCACCTCATGCTGTTAGACCGGTAGGTAGCTATAGGGCAACAGGGGCAAATTTTGGTATATACTGTCAGAAGTTGTCACTTTATTTATTGGATTTACATAATAGTTTTTCTTGGTTTCAAGAGAGGTTTCAAAGTGATGTTTTAAAAAAAAACATAAAAGGTATCAGTAAAGTGTTCTAATGTATATATGCAAAAGTTAAAAGAGTCCAAAGACGCAGGTTCAAATGTCAAATCACTTGGCCTCTGAGTCTGCTTCCCTCTATAAAATAAGAAGGTTGAACTAATTGATTTCTGAAGAGCTTTTTAACTCTATTTTTATGCTCCTTTGATTGGTCTAGGATCCCCAATTCATAGAAAGATTTCAGTATCCATCCCTGCTTCTCAAAGACTCAAAAGAAGTAGCTCCAAGTAGCATTTGGCTCAGCTATATCAAACTTTTCACCATTGATCATTCTCCCATTTCTCACCTATTATCTTTCCATTCTAAACCTATTCTGCCAATATTATCATTCTCTTCTGAATTATACTTTTAATCTTACAAAGGTTCTGCAAAGCCTTCAAGAGTAAGATTTGCACAAATGTATCATAAACAAGACTCCTCTGTGATTGACTTGTGGACCATCCAGATTACAGCAGCCTGATTATTCCCCTCAAGTCCCCGAAAACAGGACGTGGTCCAAACCATTGCCGCCCTCCAAAGCTCAAGACCAATCACATCTTTATTCAATCAAATAGCCCAATTCTTCCAAACTTAAAATTTGCAGTTATACAATTCCAATGCAATACAAAATTGCCGAGATACAAAATGAGGGTCCTTCTGAGGAAAGTTCTAAGAAGTAGAGATTTCTAAAATTGAATGGGCTTTTCCATTATTACTTGAGGTCTTCAAGCAGAAGCTTGCAGGTACTATGGGGATTCCTATTCTGGTACACACTGGACAAACTGACCTCTGAAATCTTTTAACCCTAAGATTCTCATCATGCTTTTTTAGCTGTTTTTCAACCCTGTACTGATCTGGTACCTTTCAGATGCTACATTCCCCCACTGATACACGAATGCACTTGTACATAGACTACTGTGTTGTTACTGTTCAATATGGTATCTGACTCTTTGTGACTCCATTTAGATTTTTTCTTGGCAAAGATACTAGAGTGGTTTGCAATTTCCTTCTCCAGATGAGGAAACTGAGGTAAACAGGATCAAGTGACTTGCCCAGGGTCACACAGCTAGTAAGTGTCTGAAGCTGGATTTGAACTCAAGTCCCCTGTCTCCAGGCTCAGCACTCCATCCAAAGCATTCTATCAGGACCTAGCTGTCCTGAGCATGTTGTTGTCATTGTTGTTTTGTCCTTCCTTCCTGGAGAGGACCATGACATTAGGGAGATGATGCCACGACTTGTGAATGAATTGGATTTAAGTGAGGCAGGGCTGTGCAAAGTCACTAGCCTCGCTTTCTTCTCTGGAGCCATCTGGGTCCAGTGGCAAGATATGCATCAGGATGACTGGAGATGGCCCCCTGAGCATAAGGAGGAGGAGAAGGAGAGGAAGATGAGGATGAGGAGGAGGAGGAGGAAGATGAGGATTAAATGAGAGAATATTTACTTGATGCATAGTAGGTGCTTAAAAATGCTTGTTTCCTTCCTTTTTTCCATGATGATTGTTGTTGTTGTTTATCCTTGCTTTTGAGGACCAATGACATCATGAGTAATATAGTGTGAACTAAATTTAAGTGAAGCAGAATGGCACAAAGTCACTGTCTCTTCCCAAGTTATTTAAAGTCCAGCGGTAGGACAAAAGTTGAAACAACTAGTAATGGCCCCAGACATGGTTGATGGACTTGGCTTTTCCATGCCTGACTAATCAGAGGAAACAAGTACAGTCAAACAAGACACCTGCTCCCAAGGAACTTTATCCCAATGGAAGGAGACAACTCTTCAAAAGAAACTAGAAAGGCTTGGGGGTAGATGGCATCTATGTAAACGCCTTGAAATTTTGCCCTTTGTGTTTGTATTTTCAGTACCTAGTAGTCACTCGACTAAAGCACAGAGAGGGTAAATGATCTGTCAAATATAGAATTAAATTCATTTCTGGTAGACTTCAAGCCCAAATGTTCTAGCCACTGTGAAAAGCTGCTTTAGTGATTCAGGGCAGGGATTATTCCTGCCATTTTACAGATGATAAAACTGAGGCCAAGAAAATGGTCAAAGTAACTTGCTTTCAAGGACATATATCTATATGAATTCTCATATTAGCATATGGGTGTAGAATTTATAAAATATTATGAGGAAAAATGTCCTTACCCTCCTAATAGAATGTAAGCTCCTTGAGGGCAGATACGATTTTATTTTTTATCATTTCATCTCCAGGTCCTAGGGTGGTATCTTATACATAGTAGTTATTTAATGAATTTTCATTGAATATGTTGAATTAAATTTGAATAACAACCAGTCAGAAGGTTCGAATCACCACTGGCGTGGTAAAGACATCCCACATCAGAGTGTCAATCATTCCCATTGCATGTGTGGTGTTTTTGGAGTCCAGAGTCTAATCCTATGACATAAAACATATCCTGTGTTTTAACCAGTTATTTAATCAAAAGCCTTTTTTTTTTTTTACTTTGGTCTGAATAAAACTAAAACTGTGTGGATTCTGTATGGAAAGTGGCACTTTGGGCTTTCCTTTTCTTACTTTGTAAAGTTATCCTACAGCTTCAAACTTTCATTTTCTAGCTATCTGACTTGCCCTTTAAGGATTGTTGATAATGTAAATAAAACCACTGGCAAAAGTTTTCCACAATAAACAAAAAGATAGAAAGATATCGCATAAGGCTTTCTAGTTTACAGAGCTCTTTCCCTGTCGTCACCTTGGGAGGTAAATAGCTTATGTATCATCCCCTTTGAACTAAGTCTCAAAGAGTGTGACTTGTCCAACTCATTTGGCAAGCAAGTGGGAGAACTCAACCTCAAATCCAGCTTGCCCAATGCCAAGCTAATAGTTCATCTACTGAGTAAGGTAAGAAAACATTCTACTCCAATCCCATTATTCAGTAGATAACAAAACTCAGTCTGAGAAACCATTCTGAGATCATATAACTAGTAAGTGACAGATCTGGAATCCAAGGATTCCTGAATTTAGAATCCAAGTCTCCTGATGTCCTCCCCAGGTCTCTTCCATTGCACTTGCTGCCTCCCAACAATACTGCTACGCTAAAGAAAATTCCTTCCTTTCAACACAACAAGGCTTTATAAAGCCCCAATCTATAACCTCCTGAGCATGGTCTTCTAGGAGGAGCCTCTTATTATAATATACTGCTACATTGGCAAACACCATCATTAAAATTGAATGAAGACTTTCATTAAAAGTAATCAGTGACACCTTGCTAGATGCATGTTCCGTCATTAGTGGAGTTACACCCCAGGGTGAGATCCATTCCAAGGTGAATTGGCTATTTGGGAGAGTGAGCAGGCACAGGGCCACCATAGCAGATCAAATCATATTAGCAAATGTAGAGGGAGTACTGTGAGTATGAAGAACACCCACCTGGGCTCTGTGAGAATGGGAGAAGGGGGGTTAGGAAGACATAGGACATAGCCTCTGACCTTGAGGGACTTGACAATCCAGGTAGCTGGAGGTATAAATGACCCAGTTATACATGTAGATTGCTCTTTACTCATAAAAACAACTCTCCCAAAAACTGTGGGAAAAGACCATTCTAATGGTTATATCAGTTATATATAAGAATTTATTCTGTGTCAGGTACTAAGCACTGTCCACAGTGCTGGGAAAACCAATAGACTCTGCTTTCCCCTGCATCATTGCTAAGGGAAGGAGCTTGGTCACCTTCTGATTTGGACATTACTTTTTCCTTGCCAGGTAAGCCTGCTTTTCAGAAACAGTGATTTTTTTTTTCTAGCACGCTTCCTTTCCCTTGCTCTCACATTCTCTTCACCTCCCATGCTTTCTGCCTGCTGCCAGCCTCCAGATCTGTCTTAATGACTTGTAGATCTGTCTAATCAGGGGGTGACAAGGCACTCCCCAGCCAGCAGCAGCAGCAGCTGTACTGGATTGCTGCCCTCCTGAAACCCTCTGTTTCTGCTCCTAGTTTTTCATCTACAGTACATTTTCTGGCTAGGGCTGCATGGTACAATAACATCAGTCACAGCAGCAGCAGCAGCAACTAGCATTTCTCTGGTATTCTAAGGTGTCCAAAGGGGTTTACAAATGCTATCTCATTTGATCCTCACAATGACCCTTGGAGGTAGATGCTATGATTATTCCCATTTCCCAGATGAGGAGGCAGGAACAGAGGTTTGCCTTCCATAAGCATCAGCTTGACTCCTCCAAACCCAAGGGCCTATCAGGACCTGCCCCCATTTCCCCTTGTCCTCCACCCCGCAAATCAATGGCATTAGACAGAAGTCTTTCAGGCAACATGGACTTGAATTACAGCCCTGAGATGGCCTCAGCTCCTTTCTTTTTTTCCAATTAAGAATTCTGCCATTTTAATTTTGTTTCCTCACAGTCAGAGTGGGCTGTTCAATAACATATGATCAGCATGAAAGTGTCTACCCTCATTCTCAACTTTGTTCATTTCAAGTATAAAATAAAGACTCTTACTGGGTTCCATAGTGACTTTGTTTTTGGTAGTCCACGTAGGAAGAGAGCTTGAAAGCTGCTTAGCGTTGCTCATTGTAGCCCATATTCTGCCTGAATTACCATGATTGCTTAGGAAAATTATCTTTAACAAAGCTGGATACAGTTTAGTTTAAGGGGAACAAAACCACTTAACTGATCCAAGGTCAAAGAGATGTGGGTGTCAGAGGTGGGACTTAAACCTGGGACTTCTTGAGTCCAGATCCAATGCTCTACTGACTGTGCCCCCTTGTCACCAGTGTGGATTTAAGAAACAAAGGTTAAAATATTAAAAAAAAAAAAAACTAAATAGAACACTGGCCCTGAAGTCAGGGGGACCTGAGTTCAAATTTGACCTCAGACACTTTACACTTAGCTAGTCGTGTGACCTTGGGCAAGTCACTTAACCCCAATTGCCTTGCCTTCTCCACTCCAAAAAAAAAAAAGGAAGAAGCAAGGTTCTGGGCCAGGACTGGGAGGAAATGACAGCACAGTGGAAGGTGTCCCCAGTCTCACCCCATGCCTAGCTTTGTTCCTTTCCTTGGGTAGCTTCTTTCTAGCTCTCAATCTTTCATCTTGAAGTAGTTTGCCTCCATAACTTGTGTAGCCATGACAGAATTGGCCATGAAGCCAAGAATACTTGGGATCAAGTCCCATTTCTGAAATATCCAGTCTCTTTGAACTTGGACAAACTACTTAACCTCTCAATGCCCTTGGCAATTCTCTTAAGACTATAAATTGCAGAGAAGGTGCCAAGCTACATTTGTAGAGGGAGTTTCCTTAAATGGGAATTCCCTACGCCAATGAAATCACAGGGGCTAGTCTCTATCCCTGACTCTATAGCTGCTGACATTTTCTACATTAATTCTAGGAAAAGATTGATGGTCTCTACTTGAAAAAAGGAAAAAAAAAAAGAAAAAGCTCTCCCTTTCTGATGGCTCAGTTGGATGACTGAATGGTTGAGGGAAGTTTATCTTCAAAATGTGAATAAATAGTAATATGATGCTGTCTACTCTGACACTGCTACTGAAAAATCCATGAAGACAGCCTTTGTCTTTTCATTTCCTCAGGATCACACAGGAGCTAAGTGATTCAGTCTTTGGCCTCCTCCTAGGAGGAGCTAGATGAGTTCATGATCCATGGCACCCTCAGAAGATTACCTAGAACTGGGGGTTCTTGACTATGTTTGTAACATACACCTGTTAGGCACTCTGGTGAAGCCTACGGCCCCTTTCTCAGAATCAAGTTTTTAAAAGAGTAAACTACATAGGATTAGGAGCAGCTAGGTGGCACAGTGAATAGAGTGCTGGACTTGAAGTCAGGAAGGCTCCTCTGCCTGAGTTCAAATCCAGTCACAGACACTTACTGTGTGACCCTGGGCAAGTTACTTAACCCTCTTTGCCTCGATTTCCTCATTTGTAAAGTGATCTAGAATAGGAAATAGCAAACCACTCCATTATCTTTGCCGAGAAAACCCCAATTGGAGTCACAAAGAGTTAAACATGACTGAACAACAAAAACTTGAATGGATAGATTTCAAGGTGTCTACAAATTTGGATGGGAAAATTTTGAATCATTATTTTCACTAACCTCTAACTGAAAGTTAGCATTTTCCTTCAACTGTTTAAAAATATTATTCTTAGAAGAGGTCCATATGCTTCACCAGACTGCCAAAGGAGTCCATATCGCAATCCAAGTTAAGAACACCTGTTCTAGAACAAGTATCTCATCTCAAACAGGAGCCTGGAAGCCAATCTGAGACGTTCCTCGCCCCCTCACCTCCCACCTTCCTACATCACCTTTATCCCGGTAGCCTCATGTCTTTTTTCTTTAATCCCTTTAAGAAATGTTGTCAGCTAGCTGCCAAACTGGAAAAGGATCTGATGGATACATTCACTCTAAGGTATAAATAGCAAACATATTACCCCTAGCTAAAATCCAACCCCAAGGCTTCGTTGTGGTGAAGAGGTAACCCTGTGTTGTCAAAGGATATATCAGGAGAGCACAATTATTGGCAAGTGGGCCATTTAATAATTATATGTTTGCTACTAGGCAGCAGTTTATGTTTTAAGAAACTTACCAAGTGGAAAGAGGATACTAGATAGTGATTTTTTTGTCCAACTCATTAAAATGTCTATTATAGGGGATGAGTTAGGTGGTGCAGTGGATAGAACACTGAGTCTGGAGTCAGGAGGACCTGAGTTCAAATTTGACCTCAGATACTTACTAGCTGTGTGACCCTAGGCAAGTCACCTAACCCTATTGCCTCCAAAAAAATAAACATTTTTAAAAAATTAAATGTCTGTTATGGCATGAAGAGATTGTGATATTCATTGCAGGGGAATCCCAATTTTGAGAGGCAGGGAAAGCACGTATACCATCATGAAAACACAGAACCTGAAGAATGTCTCTCTTATGAGTAATTGCATTTTAATAGGGGATAATTCTACCACCTAAAGGAATAGACTGTAATTGTAAAATTTTAGTCAACTATGGCGATGAAGAGAGGCCTCCCCATGCCCTCAGATGGCATCAGTGTACCCATATGGTACACCAGTATTAAAATGCTGGTACACACTTGGTACTACCTCGTATAGTCCGATATCCTTTCATGTTTATATTGTTTCTTCCCAACTATTTGTAAGCTCTTGGAGGGAAAAGGACGATGTCTTGCACCTTGGTATACCACACAGTGCCTTTACCTGCAATGCCTACTGTTTAGAGAAGACGAGAATGATGACGATTAAAAATAACATTGTATAAAGAACAATGAAATTCCAGTCAACTGGACTCAAATCCGGGCCCTCCCACTCGCTAGCTGTGTACCCTTGGTCAAATCGCTTTCCCATGCTGATACTCAGTTTTTTTCATTTCTAAAACGAGAGGGTCGGGCTGCACGATCTCCAAGGATCCCTCTGTTCATGCTCTAAAACCTCTGCTGCCACAATCCTAGAATGGTTGCCTTCTCTGCAGATTCATCATTTTAGCTCTGATAGAAAATATGGCTCCTTTCAGAAGCACTGGTCTCATTAAGAGAGCATGGCAGCCACACGCATATATCTTTGGCCTGAAGAGTAGAAATAGACATACATGGGCAGCGTGATGTAGGGGATAGAGTGTAAGGCTCGGTGTCAGAAATACTTGAGTCAAAATGCCACCTCAGATACATCTCAGTAACAATCCATTTATCTTTCCCAAGCCTCAGTTTTCTCTGTAAAATGGGGATAATATTTGTACCTCTATCACAGGGTTGGTGTCCAAATTGAATGAGGTTATATATGATAAATCACTTTGCAAATTCATATAATGACAAATAATATTATTATAGTGATAATTAAAAAGATAATAAAACTGAAATGGGCTTTTTCAATGGTTGAATTCTTGATTTCATTCCCACTTGTTTTGTGTGGCCACAATCGGAAAGACATGACCAGATCAGTTAAAAACTTTTGGTTCTTTCCTGAGGTCCTGCTAAAATACATTAATAATAAAGTAACATTAATGTTTAATATTCTACTAAAGGGTTTTTCTCCTTTTGGATTAGAATCAACACCATTTTATAATTGCATCTGGAAGTTGCAAATAACCTCTGACCCTCATAATTTCAAGTATGAATGGGAACGCTTATGTACAATCAGTGCAAACTTTCTTAGCACCACCTTTATCTCTCAAAAAAAAAAAGGTTGACTTTAGTACTTTGGTTCTAATGGGAAGTAAGAACAACAAAGTATGACAGTGTAGAAAAGAAAGAGTATTGTACCCAGGTGGTTAAGAGGCATGCTGTTGATCAGTGCTCTCTTCCAATTTCTTTTTATCTACATTTATGCTCAAAGGAAGCAGACTTGAGGACCAAAGCTCTCATCCTTTACACACAGATAAGAGTTTCAACCCAAATTCAATACTCTAACCCCAGACCACTGATGAGGTCTACCTGGCATCTTCGACATTGTGCTATACAAAAAGAAGTCTCAGGCAGCATAGTTGTTCCCTCTGAGCTTACAAGTCTAGATATCTCTTCTGGTTTTCCTCCTACTTCTGTGATCACCTCCTTTGCTATCTATCTACCCCCCTTTTCTCTATTGCTGGCTCTTCTTCTTATCTGCTAAATATGGGCATCCCTAAAAGTTCAAATCTCTTCTTCATTCTATATATTCTTGATGATGTCACCGACACCCAGAGTTCCAATCATCACCCCTACACCAATGATTTCCAGATCTTTATCTTCAGCCTGACCTCTCTTCAGTTCATCTGTGTCTGTTTGCCCTACCAATAACTCATACTCAATAGGTACTTTATTAAATTCAAATAATCTGTAATTCCTTCCAATTTCCTTATATCTGTTGTAAATAGTCTATACAAATCCTAGTACTCTACATAAAACTAGTTATTATTATGATTATCATTATGGCGCTTAAGCCTTTCCCATTATAAACCTGAGAGTTCTCTTGAATTCCTTCTTCTCTCTGGAAGCAATCAGTTACTAAGTCCTCTCAACTTTCTTGTCCCTATATTTCTTGAGTCCAGCCTCCCATTTTCATTCCCATTGCAAATGCCATAGTGTAGTGTTTAATCATCTAACCACTAGACAATTGTGATAGTTCCCTAACTGGAGCTATGATCTTATTGTAGAAGTCACCAACATCATTTCTCATTGGAAATGATTACGACGCTTTCGACAGGACAGTAACTAAACGTCCTTTTTAATAAGCGCTGACAGTTATAAGAAAGAACTTTTAAGTAATTGTGGTAATATTAAATTCTGACCATATTAAGAGTTAAGAACAAGAGTTTACTATTAAGTTAAAAAATAAGTCTTCCTACTATACTTTCACAATGATCTGGTGTTGCCCACACTAATCCTTTACACCATTGCCTTCATAATTTTCCTAAGACACTGCTTTGACCGTGTTATTCCTTTGCTCAAGAAGCATCATTGGATTGCCATGGCCTACCAAACAAAGCACATATTTTCCCTTGGCATTCAAAGCAATTCCCAGAGTGCCTCTAATCTACCTTACCAGTCTTATCTCATACCATTCCTCTTCAGTTACGATGTGTTAAAGCCAATCTACTCACCTTTTCCTGTTTTTTTTCTTAACTTTCTCCCATCTTTGTTCCTGCTGCCATCCCCCAGGATTTGGTTGCATAACTCCCCTAATTCTGCCTGTTAAAATTGTTCCCTTCCTTTGAGGCACTACCTGGATTACACTTCTTCTATTAAGTCTTCCATCCCCAGTTAAGTGATCTTTCCTTTTTCAGATTTCTCACGGCACCTCATTTGGATCTTTTCTTTGCACTCATATTCCAATTTGTATTATAGTTTTTTATGTATTTGTCTTAGTAGAATGTAAGTTTCTCATGGACAGGAGCTGTGCCTTATTTCATTTTTGTATCTGTGATATCTAGTACAGTGTCTATGTAACCCAGCTCCCACTCAAGTGGGGGGGAGGGTTAGCCGAGTGCCACGTGAGAAGCACTTGGAAAGAGACATGGCTCCTGAATGGTGTAGTGAAGGCTGATCCTGGCACTCTGTACCTGTTAAGAGATTTATTGGTTTGGTACCAGAGTTTCTTCCAGGAGATAGCTAGACAAAGGTCATTGGATGGAGGCAGGGGAAAAGGCAACAGCAGACACTGGAAATAGCAGACATGCATGGAAAGCTGGCCCCCATCCAGTCTCTGGTCTTGCTTGAAATTCTAGAGACTGTTTGAATGGACTCCCTCTAGGTAAGAATGCCCTTTCTTCCCGTGTTTGAAGTGAGATTTCATCTCACTCCCAGCTGTAGAGCTCATTCATTCTTGTATATTCTGAGCTGTACAACTTCTCCAGCTTCTGTTTGCTTGGATAAATGAGTATACTTGCTATTTGCTCTTTGTGATAAGCTTTTTTTTTTTGGTGAAACCAGTATCTGGAAGAAAAGAACTATGCTAGCAAGCATAAGCTAAGAACTCCCCTTCTCCCTTAAGAGTAATCGGGAAAATGGCTTCCCTTCTGAACTTAGACTTGTACCTGGTGATACTTGAAGAGGCAGATAGATGTAAGTATAGTTCCATACCCCTCTTGGAAATAGGTGAGTAAAAATGCAAGCA
This sequence comes from Pseudochirops cupreus, assembly GCA_028627135.1. Classification (NCBI taxonomy): domain Eukaryota; kingdom Metazoa; phylum Chordata; class Mammalia; order Diprotodontia; family Pseudocheiridae; genus Pseudochirops; species Pseudochirops cupreus. Next base: position 209,892,774 of record CM053580.1, read on the forward strand.
CCCATTCATGACCCTCCTCTTACTTCCCTAAAGGTGGAAATTATAATCTCCTTTGGAAGAGGGGTGGACCAGATTCCAGAAGTATCTATCCATCCCACTGTTGGCCACATTTAGACATCCCATGAGGAACACCTACCTCAAACAGGACATATAGATACATATCCTACTAAACAGTAAATTTTATAGAGATAGATCATCTGTTGTTGTCGACTGATTTCAGTTGTGCCTGAATCTCTGTGACTTCATTTTGGGATTTTCTTGACAAAGATACTAGAGCGGTTTGCTGTTTCCTTCTCTAGCTCATTTTATATATGAGGAAACAGAGGCACACAGGGTTAAGTAACTTGCCCAGGGTCACACAGTTAATACAACCAGATTTGAACTCAGAAAGATGAGTTTTCCTGACTCCAGGCCCAGCATCCTCTCCAACTAACCACTTAGTGGCCTGGATACATGGGGTCACAAAGAGTCGGACACAATTGAAATGACAGAACAGCAACAACAACAACAAATTATGTATGTATGTATGTATGTATGTGTGTATACACATGCATATTTATGTTAATGTCTACATATGTACGCACACATGTAAACTATGTGTATATAACACGCATACGTGTCAAACAAACACGAAGCAGAAGAGAGGGGAGGATGGGGCATGGCATTAAGAATTACTGGATGAGGACATTCCCTCCACTGAGCCCGTCCTCTGCCTTTCCTGTAATTCACAGCCTTACGGAGCTGTCCAGAGCCCTGAGAGGCTGAATGATCGGCTCAGGGGTCACACGGCCTGTGAGTCAGAGAAGAGACAGAGCTCAGGTCCTTCTGACTCCAGGGTCCGCTCGCCCCTCCCTCTGACAGGGCGTCTCATGGGTAGTGGGGACTTTTTCTGGGGAGGACTCGATCATTGGTGGGTATGATTATTCTTTTTCATATATTTTTATATATTCTGAGTTGTGGGTGACTAGGAGCTGCACGCCTAGAGTCAGAAGAGCTGAGTTCAAGTTCAGACTCAAACATTTACTAACTGTATGACCTTGGGCAAGTCATTCAATGCTATTTGCTTCAGTTTCCTCATCTGTAAAATGAGTTGGAGAAGGAAATAGCAAGCTGCTCCAGTATCTTTGCCAAGAAATCCTAAATGGGGTCATGGAGAGTCAAATAGGCCCAAAATGGCTCAACAGCAATAAATATGAGTTGTATTTTGTTCTTCAACCCACAAAGACAACTTTTGTTCTTTGCCTTTTGTGGCCTTTCAGAGGAGTCCATGACAATTCTTTCATGATGTCATATACTTGGCTTCTGAGGTTCCTGGGTTGGGAGCAACGACGCAGAGGTAAAAAAATGTCCCAAAGGCTGCCTTGGCCCTTGGTGTCATGTTAGAGTCTCTGGCACAGGGGCTACAACCTAATGAAGGGTTATTGGATTGAACTGAAAACAAAATTCACAGAAAAACAGGGCTCCTCCAAAGGGAGAGCCATTCAAAGACATCTTCCAGAGGACAATTACAAGAGATTTCATTTAATGAGTGATTAAATGAACTGGAACTACTCTTAAGACTACCTTCATAAGACTAAAACTTCACAGTATAAATACTCAGAGTGAGAATAACAGAATCTCTGAGTTGGAAAAGACCTTGGAAGAAATTTAATTCAACCCATATCTAAACAATAATTTCCCCAATATCTCCACTAAGTTGCCAATCACAGTTTTTGCTTGAAAGCATCCAGAGAGAGGCAGAAGGAAAGAGGGAGAGAAGGAAGGATGGAGGGATAAGGAGAGGGAGAGAGGGAGGGAGGGAGAGAGAAAAAGAGAGAGAGGGAGAGAGGGAGGGAGGGAGAGAGAAAAGGGAGAGGGAGGGAGAGAGGGAGAGGGAGAAAGGGAGAGAGGGAGAGGGGGAGAGGTAGAGAGAGAGAGAGAGAGAGAGAGAGAGAGAGAGAGAGATGTATCAGCAATGCAGCATTCACAATGCCTACAGTAACTATAAGTATGCTGATATGGTTATTAATCACGAAATGTAACAGGCTCTCTACGTAAGAAATATCGCTAGAGCAGTCATTTAAATACCAGAAAACAGAGTCCCCAAATCAGAAAGTCAAAGCCAGCACAGTCATTAGGAAGTTGGCACATGTGGTTAAAGTAGCAAACACCCACATCCTCAAGCCTTCCAACAGGACAGGCTACCTCAGGCAAAGGTCCTCCTCTGCTCCTGCAGGTACCTGCTCAGGGTCCAGGCAGCTCCCAGCAGCTCCGCCCCCGCAGTCCCCGCCCCAGGCAGTCCTCAGCAGGAGCCCTTAGCAGAGATTCTGGCCCTCTCAGAGGAAAAGGAGTTTGCAGCCGCAGCAGCTGCCTCTGCCATGGCTTCCAGTCAGCCCCGCACGGAGACCAGCTTGGTTCGGAGTTCTCTGGCTCCACCCCTTTCTGCTATGTCATCAGGTTCAAGGGGCGTGGAAGATCTTCCAATCCTGGTATCTTTAGAAGAGAGAGGTCACCTATTAGTGCCCAAGGCAGCCCTGACTCTGTGACCTTGAGCAAATCACTTAACCTCCATTGGTCTTAGTTGCATTAAATGATTTCTAGAGTCAGTTTTAGTTTTATATATTTCTAGAGTCAGTTTTAGTGGTATAATGAATAGAAAGCTGGCTCTGGAGTCAAGAAGACCCAAGTTCAAGTGTACCACAGACATTTCCTCATGATTACTTGCTGTGTGATTTTGGGTAAGCCTGCCTCAGTTTCCTTAACTGTAAAATGGAGATGATAAAAACCCCTGAACTCACAGGGTTGTTATGAGGGTGGAATGGGATCATACTGATAAAAAGTGCCTAGTCCTGCATCAGGTAGGTAGAAGGCGCTGTATAAAGGCCTGTTTCTTCCCTATCCTCTCTTCTCTCCCTCCCACTTTCTAAAACTAGATTTGGGTCCCAATTTTCCAAAGGATAAGTAAATAAAACATTCATTTAAGTCTTGGCATGAGAGACGCCCAAGATTTATAGTAAGTGAAATTGACTGGATTTTTGGATGCAGAGAATTATAAAGTTGGCTTCAGAAACACAAATGACGTGTACCTCGCACTTTCTCCCATTTGTAGTGATCTCTTCTACTTCATTCATATGCATTCACTTTATTTAGAACCCTCCTTTGCCTTTTCCACATCCTACTTTGTTCCATATTTATTTGTACTCACGTATATCTTCTCTCTTAGGCTGTAAATCACCCAAGGACACGTGCATTAGGAGAAAAGAAGGGAGTGAGTCTTCACAGAGTGTCTATTATGTGCCGAGCACTGGGCTAAGCACCTTACAAGTATTAACCTATTTAATCCTCATAACAACCCTGTGCGGTAGACGCTATTATGACCCCCATTTTACAGTTGAGGAAACTGAGGCAGACAGAGGTGACCAAGGTCACACAGCCACTACGTGTCGGAGGCTGATTTGAACTCATCTTCTTGCCTCCAGGTCCAGAGCTCTATGGTTTTCTCTAGTACCATCATTTCTTCTTTATATCCTTCCCCCCTCCCCCAAAAAAAATATTAGCAGAGTTCCTTGCACATGGTAAACATTTGTCAAGGATGAGGAAATGTGGCTGGATATCTGATTCTGCCATTAACTCACTGTGTGACCTGGGACAGATCATGTCCCCTGCCTGGGAAGCAGCTTCTATATCTGTAAAATGAGGCAGTTGGATTAGATGATCACATCTCCTGATAATATTCTATGAGTCTTTGAATTCTTTTTTTTAAAACTAAATTTGCAATTTCATCAGCATAGGGAGGTCTCCATAAGAAACTTTATCTTCCACTACCCATCAACACACCTTCTCTGAAGTCTTTGCAGAGTGTCTGGGGACACTGAAAGGTTAATAACTTGTCCATGGAGGCAGGACAAATTCAGATCTTCCCAGCTTGGAGGCCAGCTCTCTATTGACTGTGCATCACCGACTATAAATTCATAGATACTTCTAAAGAGAAGAAGATTTTCTTTCTTACACTGAAAGGCATCTTTTTTTTTTCCTTAAAGGTGTAAGTCAAAAATTCTCAGAAATATTTCAGTGAGAGACAATACTATACTTGAATTCCATTCTCTGGATTTCCCTCTCTTCTTTGCAGAAGTGGCCAACTATGGAAGAAGAATGGAGCACATACTATTGGACTTCACTGATTTCTTTATTAGTTCGATGCTACTATCTTGCCCCCCCCTTTTTTATTCTTTACTACGGGCATGAGTGGTTCGGGGAGAAGGGAGAGGAATGCATTGGAAAATAAAAAAGACATAAAAAAAAAAAGAATACCAAGAGAACATTTTAAAGACTGCATTATCCCTTTGTTTCTCCAAGGGGATTTTCCCCAATCTGAATGTTTTAACTAAGAAGTAGGCATGCATAAATAATAGACTAATTAATAAGATGTTAGCAGGCTCAGAGTCGACTTCTTTTGCCCTTCTCTACCCTCCACTATTGTCAAAAGCATCACATTGATGGGGCCTCCTGGAGGTGAAGACCACGTGATTCATTTCCTGTGTTACTTATCAGGCATCTGACCAGAGAATATCCTTAGAGCAGTCATGTTCCTTCTCTCCCTTCCTCCTGTGCATCTATCTCCAACCCTTTCACTTAGGAGAGACTAAGGCAGCTGTCTCTTCATGCCTCCAATGGATTCTTTCAGCTACTGAGCTCTTAGGTAAGCAATGACCTATATAGTGTTTAATATGGAAATAGAGTCGGTATTTATTCTAGGAGAGAAAAAAACACCATTCTGCCCCACTTTCAGACCGTAACAACAGGTATGATTGGGTAAGTCGGCATTTCCGTTGACTCTGCCCTAACAGCCCAACTGCTAATGACATCAGTTTCTCTCCCAGGATTTGTAACTTAATTCAGTCAAAACCAGCCCCAGCAAGGGCCATTGCTATGCTAGGCTGTAATTCATTTGTCAGAACATGGCTGAGTTATCTAGGGTCTGAATTGGAACAGCAAATTCTTACCCAATATGCCAGCTGAAGGACCAGCCCCCATGGCTGAAATGAGTGTGCACAGGCATTCTGATGAAGCTTTTCAAAGGGATTTTTTTTTTATCTCCCCTTTCCCTAAATTCTCCAGTTGACCTAAAAAATAAAGCTTAGAATTTTTTTTTTCTTGGAAATGTAGAGCAGAAAAATTCATCCCCACTGTCTTTTGAAGGAACTGAGATACCGTACAATTGAAATGTTTTTCTATTTGAGAAAAAAATAAACAAATTCATTTCTTAGTAGTCCCATAGGTGAGTAGGAATAGCACCTTGACAAAACTAAAGAAGAAAATCTTGCTTAAAGCAAGAGAGAAGGGCCAACTCCCTCTTCCCTCCAATCTGTTCTACATACCACAGCCTGATCCTCCTTCCAGTTTCGTGACTCAATCCTTTGTAAAGAAATCTTCAGTTGCTCCCTACTCACCCACTCCCTGGGTGATGTTCAAACACCATTGCCTGACATCCAAAACTCTCCAAAATTGAACAATGTACCTAACAAGTGGTCATCCAGTCTTTGCTAAAATACTTCTGCTGACAAGGAACTCATTATCTCCCCAAGCAGTCCAGTCTACTTTGGGTAGGTCTAATGGTTAGAAAGTTTTTCCTCACATGAAGCCTACCTCTGTTTTTCTGTCATATCCACCCATTGCTTCAAATTCTGCCTCCTGGAACCAAGCAAAAGATTAACCCTCCCTTCTATTTGACAATTCTTTTTTTTTTTGAGACAATGGGGTAAGTGACTTTCCTAGGGACACACAGCTAGTAAAGTGTCTGAGGCCAGATTTGGACTCCTCAGGTTTTCCTGACTCCAGGGCCAGTGCTCTATCCATTATGCCACTTAGCTGCCTTCCATTTGATGGTTCTTGGAGATAGCCAGGGCATTCCCCACAAGTTTTGTCTTCTCCAAGGCTTCTCCAATTATTCCTCCTATGATAGAATCACAAGCCTTATCACCATCCTACTTCCTCTTCTCTGAGAACTCTCCAGCACCTAGACCTGAAAACAGTACTCTAGACGTAGGCTGATGAGGGCAGGGTACAGAGGAACCCTAGCCTCCCTAGTCCCAGACAGCAAACTTGTCTTACTGAAGCTTAAAATCCCATTAGCTTTTTGGACTGCTAACCTTCTGCTATTATACTACTGGCTCACGCTGAGTTTGCAGTCAGCCAGTTCCCAGATCTTTTCTGTCTAGCAAGCCCCTTTCTCTGTCTTGGACTGGTGAAGATGATATTTTTCAAGCCAAGGAGAATTTTTTTTTCTGTAAGAGGTAGAATTATGAAATGGATAGAGTGTTGGGAAATTAAGGTCAAGCCATTTTTCAGTCTGCTTCACAAATAAGCATGGTGCATGTTTAATAGGCCAGTGGAGAGGTTGTTTCTACTCAGCTAGAGAAAGCAGAATTATATCATAAAGTTCAAAGGCAGTGACCTTCCCAAGAAAAACCACCAAGTCCACAAAGTTGGTTTTCCATTCAACCAGGCTTTTTCTTTCTGTGCTCCTTACTCTCCCCACTTCAATAGGATTCCAGGGGGACTCTTCTATTCCTCCAAATAGCTTCCTTGTCCTATATTTGTTAAACTAGGGGGGAAAGTCTTCCATGGTGAATTAGAGGAGGTACAGTAGTTCAGCGAATGGCCATTAACTCTGTATTCAGACTACCAGGTTCAAGTCTTGCCTTTGACACTTAATTGTCCATTTGACCCTGGGCAAGTTGCTTAATCTCCCTAAGGCTCAATTTATGTATTTGTAAAAGGATGGAATTGGACTAGAAGGCCACAGAGGTCCATCCCAGCTCTGGTTCTAAAATCCTGGAAGAGACATCTCAAATGCTATCTGGAGGTATGTGAGTATCTTAAGACTTGCCCAGGAGAGCAGATCCATACCTCAGAAACCATTTAATTCAGTCCTCTCCTTTTACAAATGAAACAAGTGATACTAAGGGAAGGTTAAGTCATATGCCCAAGGTCACACAGGTAGTCTCAGAAGTAGGACCTGAAACAGGTCTTCTGATTCTAGAGCCAGGACTGGTTCCAAGTACCGCTCTGCCTCCTCTAACTCATAATGAAAGGCTTTGTTCTTAATTTAACAGGCAGGTGATGAGAGCTTTGTGGTGGCAGAGGAGTCCCTTGCAATCCTGTGTAGGCAGCTGCCTAAACTCCCTTAAGGTCAGGATGGGTTTTCAGATTAGAGAGGTGAAAAGTTCTCTCTCCCTGAGTTAACTGTCCTGATTTCATTTATTTGTCCAAATGGAGGGAGGAGAGAGTTGGAAAGCAGACCTGCAGAGGATTCTTTCCCTGATTCCTGCCCTCATCCACCTACCCATCCACCCACTGGATTCGTACTAGGGACAATGCATACTGCTAGAGTTAGTGGGAGAAACAGAAACACAACCAAGAGCTGTTTCCTTTCTCTTGAGGAGTTTATCATGCAAGGTAACAGACACAGACGAGCCTGGACCCCGGACATTCCCATTCTCCCTAGGGCACAGTCCCAGGGAAAATGCTTTTTAAGAGACTGCTTTTACCTGAGCACATGTAATGAGAGAGTTAACTGCTATGTGTTGTTCCCGTTAGATTGCTTTCACTACTTTCTTCAGGGGCAGTGCCAAGGAGAAAAGTTTCCCACACCACTGCTGAAGTCATTGGCATTTGAATTAGTGGGTGCTCCATACATACTTGTTGAAGTGATTTGAATTTCATCTTGTTGATCTTAAGGTTGTATTTATCTTTTGGCAACAAGAGAAATTAATGATAGTGCTTCAGGGAGAGGTTCTTTGAATGAATGGAGAATGGAGGAGGTGGGGTGAAAGGGAAGGCTGTAGAAAGAAATCTCATATATAAGTCCTTTTTTTTCTCCTTAATCAGAGAGGGAAAATCCAGGGATGATGCCAGGCACTGAGGAAGCACTGCCAGACTATGCCTCACCTAAGGCTTCTGATGCATTTTCCAGGTGGGGCTCATGGTTCACCTCTAACATGGCACTTTCTAGCTAGTCTCTATTCAAGGTATACTCACATCTTACCTGAGTTACTTAGGCAAGCCTGGCATGTAGGCAGAGACAGACACTTCCTAGGTCATATTATTTCAGAGGCATCTGAAAGCATGATTGCTCCCTTCTCCAAAGAAGAAGGAAAAAATTCATCCATCCAATGACCAAGTGAATGTCATGCCTTCAGAATCACAGATTTGCAAGAGAAAGAAGCAAGGCACAGCACAGTGATTATAGAACTAGGACTGGATGGGACCTCAGCTCAACTAGCCCAACCCCCTCATTTTACAGATGAGGAAACTGAGGTCCAGAGAGGTCACACAGGTACTGAGGGGATCTGAACCCAGGTCAACCTACTTTAGAGTCACCATTCTTCCTTTCTTATTTTTTTTTATTGAGTTTTTACCCAGATTGGAAGTACAGTGACCAGCTAGGTGGTACAGTGGACAGATTATAGGTCCTGGAGTCAGGAGGACCTGAGTTCAAATGTGGCCCTAGACATTGACTAGTTTAGTGAACCTGGGCAAATCACTTAACCTTGATTACCTCGCCAAAAGAAAAAAATATTAATAATAATAATCCTGTCCATAACCACTGCTAATTGGCGCCTACTCCATTTCTAACGTGGGTCTATTTGCCCCTCCTTAAGCAGCCTAGTGGGCCCTACTTCTCTAGGGCTCACCATATTGGCAAAGAATTTCACTGTTTAGCACACTGCAGCTCAGAATTCCCAAACCCAAGAGATCCCCCCAACAGCTTCCCTATAAGGGATTATAGGCATGTACTCCTGGCAACCAGTGCTATTTTGTGTACTACAGTGGTTCTTCTGTGGGAGAGACTTCTGCTGCAAGGGGTCCTTGAATCTATAAATAAGCAAAAGAGCTTCTATAGAATAAATTCTATAGAATACTGTTTTTCAACTATATATACATGCTATTATGACTTTTATAATTTAATCACTTTAAAGCATTACTGAATTAATTGCAACTTTTTTCATACACACATATAATATTACATACACGTTTCTGAGTATGTATACATAATAAATTGTTTTCCTCAATCAAAGGATAGTAATTGCATGAGGGATAAAGAAAAGTCCAGGATGAATCCTTTTTGTGCTTAGCTTATTAAGAGCGTGGTGGTGACTTCAGCCAAAATAACAAAGAATACAGGAAAGATAGGTCTTGGTTTTGGTTTCTGGTTTGTTTATTTTGGGGGGATGGGGTGGGGAGATGATGATAAATTCAATTTCCTACATGTTGAATTTCAGATTCTGACAGGACATTTCCTGGTTATATCCTATAGACAGTTAACAAATAATGAGGGATTGGAATTAAGGAGAGAAATCACCACTTGCTTTGTAGAGTGGGAGCATCTCCATAGACAACTTTTCACAGCTTTGTGTCACTTGAATCCAATTCACTTGAAGGGCAAAACATCACCCTCCTGATGTCCCTGGTTCTCTTCAAGAGAGAAGAACCAACAACAACCACAACCATAGAGGTAATTATTTCTCCTTTCAAATGACATAGTAAATTTCAAACTAACCACCTCTATGCCCTCTGAAGTTTGTATCCTACCTATTTTATGGCATTTATCACGTTCTGCTTTGTATTACAATTACTATCTCTCTCCTACTAGATTGTAAACCCCTAGAGGGCAGGGGTTATGTCTTATCTCTCTTCATATCACTCCGTAGTACTGTTACTTGAAGAGTTGACACTAGAAATGTTTATTGAATTATCTTTCAAAATCGTTCCTCAGTCTTCTCTTGCTTTGCCTAAAAAAATCCTGATGCCTTTAACCTTTATTTCTTGGTCTCTGTATTTTCTCACCCTTGACTTAACCTTATGACTCCTTGCTTAACTGTCTGAATCACTCACATCTGTCTTTATAGATTACTACATTTAAACCACTTTTCATTCACTCAAAATTCCAGGAGCAAGAAGAAAAGTCTGGAAGTTAAAGTGAGAAAAATTTTTTCTTTCATAAAAGGTGTCAGAGCAAACCTACTCAAATGTAATAATAAACCCTTGATTGTACGAATGGCTCCTGAAGAGAGCTGGAAAGGTTCTAATGGGGTGTTAAAATTGGAGATTAATTGTTGAATGAATGCCTAAGAAACTGTAATGAGCTTTTCATGTTTCCTCTTTTTATAAGTGGAGTTGAATGAGTTATGTTATTCACACTTTTCAAGTGTGAATCTTAGCTAAAGTAGCTTAATTATGTTTAGGCAAAGCCTTGTGAAAGCAACATGGTGACTTCCGAAATTTATTTTAAATATAGTACTACAAAATTAAGCCTTTCCTATTCTTAAAAAAAGTCAAATATTGTTTCTGATTTTATGAGAAACTTATTCTGCCATAAGGTAATGACTTCAGCCAGGTTTGTTTTTTACTAGATCCATGATTTCATTGATGTTGGGAACTGCCACTGAGGAAACTCCTTTTACCAATGGAGAACACCCTCTGCCTGCAATGTAAGGTTTTAGAACTGAGGCATGGAGAAGCCTTGTGCAGGATCACATAACCGAGAAGTGGGACTTGAACCCAAGTCTCCTTCATGCTAATTACTGTCTCTCATACCAGTCAGTTTATAGCATTTTAAATGGATGCACCCATGCTTGTGAAGGGAAATGCAGAAAATGCATCAGCATAAAAGACTTAAGAACTCTGATCAATGCAATGACTAACCATGTTTGCAGAGGATCAGTAATGATTCATACCACCCACGGCTTGACAAAGAGATGATAGCCTAAAATGCAGGAGGCACCCATATTTGGATATGGCCAATGTGTGAGCATGTCTTGCATGAGTATGTTTATTTATTACAAGGGTTTTTATTTGGGGGGGGGGGGGAATAGAAAACAAGTACAAATGCTTGATAATTTAAAAATTAATTTTAAAAATGCATTTATTAGCATGAAGTTCATTCAGGGAAGCCAAGGTCCAAGTCAACTGTTTGGGGTTCTCCTAAATGTCATGTGCTAGTGCAAGTGCAAGTGGATCTTTCAGAAATTCTAGATCTGACTCATACCTCATAGGCAACACATAATATGTTTACCAGGATGTCTAATAGGGCATTACAATGGGAAATTAATTGTCAGATGACTGCCTTTCACTATAATCATCATTATTAAGAACAACTTCATTAGAGCAATGAATCTCAGAGTCAGAAGATCTGAATCCTAATCCCAGTTTTGATACTTACAACTTGGCTGACCATGGGTAAGTAATTTCATCCCATTTTCGAACCTCTGTTTTCTCACCTGTAAAATGAAGGGGGTGGGAGGAGATGAGGTCTAAGGGCTCTTACACTTCTAAATCCTCTATTCAAAGTTTTATTTGATATCCTGCTAAGCAGAGCCTTAACTAGGGTAGGGCAATCAGAGTTATGCTCAAAGGTGCTGTAATGTAAAGCGTGCCAGGCACCCCTTCTACTTCCTCAATAGATGGAAACAGCTGAATTTATTATGCACTTAATAAAATAATTAGTTAACTAGACAGCTACTAGATAGCCTGCTTCCTTCCCCAGACCGGAAGTGAACTCCTAACTTGCCCAGCCCTGCCCTGTTCCTGCTAGAGGCAACTTCCCGACAAGGTCTCTGTTACCCCGACTCCATGAGGTTGTATGCCAGGTTCTCTCCTACCATTTGTCCACCCAAGGGCAAAGATCTTTCCAAGAGTTTTCTCTGCTTATTCTCATCTATTTGCCCTGATTGGGCTTAGTGATGCTCACCTCCAGGCTAGTTACTGTGCTATGACTGTGTTCAATCAAGTGTTAAGGATAAAAAAGAAAGCAAAGTTTTAAGGATTCAAACCTTACTTTAAAAAATAGAAGATTTTATACCACCAGCATCCATATAGTTCTTTAAAAGAAAATAAGACAACAGATCCTTGTTTCAAAATATAACCAAAAACCCGACCCTTCTAAAAATGCAGTGGCAGGCAAGTGCTCACAAAGCTATCATTTTTCTTATTAATGTGTCCTGTAGCTTTTAATCAAAGGGATAAATTTTAACTTACAGTAAACTGCAAAGGAATATGTCCATATTAAAAGGAGTGCCCCCTGCCAGAATAAAACCAGTCTTACTAATCTACTCCACAAAATTCATTCAGCAAACATGTTAATCACCTTCTGTGCAGAGCCCTGTGCCAGGTGTGGTTGGACATCCATGATTTAGATAAGATATTACCCTGGTTGGACAGAGCCTTTAATCCAGCAGAGGACCAAGATGCAAACACAGATGACTGTAATATACAGTATTACATGATCAGTGCAGTCGAATTGTGAAACAAAGTGCCTTGAGAGGCCGAAGGGGCTATTGGAAAGCGTGCTGGCTTTAGAGACAAAAGACTCTTCAGATCTCTGCTGTGCTTTTTTTAACCTTTTGTTGTTCAGTTGTTTTCAGTCGTGTCTGACTCTTCATGAGCCTATTTGGGGTTTTCTTGGCAAACAGACCGGAATGGTTCGCCATATCCTTCTCCAGCTCATTTTACAGATAAGTTTTTTATGTTAGAAAAGCTGTATAGGGTACATGTGTGTTTGCATGTCCTCGTATACATACACAAGTACACGAATGCATATACAATGGACTATGTGCACATACACATTAAATACACGTATGTGTGGATACACACATGCATGCTGCCTGTATGCACCCACATACATTTGCATTACATGTACTATGTACATTCAGATACATGTTATAAACCACATAACTATATGTTATGTATTATAAACCACATACATTTATGACTATATATACATACACAAGATACACAATGCATGTATGCCATGTTATATGTGTGCATATGTATATATATGCCTATATGTGGTGCACATACATAATGTATATGTGCATGTGTACATACAGAAATACACACTTATGTACACATATGCCTGGGCTGTATATACATGTATATCTATGCACACAGACATGTATTATACATTTATTTAAACATGCATACACACAATGGAGACCATGTGGAGTAGTGGCTTAGAGATCCGGGCTTGAAGTCAGGATCAGCTAAGTTCAAGTCTGGTCCTTACATAATGCTGACCATGTGACCATGGGCAACCCACTTAACACCTCAGTGTTCTAAGCAGCTGTCTAAGACTGTCTTTTAGAGAAGATGGCGATTTCCCCTGTTGGAGAGAGCTTCCTCATTTGGGAATTTGCTATTATACCCATGAAATAAAATATCCCATCCTTACACTTAACAGTCTCCCTATAAATAAACAGGAAAATATCTCTATCTCTATAGAACAGTCAACACAAGGACGACCAACTTTGATAAACTGGACTCTTCTCAGCCACGCACAGTTATAAGACATCTCTAAAAGTCTTAGGATGGAAGGAGATGTCTACATTCAGAGAAAGATCTAGAAAGAACATGGAGACTGAAGAAAACTACATGCTATCGTTCTTTTCCATGTTGGGTTCTGTTTCCTCTTTCCCATTGTTCACTCCATTGACTACAACCCTTCTATACAACCGGACTAATGTCCAATGTGAAAGTATTTGCGGATCCTGTACTTGACTGCGTGCTGCCATGGGGGGAGGGGGGGAGAGGGAGGGGAGAAAATCTGAAACTCAAGGGACTCTGGAACTGAATCTTGTAAACTAAAAGTAAATAAACAAATCAATTTAAAAAAGAAAAGAAAACAAAGAAAGATCAACACAAGATCGTATTATACCTCAGCACTTTGATCTGTTTATGATTTCTTCAGTGTGTATATTCTTTCAAATACTCCAAAATCTATCCTTCTCCATCCTGTAAGACTCTTTTTGTCTTCCTGGGGCCACCATGTAGATGAGGGGTTCCTGAGCTGGGGTCTCTAAACTCGTTTTTACACTCTTTAAATATCTATATTTCAATATAATTGGTTTCCTTCCTTCCCATGGGTTTTATTTTATGCTTTTAAAAGCACGATTCTGAGAAGGGTTCCCTAAGCTTCACTAGACTGCCCAAGGAGTCCGTGGCACAGAAAAGGTTAAGGACTCCTGGCCTGGATCTCTTGGCATTACATGGAGAAGCAGGTGAGCACTCAGTGTGTTCATCAGTTTCCCCCTGTTGTGCTAAATGAATGATCCCCCTCCTTTTCCAATTCTACAGCTCATAGCCGACATTTATATAGTGCTGTATAGTTTACAAAGCACTTTACAATCTTGTTGCTTTTGGATCCTCATAATAACTCTCTAAGAAGGCAAGTACAAGCATTTTTACAAGTAGGTAAACTGTACTCTGAAATGTAGCAAGGATGCGTTTGCCCCAGGTTTCCTTTCCTCATTACGCTTTGCTTGGCTTAATTGAGTTTGCATTGCCTGGATCACATCCATTAATAGTCAAAGGGGCCATCTTGAAGCAGTAGGAGAGCCCATCTCCATCTTGGAGAATGGGAAGAAAAAGCATCTGGGATTTTTAAAAAAATATGCCAATGGATAATCCCCAGTGTGGATAACAGAGAGCTGACTATGTATGCTCAGGCGAATTTTAGTTGTATTCTTGCTGTTAAATCTTAGCAATACACAAATATATTTAACAGATAGGCCACTCAAATAGATAGGCTTATGAACTATAAATAATGTTGTAGCTCTAGAGGGGCAGTTAGGTGGCACAGTGGATAGAGTAGTGAGCCTGTCGTCAAGAAGATCTGACTTCAAATTCAGACTCAGACACTAGCTGTGTGACCCTGGGCAAGTCACTTAACCCTGTTTGCTTCAGCTTCCTCAATCTGTAGAATGAATTGGAGAAGGAAATGGCAAACCACTCCAGTATCTTCACCAAGAAAACCCCAGATGGGGTCATGAAAGTTGGATATGACTGAAATAACTGAATAACAAGTAGCTCTAGGGCATACATTTCACAGATAGGGAGATAGAGGAAGATAGAGAGAGAGATAGATGGATGGATGGATGGATGGATGGATGGATGGATGGATGTGAGAGAGAAAGAGAGAGAGAGAGAGAGAGAGAGAGAAGGAGAGAGAGACAGAGAGAGAGAGAGAGAGAGAGAGAGAGAGGGAGAGAGGGAGGAAGAGAGAGAGAGAGAGAGAGGGAGAGAGGGAGGGAGAGAGAGAGAGCACACATTTATGATATGCTTAGTAAACTCCAGGTACTGTGCTAGGCACTGGGAATACAAATGCAAGTAAGCAAGACAGTCCCTGCCCTCAAAGAGCTTATCTAATGGACAAAGACAACTCATAGAGGGAAATGGCAAAGCTGGATGAGGCGCTTGTCGAGTGGCATGCTGTGCAAATAAATGATAGGGGATTTATTAAGTGCTTACTGTGTCACGCACTATGATAAATATTGAGGAGATAAAAACAAGACGGTCTCTGTCTGCAAGGAGCTTATAGTCTAATGAGAGAAGACGACTCATAAAAGAGAGCTACAAAGTTTGAGGTGGGGAGGGGACCAATGTGGAGGAGGAGCAGAGCAGAGCGTGAGCAGACAGCTAAATGAGCAAGGTGACTAGGTATCCTTAAGATACAGTTCTCTGAAGCCGTGACTCACCAATCAAGCAAGTCATTCTTAGGTGGTCAAGGTATATGTCATGGAGGTAGCTCAGATCCAGCTTCAGACTTACTAGCTCTGTAACCCTGGGGAAGTCACTCACTAGCTCTTTGCCTCAGTTTACTTCACTATAAAATGGAGCTAAAATAGCACCTACTTCGCAGGGTTGTTGCGAGTTTCAAATGAGATAACTGTAAAAAGAGCTTAGCATAGTGCCTGACACCTGGGAAGTGCTGTATAAATGCCTAGTCCCTTTCTTTCCCCCTTCTTGGTAAGTTCACCTATCTGAGCCACCCAGGGGTGGAGTTCAAGGTTGCAGTGGAAGAGAGATGAGGGTGACAGACCAGAGTGTAAACAACGAGAGGAGATGGCGCTGTCCAAATACTAACTTATTGTTTAGTCATTTTTCAGTCATGCCTGGCTCTTTGTGACCCTATTGGGGATTTTCTTGTCAAAGATACTGGACTGGTTTGTCATTCCCTTCTCCAGATCATTTTACAAATGAGGAAACTGAGGCAAACAGGGTAAAGTGACTTGCTCAGGGTCACCCAGCTAGTAAGTGTCTGAGGCCAAATTTGAACTCAGGAAGAGGAGTCTTCCTGACCCCAAGTCTAGCATCTACCCATTGTATTACTTGGCTTACGTGCAAAAGGATACATGCCAAACTTCACCATGTAGCTGAGATAAAAGGTCATAATAAACAAGCATTTCAACTAACCAGCTACATGACTTTGGGTACTTTATGTTTCTGGGCCCTGGTTTCCTTATCTATTAAAAAAAGCAGGGAGGCAGAGGCTGGACCAAAGGATTCCTTCTGATTTTCTATGATCTCTAAACTAAGGGTCCTACATACAGCCCCAGGATTTCTGGAAGTGCCTAGTGGACATAATCTAATAATGACAGCAGGTTGGCAAGACTCTTTTGGAAAGAGCCAGCGGCTTGTCTGAATATGGGAGCATTCTCACAATGTCTTCTGTAGCCTTCTCTCAACCAAAACTCAGTGCTGACTTCTCTGAATGTTGGCAGTAGAAGAGAAAGGACCAGATTAATCAAGAGAATAAGGTCAAGGAGTCATAGGATTTCTTTCTTTCTTTTTTTTTTTTGCTTTTTGGAGGTGGGAAGGCAGGGTAATTGGGATTAAGTGACTTGCCCAAGGTCACATGGCCAGTAAGTATTAAGTGTCTGAGGCTGGATTTGAACTCAGGTCCTCCTGAACCTAGGGCTGGTGCTCTATTCACTGTGTCACCTAGCTGCCTCGGTCATAGGATTTCAAGTTCCAAGAAAACCTGGAGCTCAATTGATCTGACCCCTTCATTTTACAATAGTCTAGTGAATCAGAGGAGGTCCCTTGGCAGAACAGAATGAGGTGTGGGGACGGCAAAGGGTGATTTTGTACTCATGCTTAAAGATGAGTTACTAGAGGGGCAAGTTCTCTAAATGAAATTTCTAAAACACCAAACATTTGGGGCAAGGCCTGGCAAATGGATGACTAATAAGAAATAGCTAATAAAACTTGGCTTCAAACCAACGTCCCAAGAGACCTCTTCCTTCACAATGCTGCCCATTGATGGAGCCCAGGTGTAGGCAGCACAAGGTCATTTTCATTTCCCCTTCCTGTGCCTGCCTTTGGCCTCCCTCCTGCTTCAGTCCCAAGGGGTTGCTAGTTCAGGAAACTGTTGTAGTTTGGGGAGAGCACAGAACAGTGTAGAAATATGGGGGAGCTACAGGGAAGCCAAAGGCTTTCCCCCTCATCTTACCCCTAAAAGCAGATCTTGTAACAAGACACTCTAACAAACTCTTCTGGTTAATCCCTTGGAGGATATATTTTCACCCACAGCTTGAGCAAAATTTTCAAGTAGCCAAGGATTCTTTTTTACTTTGCTATTGTTTTCATGCCCCCTTCCCTCCCCTCTGAAAGCTCCATCTTCCTCTCTCCTCTTGTCTGATCCTAAGCTAACCATTTCACTAATAAAGTACTGTGTTTAAAGTCAGAGGACACAGGTTCAAATTCCATGTCTGATGCTTTCTACCTATGCGACCTTGAATAAATCATTGTTCTCTTTAGGTTTCACCTTCCTCAGCTGTAAAATGAGAGAGCTGGTCTAGGTGGCCTAATTCCAGAATTAAATCTGTCATCCTACAATCTGATGTGACCTATACGAGCCTCAGTTTTCCATGAAATGGGGATAACAGTGCTTACAAGATTGCATGGGTAGGTTGTGATTAAGAATTTTGGAAAACTTAAAATGCTGTTGTTGCTGTTCCTATTATCAGTCCTTCAGTTGTAGGGAGGGCAAGGCCCTGAGGATGTACAGGAGTCTTAAGAGCAATCTCTGCTCTCCCTTCCTTAGTGGGTGTTTGCATTCTACCAGATGCTTCTGAAGACTGAAAAACCTTCAAGACAAAAAGCTCTGATGTTGCTATTTTGTACCCTATGGAGTGGAAAAGGATAGGAAAGCATTTAGGGTTTACTGTTTTCCAAGCTCTAGGGATACAAATAGACAAGAGAGACAGTCCCTGATTTCAAAGGGTTCACCTTCTAATTATGGGGAACGATGCACATAGGAAGGTTCAGCTTTTGGACGGATAGAAAGACTCAGGAGTCCAGGAGAGAAAAATTGGCAGCATAGATAGTGAGGCCCATTAAACCTTGGGAAGCAAAGGAAGGGAAGATGGACCTGGAACCAGTGACTGTCGGAAAGGGAGTAAGCCTTGGAACAAAACAGAGTTGTGGGTTACTCCAGGGAGGTGATGGCACGAAGAGTCAGCAACCAGGTGGAGGAGAGGAGTCAAGGGTGTAGTGAGAGCAGAGGGAGGGGGGCTAGGGAGACAGAAAGGACAGACCCTGAATCTGGGCTATTGCTGGGCTTTGGGGCTGCTGGTTAGTTTCTATTGGGAGAAAACTATCATATAGTGGTTGAAGGAGTTGCTTCTTCCTTGGGGTCTTCTATTCTCTTGCTACACCCTCTCTTAGTGATCTCCTCAGGTTCCGTGGGTTGAAATATTATCTTTATGCACATAGCTCCCAGATCTACAAAGCTAAGTCTAGTCTTTGCTGAGCCACAGTGAAATATTTCTAACTACCTTTTAAACATTTCAAACTAGATATTCTGTAAGTATCTGAAACCCAACATGTCTAAAACAGAACTCATCTTCCTCCCAACTTTAGAAATGGCCTGTTTCTATCCATGGCACCACCGTTATCTTTCCATTTACCAAGGTTCACAACCTTGGCATTATCTTTGGCATGATCTTATCACTTTCTTACCTCACGTGTCTAATAAGCTGCCAAAACTTGCCATTCTCTCTCCACAAGATCTCTCACCTCTTTCTCTTCTCTCTACTCACAGAGAAATCACCCAAGTTCAAGCCCTCATCAGTTTTCTTCTGAACCTCTATAACCTCCTAATTGGTCTCCCTGTCTCAAGTTTTTTTCTTCTCCACAGAAATACCAAAATAATTTTTCTTTTTCTTTTTTCAGGGTGGGGGACATTATTTAGTTTAAACATTATTTTAAAAAACTTTTGGATTCCAAATTCTTTCTCTCCCCAGTCACTCCATCCATTGGGAAGGCAAGCAATATGTTATCAATTATACATGTGAAATTATACAAAACACATCTCCATATTAGTGATGTTGGGAAAAGGGCAAGAAAAATACAGAGAGTGAAAAAATGATGCTTTAACTTACAAGTCATCAGACCTCTCACTGGAAATAGTGTTTTTCATCCTCAGTCTTGTGGAATTGTCTTTGATCATTGAGTTGTTCAGAGTAACTAAATCTTTACAGTTGATCATCATTATAATATTGGTGTTACTGTGCACAGTGATCTGCTGGTTCTTCTCATTTTACTCTGCATCAATTCAAATAGATGTTCCCAGGTTTTTCTGAAAGTATCCCCTTTGTCATTTCTCATAGAACAATAGTATCCCATCATAATCATATACCATAACTTGCCCTGCCATTCCCTGATTGATGAACATCCCCTCCAACTCTTTGCCACCACAAAAAGGGCTGCTATATTTATATCTTTTTTTCTTTTTTCTCTGATCTCTTTTGGATACAGACCTCATAGGGGTATTGCTAGATCAAAAGCCATGCACAGTTTGAAAACCTTATAGTGTAGTTCCAAATTGTCCTCCAGAATGGTTGGACCCATTCACAATTCTACCAACAGCACTTTATTATCTATAGTTCTCAACATTCCCTCCAGTATTTTTCATTTTCCTTTTCTGTCATATTAGCCAATCTAGTAGATGTGAGGTAGCACCTCAAAGTTATTTTAATTTGCATTTCTCTAATCCAACAGAAATTTAAAGCATTTTTTCATATGACTATAAACAGCTTTGATTCCTTCTTCTGCAAATTGCCTATTCATATTCTTTGACTATTTATCAATTGTGGAATAGATTTTATTTATATAAATTTGACTCAATATTTTATATATTTGAGAAATGAGGCTTTTATCAGGGAAACTTGCTATCAAAATATTTCCCAGTTTCCTGTTTCCCTTCTAATTTTGTCTGCATTGGTTTTGTTTGTGCCAACCCTTTGTAATTTTATGCAATTTTGATTATATAATTTTATGTAATCAAAATTATCCATTTCACTTCCTATAATCCTCTCTATCTCATTTAGTCATCAACTCTTCCCTTATCCATAGATCTGATAGGCAAAATTTTCCATGCTCCCCCAATTTGCTTATCATATCACCCTTTATGTCAACATCATGTATTCATTTTGACCTTATCTTGACAGATGGTCTGTGCTTAACTTCTGCCAAATTGCTTTCTAGTTTTCCCAGTAATTTTTTGAAATAGTGAGTTCTTGCCCCCAAAGCTTGGATCTTTGGGTTTATTAAACACAGTATTACTATAGCCATTTACTATTGTGTATTGTATACCTAATCTATTTTACTGACCAACCATTCTATTTCTTAACCAGTACCATACTATATCGATGATTACCACTTCCCAATATTGTTTGAAATCTGTTTTCTGTTCTTTTTTCCTCCTTTCCTCTTCCTCTCCATTTTTTCTTTGCACTGCAATATTTCCTTACAAATTATATTTCTTATAAATTATATAATGACAAATATTAAATTATTCATTATAAAAATGGCAAGTTTTCTAATTTTGCTGTTGTTTTTGGTCAATCATGTCTGATCTTTTCACCCCATTTGGAGTTTTCTTGGTGGATATATTGTAGTGGCTTGCCATTTTCTTCTCCAGCTCATTTTACACACAAGGAAATGGAGGCAAACAGAGTTAAGTGACTTGCCCAGAGTCACATAGCAAGTGTCTGAGGCCAGATTTGAACCCAGGAAAATGAATCTTTCTGACTTCTGTCTTGGCACTCTATCCACTGTGCTGCCTAGCTGCCCAAAATTATCTACTATTTCCTTATAAATGATATACTTTAAATTATCTAGACATTATCCAATCATTGGATCTAAAGGCTATTTCCATTGTGTTGTATGGATGTTTTTGTTTTTGCTACTACAAATAGAACAGTTAGGAATATTTTTGTACTAAAAAGTCCCATCTTTTTTCATTTTTATGATGCTTTTAGATGAAAGTCATAGCAATGGAATTGCTCTGTCCAAAGGTCTGATTTTGTGATTTTTTTCATTGCATATTGCCCCATTGATCTCCAGTGGTCTCAGTGACAGTGTATTAGAGTAAGAAGCTCAGTATTGTGCTTGAAAGATGCAGGGTCAGCAAATGGAATTCATTTTGTGAGTGCACTTAAATTCAAATCATCATATTCAAATAAGGCAGAGTTAGTCATAGATGGAGAGCTAGAAGGGACTTTGGAGGTTATCTAGTACAACCTCTCAATTTATAAATAAAGAAAAAAGAAGTTCAGAGATTAAATAGCTCACCCAAAGTCACACAAGTAGTAAGAGAAGGAATCAAAATTTGAATCCAGATCCTCAGGCACTCAGTTTAGCAAGTTTTTCACTTAATCAGATGTCACCTCAGCATCCTATTTTCATACTCCTGGAACAGTGTCATCAAGGTAAGAGAGCATTTTTCTTGTTTCCTACACTATGAAAAATATTTCTGAGATAGAGACTTGACACTGTCTCCCCAAGGAACTCCCTCGTCAATTGAAATCAACTCAAAAACTAAGATTAGAAGAGACTAACAATTAAAGGTATCTTAGCAATGGACTAGTTCCCATCTCTCATTTTACATATGAGAAAACTGAGGTCCATCAAGCTAGAGTGATTTGGCCAAGGGCATGCAGCTAATTAGAAGCAAAACTAGTACTAAAATCCTGGTCTTCTGATTCCAAGGCCAATGATCTTACCATTTCAACTCACTATTTCCTGAGGTTCTAAAGGAAATATACTATCAGAGTCACAAAATAATGGAAGATATACCCCAAGCTGAGACCCAAAGAGGTTTTGTGACCTGCTGACAGTCACACAGCTAACTGGTGACAGAGCTGGGTTTAAAAAAATTATAAAATTGTAGTACTGGGAGGGATTTTCAACAATACCAAGTCTGACATTCATCCTTATGTAACCTTGTATAACTCCAATTGGGTGACACAATAGAGGCTTTCTTTCACAAAAATCAGACAGGCCAGAAATGCTTAAAGTTAAATAAATGCTTTATTATAGTAGATTTTTCTTCCAGAATTTAATTTTTCTTTTTCTCAATTACATGCAAACGAAAATTAACATTCATTTTTTTAAATTTTGAGTTCCGAATTCTCTTCTTCCTTGAGAAGACAATTTGCTATAGATTATATATGTTTAGTCATGCAAAACATTTCCATATTAGCCATGTTATAATAGGTTTTAACTCACACAATGGAAAACAGAGACTAGCATGAGAAACCCAGGAGCAGAGATGGGGTGGGGGTGGGGGAAAGAATATGACAACAAGGAGAGAAGGGTTTAGGGCAAAGGATACCAAGGGTAATAGTCACTTAAGGAGGTCAGAGAAGTCATCAGAACATAAGTGCAATGGTCTTGAGGCTGCAGCAAGAGGAAAAAAGAGGTTGAGCGATCATCTTGTAAGATACCACCCTCAGATTTGACACATTCAGTTTTCTAACAAGTTTAGATCGCTCCTAGTTGATGACATGGATATTTGGGTCCTTCATCAGGGCAATCTAGTGATGGGAGGGTAGGGTTGAGGGTTTGTAGGATCTTACTTAGGCATATATGACTGTTTCCTCAGCTCTGATATCAGAAGGATGGAAATGTTTGAGACTGTCCAGGGGGAACCCCTGTTATATAAAAGGACTACACCAAATTACCAAAAGTTTAGAGAAAAGGGTAGAAAAAAGGGAGTCTTGGGCAGGGGAAACACAAAGGTCCATAATAGATGAAGATTTTCAGAAGAGATTCAAGGTCCCAAATCAGAAAGACGTTTTCTTTTTAAAAAAAAAAATTATTTATTTGTAGTTTTCAACATTCATTTCCACAAGATTTTGAATTACAATTTTTTCTTTCCCCTACCCCTACCCCAAAATAGCAAGCCTACTGAATAACCCTTCCCACGATCTGTTCTCTCTTAAATCCCCCCCTCCCTTCAAGCCCCTAACTTTCTAGTACAGCAAGATGGGTTTCTATATCTCAGTACCTGTGTATCTTATTTCCCAGTTGCATGTAAAAAATAAATTTTTAAACATTTGTTTTTAAAACTTTGATTTCCACATTCTTTTCCCCTTCTCCCTCCTCACCCACCCCCACTGGGAAGATAAGCAATTCAATATAGGTTGTACATATATAGTTACCCAAATCATTTCCATAGTAGTTATATTGTGAAAGACTTACTATATTTCCCTCCATCCTATCCCACCCCCCACTTATTCTATTTTCTCCTTTGACCCTGTCCCTTTTCAAAAATGTTTGCTTCTAACTACCCTCCCCCCCAATTTGTCCTCCCTTCTATCCTCCCTGCTCTTATCCCCTACCCCTCTATTTTCCTGTAGGGTAAGATACCCAATTGAGTGTGTATATCATTCCCTCCTTAAGCCAAATTCAGTGAGAACCAGGTTGTCCCATTCCTTTTCACCTTCCTGTTCTTCCCCTCCATTGTAAGAGTTTTCTTTTGCCTCTTTTATATGAGATAATTTACCCTAATCTATCTCTCCCTTTGTCCTTCTCCCAATATATTCCTCTCTCACCCCTTAATTTTATTTTTTAAATATCATCTCTTCATATTCAACTCATCTTGTGCCCTCTGTCTATGTATACATGAACATACAAATGCCCATACTCATATATATATATATTTATCTACACATACATCCTCCTATACATACATATATGTATGTATACATACATATACACACATTATATAAACATATATAAAATATTTATATATATATATATATTCCCTTCAGCTATCCTCATACTGAGAAAAGCCCCATGAGTTACAATGATCATTTTTCCATATAGGAATGTGAAAAGTTCAACTTTAATAAGTTCCTTATGATTTCTTTTTCCTGTTTACCTTCTTGTGCTTCTCTTGCTTCTTGTATCTGAAAGTCAAATTTTCTGTTCAGCTCAGTTTTTTTTCATCAAGAATGCTTGAAAGTTCTCTATTTCAGTGAATGACCATATTTTTCCCTGTAGCATTATACTCAGTTTTGCTGGATAGGTGATTCTTGGTTTTAGTCCTAGCTCCTTTGACCTCTGGAATATCATATTCCAAGCCCTTCGATTCCTTAGTGTAGAAGCTGCTAGATCTTGTGTTACCCTGATTGTGTTTCCGTAATACTTAAATTGTTTCTTCCTGACTACTTGCAGTATTTTCTTCTTGATCTGAGAACTCTGGAATTTGACTTTAATATTCCTAGGAGTTTTCTTTTGGGGATCTTTTTCAAGAGGCAATTGGTAAATTCTTTCAATTTCAATTTTGCCCTCTGGTTCTAGAATATCAGGTCAATTTTGCTTGATAATTTCTTGAAAGATGGTGTCTAGACTCTTTTTCTGATGATGGCTTTCAGGCAGACCAATAATTTTTAAATCATCTCTCCTGAATCTATTTTCCAGGTCAGTGGTTTTTCCAATATTTCACATTCCCTTCTATTTTTTGTTTGGATCTGTTTTACAGTATCTTGATTTCTCATAAAGTCATTAGCTTCCAGTTACTCCAATCTAATTTTGAAGGAGTTATGCTCTTCAGTGAGTTTTTGAAATTCCTTTTCCAGCTGGCAAATTCAGCTTTTTAAAGCATTTTTCTCCTCATTGGCTTTTTGAGCCTCTTTTGACATTTGAGTTAGTCTATTTTTTAAGGTTTTATTTTCTTCAGTGTATTTTTGGGTCTCCTTTAGCAGGCTATTGACTCACTTTTCATGATTTTCTTGCATCATTCTCATTTCTCTTCCCAATTTTTCCTCCATTTCTCTTACTTGATTTTCAAAATCCTTCTTGAGCTCCTCCATGGCCTGTAACCAATTCATATTTTTCTTGGAGGCTTTTATTGTAGGAGTTCTGACTTTGCTGTCTTCTTCCTGCTCCATGCCTTGATCCTTTCTGTCCCCCAGAAAGGATTCTATTGTCTGCTTGTTCTTCCTGTGTTTGCTCATCTTGCCAGTCAATTACTTGACTTTTGAGTGCTTTGCTACAGTAGAACTCTGCTTCTAGAATGGAGAGAGCTATGTCCCTAATTGCTGGGGTTTTTGCAGCTGCTGGAGCTATTAGATGCGCACCCTCTCAACAGCCCCCACATGCTCTGGCTCACTGGTTACACACCCCAGGACCACCACCCAAGATTATGATCTGGATCCAAGCAGGTCAAAGCAAGAGCGATTACCCTCTGAATGGTCATTTGGCCCCCCTATGATCTGCAGGCCAGGAGCTCTGGAAGCAGCCACACAGCCACTGTATGTCTGCTGCTTCTTGCTCTTGGGGTAGCAGCTGGACTGCACTCCCCCTGTTCCAAAAACATTCCACACTAACCTTTTACTTTGTGTTTAGCATTTGTGGATTGAGAAGTCTAGAAACCTCTATAGCGGCTGGTGATTTATTCTCCTGAAGTCTGCTCCAGCAGTCTCTGGTCGGGCTGCCCTGGGGCTAAAACCCTGGCTCAGTTGGGACTGCTTTCAGCTCCCAGCTAGGTGCTATGAACCCTTCCTGCTGGCCTGCCAGGCTTCCTTCAACAGGAGATTTGTTTCTTCCTGTTACATTGTTGGTTCTGTAGCTCTAAAGTTTGTTTAGAGTCATTTTTTTACATATATTGGAGGAGGTGGACACTGGAGCCATGCAGAATTCCTGTTTCTACTCCATCATCTTGGCTCCTCCCCCCAAGATGTTTTCTTTTTCCTGTACTATCACACTTCCTAATTTTGCAGATGAGGATGTTGGATCTGTAAGAAGTTAAAAGTAATTTGTCGAGAAGATTCCATTTAAAGTAATGACAAAAGGAATAAAACTTTCGGGAGTCAATTTACAAAAGCATACCCAATCTTGGCTAGATTGAAATACAAAAACTCCTTAAAGAAATAATGCAGAGCTTAAATAGCTGTAGGACTAATCAATGTTCCTGGCTAGGCAGTGCCAATATATAAAAATAACAACACTCTCAAAGTTAATTTACAATTTTAAAGTTATACCAAAGTATCAAAAGAATATATAATAGAGTTAAAAATAAATGACAACATTCATTTGGAAGAACAAA
>CM053580.1:209919431-209961487 GCA_028627135.1 Pseudochirops cupreus
AGAATTAGAAATAATGTAACTCAATAATGTTTGGTAAACCCTAAAACATAAATTTCTTGAGAAAAGAACTTCCTATTTAATGAGAACTACTAGGAAAAGTGGAAAGCAGTCTAGTACAACTAAGGTGAACTATTACTTTACATTCCACAATAAATTCAAAGAAGATAGGTTACCTGAATATTAAAAGTGATACCATTAAAAAAATCAGAGGAGAAGCAGTTAATATAGGTTTCACAGCTATGGATAAGAGATTATTTTTTAACCAAACAAGGAATAGAGGCAAGTATAAAAGATAAAATAAGTAATGTTGATTATATGAAATTGAAAAAAATGCACTAACAAAATTAATGCATCTAATTTATAGAAGGTAGCAATTGAATGGGGAAAATATTGGTTTCAAATATCTCTGGTAAGAATTCAGTATACAAGATACAGAGACAAGTAACAGAAAAATATAAAAAGTAAAAGTCATTCCTTAATATATAAATGATCAAGGGATATGGAAAAAGTTTTCAAAATAAGAATGGCTGACCATTAACAACTACACGAAAGAATGTTCCAAATCAGTGGTGTCAAACTCAAATAGAAGCAGAAGCCACAAAACATATTTCCACATTTGCCACTGACTCAGTTTTAAAATGTAATGCCGCCTATATGTTATTGTATTTTTAATTATTTCATTAAATATTTTCCAATTATATTTTAATTTGGCCCAACTGCACCGGCCTGTGCTTCATACCTCTGCTCCAACAACAATAGGAGAAATACAAATCAAAACAATCCTGAGGTTTTGCTCCCTCCTAGCAAACGTCGGAAACGATAAAAGACGGGAATCATCAGCGCAGGGGGAGCTGCGGAAGAGGGGGGCGTGAGAGAGAGAGACAGAGAGAGACGCACAGAGAGAGAGAGAGAGAGAGAGAGAGAGAGAGAGAGAGAGAGGAAGAGAAAGAGAGAGAGAGGGAGAGAGAGAGAGAGAGGGAGAGAGAGAGGGAGAGAGAAAGAGAGAGATAACAAAAAAAAACAGAAACAAAGTACATGCCCATCAATTGGGAAAAGGCAAAAAAAAAATTGTGTTACACAAATTCAATGAAATATTACTATAATAAATGAATACAGAAAAACATTGAAAGATCTGGATGAAAGGATACAGAGTGGGGTAAGCTGAGCCAAGAAAACTGAATATATCACTATAACAATGTGGATGGAAAGAACAACCACACACAAAATAAAATTAAAAAAATAAAATCATCATGGCTCAAAAGAAGAGATATGGGAAGGTAACTCCAACACGCCCCTTTGAGGAGTGGAGAGGTTCACAGGCTATACATTGCATAGGTTTTCAGTCTTTTTCAATGTCTTGATTGATTGATTTGTTGACTTTTTCTTCCTATATTTATTTTCTTTTTTCTTTGATCTAAAAAATGCCATTTTCTATATAGGGTGGCTCTCTGGGAGGAGGAGGAAGATACTGGGTAAAACTGTGATGATGTTAAAAAAGAGTAGCAATAACTTAAAAGAAATTACAAACAAGATGATATAGAACAGCATGGAAAGACTTCTGTGAACTGATGCAAGGCGAACTAAGCAGAGCCACAAGGAAAACAATCTATATAATTACTGTAACAATGTAAAGGGAAAGGATCGCAACAAAATAACTGAGGTGGAATGTGGTTTTGTGAGTTTGTTATGAATTGGGAATTTATTAAGAACATATTTGGTCCAAAGAGGAAATATGAGAAGACACTTTCCCCCCCTCCTTTGCAGATCTGGGAGGGGGCAGGGAAGGGAGATATCTATGAATAAGAAATATTGCATAAAATGTCAGATTTTTTCTATGTCTTGATTAAATTTTTATCAATTTTTTATCTTCTTCCTTTTTTAAAAAATTCATTATGATAGGGAATGGGTCCTCTGAGCGTGGAGAGAAAGAGAAATGCAGGGAAAAATCTCAGTGATGCAAAACAAACAATGTCAGCAAAAAATATCTTTTAAAAAACTAACTTGTCCGGGATCCAAGTCAGCTTGTGGTAGATTGGAGACCACAATTTAGATCTCCTGATTCCTTCTAGGCACACTTGTCTTGCAGTAATTGGACACCTGTAGTCAAGAACCTTTGAGTTCAAATATGGTCTCAGATCCTTACTAGCTATGAGACCCTGGACAAGTCACTCCACTTCAATCTGCCTTAATTTTCTCAGCTGTAAAATGAGAATAGTTAACAGTATCTATCTCCCAGGGCCGTCGTGAGGATCAAATGAGATATTTGTAAAATGCTTTACAAACCCTAAAGCACCATATAAAAGGTTGTTATTATTATCATTATTAACTTGGTTTAGTAATAATTATTTATTAATAATTAACTTACTACTACTATTACAACACTACCACATTAACCCCTGGTTTACATTAGAGGTGTTGGATTTGCTACCTGGGAGACCACATGTGACCCACAGAATTTCCAAGTGGGACCTGAACCATGTTACAATGCAGCTGGGAAATGTTAAGAGAATAAATAAAAATACAGCCCAGATAATGTAACATTGTGGTTTTCTATGTCAATGTGTGACTAATCTATTTCTGTTTGAGTCTGATACCTCTGGTTTGCCCAATCAGAGTTTTACAAGACTCTAATACTCTCCAGGACTTCCATTTTTTCCCCCATAAACTGAACAGCTGTGTGCACATGGTATCTAATCAAATGGAACTGTGACCTCATCTTCGGGGGCATTCTTTCCAATTATGCAAGAAGCAACCCATCCACACCCACCCATCATGTGTGCAACTCTAGTCTGTATCTTCCCTTGGTTTTACCATGGGAGGTCCAAATAATGAGCTGGGTTGAGTTACATGCCATCCATTTCAGAGGCAGAGGAAGGAGGAGTGCTGAAGGATGAAGTATCTCCTTTTAATGGTCATTGAGTGGGTCACTCTTACTGCCTCAGTGGCCAAACCTCTCCCATGTAGCTTGGCTGCAACACTCTCCCCACTCAACCCCTACCTTTCAGCAGTTTTGTCAAAGAACTACCAAGGGATTGATGAGTCACCTCAAAGTATCAAGTCCTTCAGAGCTGAGCCATACAACTGATAGCTCATCAGGAGGTCACACAGGCCAAGGGAAGTCGGGAGGGCATTTATCTATTTTTCCACATTATACTGGGTTTCACCTCCACTCTTCTCATGGTTTTAGCAGGGCAAGGCTGCTTACAATCAATCCTTCTTTGTAAGATTTTACAAGCAAGTTTATATTGTAAACCCATGTTGCTCTTGGTTTCCATATTTCTCCCTTGGCAAGTAATTCATGTGTGCTAATTCTGGCAGTTTTTAGATTCTTTTGCTCCCCTTGTTATAGTAATGTATATATTGGTTAAATTTCAGTGTGAAATTGTTATAACAAGTATCTTCATGTTGTAACAGGCTTTCTCCATCCATTGTCTGGGTGTTTGCACCAATAACATTTAAGTAACTGGTAAGAATTACTTTAATTGCATAGAACATCTTTTTTTTCTTATTTCTATTCTTCCAACTTTGTGCTAATTTTGATCTTTGCTCTAACAAGTCTGTGATACAGACTCTGTATAGACAACTAATTCAGGAATGGTTCCCACATCAATAATGAATTTTTTCTCTTGGTCCATTAAAATATAATCAGTTTTATTTTTACTGTTACAAAGTGCTGGGCACATCTAGTGCTTTCTGATTCTTTGCTTGAAGAAAGTATTCAGAATCTATAGGCATCCTGAAGACTATCTGTAGATTATAAGTCTCTGGCCTTTCCTGTTCCTTACTCCTTAAAAGTGGTGTGTACATGGCAATATAAAATGATACAATGGGATTTTTTTTGATTATGAGAATTTTTTTGGAAGGCACCTTCTTGGAAACTTCACTAGAAAAAAATTTATTAATTAAAAAACATTCTACTAAACAGAGAATGAGGTTATAAGCTTTCAAAGAGCTGGGGTTATATGCTTAACTTTCCTCATCTAATGGCTACACAATACATCCCATACTACTTATGGGAATAATAATAATACCTAGTCATTGTTTTAGCTCTCTATGATGAAACAACCACTCGGTGACGTAGGTAGAACAAACCTTATTGTCCCCATCTTACAGGTGAGCAAACAGAAGCTCACAGAAAGGAGTAAAGGTCACAAAGCTAGTGAGTAGAAAAAATGGTACTTGAACCTAGGTCTTCTGAATCCAAATCCAAACCCAGTATCCTTTCCAGTCTGCTGTGGTGCTTCATGTAAAATTAAATACAGTCAGCAACTCAACATTCTTAGGAAAGAAATCATGGGGTTATTTCAGATATCACATATAATTTTTTTTTTTTAAAAAGGACAAACTGCTCACTCTTTAAACATGATACCAGGGGGAGGGGTAGAAGGGAGGTAGTGAATCTAGGACTCAAAGTGTTAAAAAAAAATGAATGTCAAAAAAATTTGGGGAAATATTTAATGAAATATGTATGTTTATACGTGTATTTATGTATATATGTATATCTATGTGTGTGTGTGTATTTTTTTTAAACAAGATACCAGTTAGTTACTAGGCTACCTATGCACTAATTTTAGTCTGCTTTGGACTGAACCTGACATCACATATTGTCTGTCTGTTCCCTGCAGAAACTGCAGGACCCCAGTCTGCGATGATATAGTGCGATCAAGTCTTGTCAAGCTCTTCATCAATCTCCCAGCCCCTGGACACACTAAAAGAGCAGAACCTTTCTTTGCTCTAGAATAGCATCTTTGGGGTAGAAAATAGCATTCTGACTTCACCAATGAAACTAATTCATGGAAAAACTACCTTGATTTGAATATCATTTACATTTAAATCGCCTAACATTTATAGCTGTTTAAAGAAGGAAGGGAGGGCTTTTTATTGCAGAAGGGTTTTTTGTTGTTGCTGTTTATTTGTTTTGTTTTTAAACACAGGCAGGATGACCATCTTTCAGGGATATTGTAAAGGCACAGGGCTATTGTTTGGTTATGGTTTCAACTAGATGACCTCTGAGGTCCCTTCCCACTCAGCATTTTGATGGTGCTGTGATTTAGGCTTGGAAATAGAAGCTGTTCCACCATCACCCTACCATGTTCATCTTAATTAGCTCTGCTGAAGGGTGACAGGGAAAGCAAATGTAATGGACAACCCGTCTGTTAGGCGCAGGCTTGACTCAGGCTAGTGCCCCGTTAGTTCAGCTCTCATATGTCATTTCTCAGTTAACAAAATGAGGTTTACTTAATTGTAACAGAGAAAGGATATTTAACAAGGATACACTTAGCTTGGGGAGACCAGATCTCCTTCATATCGATAGGGAAGTGTAATGGTGAACAGGACAGTTTTGAGACATCTGTCAAGTCTGAAGGGCTTTGACACCACATGAGTAAAAGTTTATGTCCTTAGATGACCAAAAAGCTACATCACTATGGTCAGAGGCTACTAAGAAGCTTTGGCAAAGAATTAATTAGCTTGAGCCTTACCTTCTTGTCAATCAAGTCCTAGAGACAGCTTTGTTGCCTTTCTGGGAAAAATTAGCCTAACTTGCATGGGGGAAGGGGTCAGGATAGTACTCCCACCATATTGTAGCATCCCTTTACCCTTTTACCAGGGCTACTAACAGGTGCCCAGTTTGACTGGCTTGAGTTTGACTTCCATTCTCTGCCCTTTTTCACTTTGATGTGAATATTTCACTAACCAGTAGCTAAAGGGTATGCAAGCAGCAAATGAAAAAGGCTAAATGACCCACAAACAGAATGAAGTGCATTATTTGTAGTTTTTTAATATATTTTTATACAGTTTTACTTTCTCTAGGTTTTCGAGGACCCTTAAACTCTATTGAAGATTTGTGGAATTATGCTGTATTACAGCCAGACTTACTGCTTTCCAATTTGTAGGATCATAGAACTACAGCTAGAAGAAGTGAACTCAGAGGCCATTTAGTGCAAGGTCACCATTTTATAGAGGAGGATACTGAGGTATGGGGAAACTAGGTGACTTGTTCAAGGTCACACAGGCAGTCATTTTCAGAGGCAGGCTTTTAAACCAAGTCGGGGGTGGGGAGCCTGAGGCCTCGAGGCCACATATGGCCCTCTAGGTCCTTGAGTACAACCCTTTGACTGAATGCAAACTTTGTAGAACAAATCTCACAAAACCCAGGGTCTCTGGTTACAGAGCCAATGCTCTTTTCTACTCTTACCCAATCCCTCTGACATCCTCCCTTGGTTGTCCTGCTTCCTCCTTGCAGCCATCCCCAAGCTCTTCAGACATCAATAACCTATTCCTTTGAGACTTCACAGCTGAACCCTCAATTACAGTCTTCACTTTACTTTCTTGTTAATTGTCTCGTGTGATTCTCCAGCTGGATAGGACAGGACATGAGTGTAGCCTAGGGCCTCTTCCCTCCACTGTTGGACTCTATGATTACATAGACTGTATAACTTCTTGGAAACTGACCACCAAAAGGGTCTTTTTCTCTCTATGACTACTTCAGGGTTTACTTCCAAGGAAATCTCAAAAATTAAGGAAGAACTCATATTTAAGTTTCTCTTAGGAACTTAGCAGGGTACTATGGGGGTAATAGGGGAAGCTAGGGGGGCACAGTGGATAGAGCACTAGATCTCAAGTCAAGAAGACTCATCTTCCCGAGTTCAAATCTGGCCTCAGACACTTACTAGTTGTGCAATCCACGGCAAGGCATTTCACCCTGTTTGCCTCAGTTTCCTCATCTGTAAAATGAGCTGGAGAAGGGAAAGGCAAACCCCTCCAGCATTTTTGCCAAGAAAACTCTCAATGGGGTCACACAGAGCCAGACACAACTGAACAACAACATGGGCGTAGCATTGTCCTAAATTCCACATAGTCACTCAGCATACAATATGGGTATTGGGAACAGGACAACCTTTATTTTGTCCTATAAGAAATTCACAACATTCTATGAACTCACAAGAATCTCTGAGCAAACACAAAAATATAAAGCTATCAAATAGTCATCAGCTCCCCTTGGAAGGCAAATGACCTTGAGGTTGCTATCGGGGCAATCCTTGGTTTTATTTTGGTGAGTTTCTTTTCCACAAAGTCCTACACGGTTTTGTCAAGACTTGTAACACATCCCTATGATTTTGGTGCCCCTTCCCAAAAGTATACATACTTTGAGAACTACTGAACAAACAATCCCTTTTCTAGCCAACCCATACCATCCTAGTAATTCTCTGGCTTTGCTTTACAAATAAGATGTTTTATCAAGAACCCTGTGAACTATCCTCTTCTTTTTCCAGAGAATATGAGGCATCAGGATATCTTTCTTTCTAGAAGAGGGGTCTTCTTCTAGACCCCTCTAGACCCCTAAAGTAAACAATAGCCCAAAGACCTGATGGGTCCACACTCTGTTTTTGTAAGGCCTGAGAGCTGGGTTGTATGAAAAACAGGCTGTGGCCAGATTTGGCCCTAGGACTGTAGTTTGGGTACCAGACCTTCAAGAGCTGGGGATGGCAAACTCTTGAAGTCAGGGACTCATAAAATTAGGCCTTCAATAGAACTCCCAAAATTAATACTGCCTAGGAAATCTTTTTTGACTAGAAGGTTAAATTGAGGCATCTCATTGTCTACGGAATTCCAACTTCCTCTCTTTTCTACATGGGAAGTTGGCATTAGGAAACGGTCCTTGAAGTCTCCTGTCAAGCTATGCATTCTACCACCACTACATCCTTCCACACTCTAAGTTGTGATTATTACTCCTAGACAGACTAGAGCAAAATCTCCTCTCTCCTTCTTGCCAGAATGAAGGTCTACTCTGTTCCACGCCAATCCAAGGAGATAAATAGTATGGAGAGAGTTGAGCTTGTGTGTCAGACCACTTTTATACACCATTGAGAAACTGAGTTAGGGAGCTTTTCTAGCAGGAATTCACCCCCAACTCCGACTCTTAGTTACCGGTAATTCTGGAGGCAATAGCAGTTGCTAGAAAACACTCACATGAGTTCCCTGGGCTCTTTTTGCAAGGCCTGGGTTCTTAACCTATTTTGTATCATGGACTCTTCTGCTACTCTGGGGAAGCCTACTGAGTAGGAAGTTTCCTACTCAGAATAAGGTTTTTAAATAATTGAAGGAAATGTAAATTTTCATTAGAGATCAGTGAAAATAAAAATATACCCCCATATAATTGTAACCCCTCTGAAAGCTATTCATGGATCCCAGACTAAGAACCTGGGATGGAAGGTTTCCTTGAGACAAAGGTCTATGCCCTGTTGTCTCATCAAGCTAATGGGGGCACTAAGTCAATCAGTAAGGGAATCAATACCCTGATCAAGCCCCCTTCCAGGAATACAGTCTCTCGTGTCTCTTATAAGACTTGGTGCTGTGCTGTGTATGTACGCAAGAAGTCCTTAAGAGATACTATCTGACTGATCGGTAGAGTTTTATTTCATTCATTTTTTGTGGTAAATTCTAATGATTTCCAAGCAAAACAGTGAGGTATAGTGGATGAAATGCTCAACTTCACACCAGGAAGGCCTGAGTTGAGGTCTGTCTTTGGCATCATGGTTCTATGGGCCAATCTCTTGACCTTTCAGCCATCCCTCGACTCACTTCTTAAAGAGGCCTATTCACTGAATGGGTGTTACCTCACTCTAAGTGAGTACATGAAAAGGCCTTAGCCTAAAAGGGCCAGGGTCTTCCAGTGCATCCTGGGTCATCTCCAGTCATCCTGATGAACATCAGGTCACTGGATCCAGATGGCTCTGGAGGAGAAAGTGAGGCTGGTGACCTTGCGCAGCCCTCCCTCCCTCAAATCCAAGTCAACCAACAAGTCATGTCGTCATTTCCCTGATGTTGTGGTCCTCTTCAAGAACAAAGGACAAACACAACCACAACCACAACAACCCTACCGTATTCTCTCATATTATCATTAAATCTTTCTCCAACACTTCAGCCTCCACTCTATGACTATGAATTATTAAGATGTTTCAACTAGCACTATGGAGGGACTTTCCATAGGTTTTGAGCCACTCTCCCCCTACCAAAAATTATCATCAAACTCCTTTCCCTGAGGGTCTGAGAAGGCAGGCAGGGCTCCTGAGGCTTTTTCTTCATTCAGCTTTTCCTTTTTGTACAAGAGACACCAAGTTAGGTGGCTTGTGACGGGTACCTTCTAGGGGACACAGGGTGACTTTTTTTAAAACCAAGATTTTATAGAAAACAATCTTGATAATCATCTTTCCTTAAAAAAGGAAAAGACCAATGTTCCACCATGGAAAACAGAAACCAACGCTTTTTTAAAAATAAAACCGTCAGCCAAGTTAAAAAATTCTTTTCATCACACCCTGCTGCCTATTAGAATGAATGGGGAGAACTCTGCAGCCTAGCAGATAGATACCCTCTGCAAAGCTCCAGCCACTCCCCAGGGACATGATTAGTGTCCGGGGTTCTTGTAAAGAGACAGCAGACATGTGAATCTGATTACTATTCAGATCAGCAACAGGGACCAGGCTGTCTGGGAACTGACATCACCAGGTAAAGAAAAGGGCTTTTACTGTCGATTGAACAAATTCTTACAAGTCCCATTGTGTGTGTGTGTGTGTGGAAATA
Source organism: Pseudochirops cupreus (assembly GCA_028627135.1). Taxonomy (NCBI): domain Eukaryota; kingdom Metazoa; phylum Chordata; class Mammalia; order Diprotodontia; family Pseudocheiridae; genus Pseudochirops; species Pseudochirops cupreus. Next base: position 209,929,014 of record CM053580.1, read on the forward strand.
GATGGCAGCATCGTGGCCATATTTGGGAAATTGTTTCCAGTTTCTAAAAAGCAAGAGATGTGCTTCCCCTATAATACCATTTATTATTTCATATCATGTAGCAAACCTCCCTGCCATTACAGAGGAAGTACTGTGGCCTGCTGGCCCTAGTCCAGATGGGAATCAATCGAGGGCATAGAGAGCTCTCCCATATCTGCTGCTCACTTACTGTGTGACTTCAGTTAATCACTGGCTCTCTCTGTGCCCAGTCATTGGGCATCCATGTTTCTTTGTCAGTAAGGGCTACTGTTCTTTTTAAAAGAGTGTAACTACAAATATTTGTTCTCTAGCATTAGGAGAAATGTAGTAAAAAAAAGTATAGGACTGCTAGGTGGCACAACGGATAGAGTACTAGGCCTGGAGTCAGGAAGATCTGATTTCAAATCTGGCCTCAACCACTTAATAGCTGTGTGACCCTGAGCAAGTCACTTTACCCCTATTTGCCTTAGATCTTTATCTGTAAAATGGGACACATTGGAGAAGGAAATGATAAACCATTCCCATATCTTTGCCAAGAAGACCCTGTGGACAGTGTCCATGGGGTCATGTAGATTTGGACAAAACAGCAATAAAAAGTACTTTAGACTAGGGAAACCTAGATCAACATCTTGGTTCCTTTACCTCTCCTTGATGGTCCATTCTCACAGGAGCTGGTACTAGCTGTGTGGGCAAGCCACTTCACTCTGGAGGCAGTGTCCTCACATGCAGCATGGGAATAATAATGTTTGCACTACCTGCTTCATCAAGTTCTTGGGAGCACATGTAAGATGGGTGACACTACAAAGCTGTGTGCAAAATTGTTAATAAGGGAGTCCAGGAACCTCAATGCTTTCTAAGACTACAAATTCAACTTTTCTTAGACATCAACCTGAGTTTATCTAAAAATTCATCTTAAAGTTACCTCTAAAAGGAATTGAAGTCGCCATGATTTTTGGCAGAGGCCAAAGTCTTAGAGTATGTCTAAGACGATGATTTTGACTTAAGAGTTTGAGAACAATGAGAAAAAGGACTTTGAATTGGTGCCTAGAATTGATCATTTCCATATTGGTATAATGTAAAAACATGTTAACGTAAAATATAGAGTCACAAAATCTGAGAGCCAGAAGGGACCTCATAGACCACCTAGTACAGCCTATCCCTGGCTGAGAATCTCTCCTAGAACATGCCTGAGAAGTCGTCAGCCAGACTGCTCAAAAAGCTCCAGAGAAAGGCAGCTCTTTCCCCCAGGCAGCATCTTCCACTTCATGATAGTTCTAACAGTTAAGCCCAAGCTGCTTCAGCCAACACCCTTGATCTCCCTGCCAACTGGAGAGGTATAGCAATTCAAAGTATAAACTCATTAGTAGAATATGGTGGAGGATTATAAACTATAATAAGAAACAGAAGAGAGAAAAAACTATTTTTAAAAAGTTTAGTGAGACTCCTAACTAAGCTAAGTCATCATTTAGAAAGAGGGGAGAATATCAAAGGTGTGTGTGGGGGGGGGAAATAAGGTCAAACTTTATTACTGCCAAAGGAGGAAAAATGCAATGGAGTCAGTGACTGCCTATTCACATGCCTACTGTCTAACCTCTACAAAATTGTTACAACAATGCACTATGTCAAGGATTTTTAGTCTGGGGGCCAGAAACTTATTTTTTAAAAAAATATTTTGATGTCTGTATTTCAATATAATTTGATTTTTTTGGTGATCATATGTATTGTATTTTATGCATTTAAAAAACCTTATTCTGAGGAGTACACAGGCTTTACCAGATTGCCAAAGGGCCCATGATCCAAAAAAATTAAGAAAATTCACCCTATATACAAATTGAGAGCATTCTTGTTAAGGGGAAAGGCAGGCTTTAGCCAAAGAATCTACAGCAGACCACATCTTTAATGAAATAATTAATTGAAAATTGTAAATCCTACCAGATTCTATTGTTCTTATTGTCTGTGGATAAGTTTTAAAAGCATTTGTTTTAAAAGGTCTCCTCTAACATATGTCTGAATCAGGCAATATTCCTTAAAGTTGTAAACAGGGAAATTATTTTATTTTAAAACCCTCTGACCATTAATATTGAAAGAAGCATAAAGCATGAACACATATGTTCACTAAAGGTGTTTGCCATCGTCATGAAGAAGGTCCTACAGAAAGTCCAAGTGCAAGAGAGATTCCTTAGAAATGATGAGGTCCTCCAGATGTGAATCATTACAAATGATATTCCGTAGATTGTATCAAGTATGGGGACATTACAGAGCCTAACAAATGAGATTGGTAATCACAAAATAGCTGGCTTACCTATCCATCCAGGAAACATCAAGTGGATGAAGAATGTCTATTATCCACACAATGATGTGCATCTGGATGGGTAACCCTCAGAGCTTGGACAGACACTGAATATGGATGACGAGTTGGGTCCAGGGCTGAATAAGAAGAGAGCTGAATTGGATTACCTTTGGGAAACTACAATTTTTCATAACCCGCTAGATTTTCCCTGAAATTAAAGCACATCTTTTTAAAAAATACTAGTATTTTTCCAGTATTGTATAGCTGAGGCTCATGCAATGCTATAGTCTGAAGATTTTAAGCTGAGAGTTACCCAAGGAGCTGTAACACATTACAAGTGACAACTTACCCAGAAAAGCAGATTAGCAAGTGTCTTCAAAAAAATGTATGACCAGAAAAAAGATGGGCTAGTCACATGGAGAGAATGAGGGCTAACCACTGCATGGTTCAAATGTTTCATTGTTCTTCATTCAATATTGAGAGATGTTGAGGAATGTCACATAATATTGAGTGGGTGCCTAGTAAAAGATTTATGGGAAGACATGGACAAGAATTGCACAGGACAGGCAGGCATATATGAGCTGTCATTTGCATCTTTGATTGGAGTACTCGCTTTGATAAGATAACAAATTCATCAAGGCATCAAAATTAAAAAACCTCTCTACAACTTCCATCTTTGGAACCAAACACAATGAACCTTTCCCCCTTTTAAATATGAACGCTCTTCAAACTCCTAACAATAAATATGTCTCCTCTGACTCTTACCTAGGTTGCAGCAGCTGCAGCCACTGCCTTTTTGGTGCATTCTTTAGGATTCTCATCATCTTGGTTGCTCTCCCCTGGAGATGATCTACCCTGTGTAGGTCTTTCCTAATACTTTGTGCCCAGAACTGAATACAGTAATCCAAATGTGGTCCAAACACTCCAGAATATAAGAGGATTTTATCCCCCTAATCCTGGATGCATCTCTTTTAAGAAAACCTAGGATGACCCTAGATTTCTTTGGTTGCTCTGTCGCCCCACTGACAAATCAAGTGTGCAATCCAACAAAATCCTAGATTGCTTTTTCTACAGAAACTGTTGTCTAGCCAAGCCTTCTCCATTCTATGTTTATGAAGCCTATGTTTTTAATCCAAGTATAGAATGAGGAGAAACAGGTGAAGAAGAGGGGAAATAGATGCCATATTAATCATTCCACAAAGCTGGGTGATGTCACTAACTCACTGCGTGACACAGTCCAGATTAAAGATGATTTTAACCGTCTAAAACTATGAACTGAATCGAATAAGATGAAGCTGATAAGTGTAACTTATGAAAATGATAGCAGATTCCTAGGTAGATAGGTGCTGGGACACGAGTCAAGAAGGGCAAGTCTGACCGTAGATACATAACTTTGTGACCCTAGACAAGTCACTTAACTTCTCTCTGCCTCAGTTTCTCCAACTGAAATGGGGACATAATAGCACCAATCTCACAGAGTCACTGTGAGGATTGAATAAGGTAATATTTGTAAAGTGCTTAGTACATGCCATTTCATCTTTTTCGATTCAGCCCATGGTTTTAGATTGCTGGGATCTTCTTGAATCTGGACTCTGTCATCCAGGGAGTTAGTTATATCATCCAGTCTTGTGGAACGATCAACATGGCAACCACATTTTATTCAAAATCATTGATAAAACTGTTAACAAAATATAAGACAACTCCAAAGGATTCATGATGGAAAGGGCTATCCACATCCAGAGAGTTATAGAGTCTGAATACATATTGAAGCAAACTACTTGCTCTCTCTCTTTTGTGTTTTTTTTCCATTCCTTCTTTCTCATTGTTCATTCCATTGCTTAGAATCCTTCTTTACAACTTGACTAATGTTTAATGTGAAGGTATATGTAGAACCTATATTGGATTGCACGCTGCCTTGGGGGGGAGGGGAAAGGAGAGGGGGGAGGAAAATTTGAAACTCAAAAACTTGTGGAACTGAATGTTGTAAACTAATAGTAAATACATTTTTTTTTAGAAAAAAGAAAGAAAGAAATGTTAACAAAAGCACTGGGCCAAGGATAGGTCCCTGGTAGATTACTCTAAAGATTTTTCTTCAAGTCAGCATAGACCCATTAAATATTACTTTTTGGGTCTGGTCATTCATTTAGCCATCTCGGAATCCATGTAATTGTACTAACACCTGATTCATAACTCTCCATCTTATTCACAAGAGACATCATCAAATGTTTTGCTAAAGTCTAAGTTTGTACTATTTCCCATTCAAAAAAAGGAATCAGGTCAGGAATCAGGACTCAAACTTGAACACCACTGGAGCAGATTAAAATGTATTTGGGAAATGTTAAAAGAAAAAAATTAATAATAGAATACAACATATATAACTTTAATTCATGGTTTTCTGAGTCAATGTGCAGCCACAGGGATCCATTTCTATTTCAGTTTGACATCACTGGTTTAGTATAATCTATTCTTGTTGAAGCCACATGAGTTTTTAGTGATCACTACTTTCCTTTCTAATTGCTCACAAACAGTACCCTTATCAATATGTGATAATTTGGAATTAGGTAAAGAAAGTGACAAAAAAAATATCCCACATTTAATATATCTGAGTGGAGGCTGGGGTCATGAACTCCAGCCCTCCATTTAAGGAAAGACTTCAGCTCCAGCTCAGACATACCCTCATTTATCACCTGGTTGGACTATCTGGAGATTTCTCTGACTTTTCCACCATCCACCACTGTGGGGCGCCTCCTCCTTCCCTGCTTTGAAGATTTTTTTGGTGTGTACTTTGTGTTCCCCCATTAGATTATAAGCTCCTCGATGGAAGGGGCTATCTTTCTTTTTCTTTCCTTTTTCTTTTTGCATTTGTATCCCCAGAGCTCAGCATAGTACCTCTCACAGAGTAGATACTTAATAAATGTTTTCTGACTTGATGACATATTTGAAAGTAGCTTGTGGCACGGTGCCTAGAGCCCCGGACATGGAATTAGGAAGACTTGGGTTTAAAATTGGCCTAAGACACTAGATATTTGACCCTGCATAAGTCACTTAACTTCTGCCTCAGTTTCCTTGACAGTAAAATGGGGATGATAATAATATCTACCTTGCAGAATTGTTGTAAGGATTAAACGAGTTAATATTTGTAAAGTCCTTGGCACATAGTAGGTGCTATATATTATCCCCTTCCCTATATTCTTTGGCCTAGAGATTCTATAGCTAGGTATTATATATCTGACGGAGGTCAATGACAAAAAGAAAAACTCAGAATACACCAAAATATTTGTAGCAACACTTTTGTTGCCCCAAAGAAATGGAAACAAAATAGATAGGCATTGAATGGAAAATTATTAAATAAATTGTGGTACATAAATGGTATGGAATATTAATCCTTTGTTATAAGAAAAGATTAATTTGAGGAATACAGAGAAGAGAAGGAAGACTTACATCAGTGGATGCAAAGTGAAATAAACAGAACCAGGAAAATAATATATAACAATATAAATGGGGAAAACAACAACAAAAATATTCTGCTCAAGGTCAAACCTTGCTCAAGAGTTAGAAGTCAGTAGTCAATAAATATTTATTAGGTGCATTTTATATACCAAGCACCGTGCTAAATGCTGAGGATATAGATAGGAAGAAAGAAAGACAGTGCCTGCCCTCAGTCTGCAATCTAACAAGAGAAGACAACACACAAAAGAGATGAAAAGCAGAGGGAAGGGGAATGGTATCCAGTGGTAAAAGAAGTTCAGAATGAGTTATCTAGTCAATAGTAAAGCCAGGATTTGAGCCCAAATCCTTGGACTTCAAAATGCAGTGGTCTTTCCATTGAACTATGTTGAGTCCCAGCTACTCATTTCCCAGTTATGTGATCCTCAGGAGGCTCTCCATCACATCCAAGATACACACACCAGGAAGACACGAGACCTCTTTGTTTTTTATGTCAAGTTGACAAATAGCTGCTTCAGTAACCCTTGGCTGGGATTCATCAACCAGCATGACTTCTTCTTCTGATCATTATTGGATGACCTTTGGCATTAATAGATGACCTGAAGGGAACTGTGGATTCACATTATTATTCTTTGGCACACAAGAATCTGTTTCCTCTAGAGATGTTCCAGCTCTCCTTTCAATGGGAAGAACTGGATGTTTATTGTTATTATTGTAAGTGTTCCATGGTTCTTCTTCTTCCCTTTCTTCTTTGTGTTCTAGCCTTCCATCTTCCAACCTCCTGACACAGGTAAGAATTTCCCTTTGCTTTTTTATATCTTCTTTGTTTCCTCCTTGAATCACTTCTTCCATTGTTTCAAGATGTTTTTCACCATTTCTAATCACTTGGAGAATAGAAATGTTTTCCTATGCCTTTTTAATTTCTCCTGTAGGACAGAGACTTACTTTACGTATGCATAGTTATTCTAAGACTACAATACAAACAGCATGCTTATTTCAATATACAAAAGAATTCTCCTTGCCCTCCATACTTGCTTTTAAAAAGTTATTAGTTCTTCATCTTCATTGGATCATATATATAAGGACCCAGAGACCATCTAGTCCAAATCCTTCACTGTTATAATGGGGAGCAGTATGTATGTGTATGTGTGTGTGTGTGTGTGTGTGTGTGTGTGTGTGTGTGTGTGTGTGTGAGATCATGGAACCCCTTATCTATTGATTTCCCCAGAACTCACTTGACAAAATTATGAAATGTAAGGGGTAAAGGAAACAATATGGCCTTGCTGAAATTAAAGAATTTAAAGGACAGGAGATAGAGACATCATATTATTAAATTACGTGTAAAGAAATGTTCACACTTTATTACTTCTTTATGAGGAATGAAGAATTCAATCTAAGTTGATGCAATCATAAGGTCACTAGTGATTGGTTGACCAAAGAGTCAGCCATTCCCCTAGTGACCTTTAAAAAGCAAAAGCTATTCTCTAGGGAATAAGTCAAGGAAGGAGACATTTCTAAGGAATGTGAATTCTTGTTAGTCAAGAAGAGAGCCAGCTATGGAAGAACTCAGTTCCTAAAAGAAAACGGTTCATCACTAATCAGAGGGTGGGGGTAGAGTAGGAAGATTTCCCTCTACTTCCCCATCCCTGTGGGTTGTGGTATCTTGTGGTATTACCCAGTAGGAGATTCCTTGCCAAGTAGGAAGCAGGACCAGAGAGCCCAAGCACAGCACTCCAGAGGGATGAGGACATTGGGTGAAAAGAAAGGACATCAGGGGTATGATGGTCATCTGTGGATGACTTAGCTACTCTCAGCAATACAATGATCTAAGACAACCCCAAAGGATGTATTATGAAAAAAAAATGCTAACCACTTCCAGAGAAGAAACAGAAGGAATTTGAATACAGATGGAAGAATACTTTTCTTTCGTTTTCTTTTGCAACATGGCTAATATGGAAATATGTTTTGTGTGACTATTTGTAATCTATATCAAATTCCTTACCTTCTCAATGAGGGGAGTGGAGACAGAAGGAATTTAAAACTAAAATAAAAAAAATTAAAATCCTTTTTATAGGCAACTGAGAAAAAAAAACTTTTAAAACATTTTTTAAAAGAAAGAAAGGACATCAGGGCCCTGAAACATCAAAGAAGTAAGTCATCTTAACACCCATGATTCTAAGTATGTGATCCTCTACTGTTCTACTCTATGTATATGGTCATTCTTCCCATTGACACTGTATGTATGTATGTATGTATGTATGTATGTATGTATGTATGGACAAGCATGCTCCAGGTTCATGGATGGATTCTTTTGAAGTCATACAATACCATCTTAGCAAGAACCTTTCCTTTGAGCTAATTGTGTCATCTGGCTGACTATCAAAGCTAAGTAACCTGGTAGGGGCTCATGAGATTTTAGGAATTCTGATTTCATTTGAATACCTCAAACCCCTTATAGTTGCCCTCTAAAGAATTCAATCTGCTAAGTGCAGGTTGGGAGGGAGGGTGATAACCCAGAGAATGGAATATATTACAGATGAAGAAACTGAGATCCAAGGAGAGACTTGCCCAAGGTCACATAGGTATGAAGTTTTTGGTAGCTTTATTGGCTAACCTTGGTGGCTAAATACTCTGCTAGCGTATTACTGTGTGTGTTCATTTGTGTTCTCTTTCTCTGTCTCTTTCATCCTTCCCTCTCTTTCTGGTCTCTCTATTTCTCCTTCTTTTTCCTTCCTCCCTCCTCTCTCTCTGTACCTTCCAGGTCAGAGATTATGACTTTGACAATAACAAGAGTAATGAGAGTCTCATGTATGTGTTGCCACTCAGCAGACGATACCACCTGGTGAGAGCAGCAATATTAGTAGCAGTATTTGGAGTAGTGACTGGATAAACAAAATCACGTAGCACAGCAGCTCTCAACCTGTGGGTCTCAACCCCTTTCGAACGATCCTTTCAAAGGGGTTGCCTAAGACCATTGGAAAACACATATTTCTGATGGTCTTAGGAACCTATACACCGCTCCTCTATCTGTCTCCAGGTGGGTCCGCCCACATGCAGATATGCCCACATACAAGTATTAAAGGGTTGCGACATTAGGAAGGTTGAGAACCACTGACATAGCAGGTGCCTTGTATATATTTACTGACTTGTATTGACTTGAATCAAGTTTGGGATGCACCACCAAATCACACCTTACACAGCCTGTAGGCATAGTCTTGACCTCAGAGATGGATCATCCATACCACTTCCATCTTGACCTGTCCCTATGAGGGGACCCTTCACCCAGAGATATGTTATCTTTTCCTTAGTATCATGGCATATATGTTCCAGTCTGATGGAATTTTGTTTTCAGTTTGGGCTATTTTGAAAAATTTATTTTAAAAGGAAATAAAAGTTATGTTGCTGGTGCAATGGATGAATAGGCCCAATTTTTGAATTCTTCTTGGTGAGTTTAATTATGGACATTTCTGTTTTTTAATATTTTGTGGGCTAATTTTTTTAAACTGCAGTTCAAAATTTCTGTTTTGTAAAGTTCCCAGAGTTCATGAATGCATGTTACTTTTTCCTGCTTCTTACCCCATTTCCCAACTCCCATCCTAACGTGAGAATCACTCTTATATAACTTGCTCACTTGGGCCTCTCAATTTGGGGAGTTCAGTTTCTTAAATACAATCTCAGATGGAAAGGAAATAAAATGCTGTACATCAAACTGCTTATCTTGAGGATGTAGAAGGCAAAACATGAAGCTAATGGGATGCACCCACTCATTTATCCTTGCAACTGATCTCAAGATACTTCTTCTTTGGTTATATGCTAAGTTCTCTGCCCCACTGGAGGATGAAGCTTAGTCTATTTAGAAGACAGAAATAAACGAGACACAAGGATAGAAGACAATCGCCAAGCATTTTAAACGGCCGACTATGTGCTAGGTGCTTACAACAACCCTGGGAAGTTGATGCTATTATCATTCCCATTTTACAGTTGGGGAAACTGAGACAAACAAAATTTTTCCCAGCACGATACAGGTGGTAAATATCTAAAGCAGGATTTGAACTCAGGTCTTCCAATTCCAAGCTCAGCACTCTGTCCTCTGAACTACTTACTTGCCTCAGTAAAGGCAGAGATATTTGTATTATTAAATTATGTATTAGATAGCCTTTTTTGCTTGCTGGTTAAATGCCTGTGTGTTTTCTTGCTAAATAATTCTTCTTCCTATGTGCCTATCATCACACATTTGCTCACTCCACCCCCCATTAGGATGAGAGCTCCTTGAGGATAGGGTATGTTTTGATTTTTTATTCATATTTCCAGCACTTAGCACAGGGCTTGACACTAAGAAAGCATTTAATAATATATTTTCATTTATTCTTTCTTCCATTCTTGAATTCTGAAAGGGACCTCAATGCACCAGGCCTCTGACACTATAGAGTTACTTGTACATAAGAGATAGCAGCTGTCTGCAAGGCCGTGCAAGCTCACGTATCATCTGCATGCTGCATATGATAATGTTCAAGGGTAAGCATAAGCTAGTCCAGTCCCCTTTTAGCTTCTCGCCTCATACCCCCACCAATTAAAAAGTCCAAGAATATCAATGTGAAGATTCAGAAGTAGAAGCCAAAGATAGCCCTTTGTCTCTGCACCCATTAAAATCCCAGAATGTCCAAAGTAGCTATCAAAAAAGCAGGGGACTAGAGATTACACCCCAGGAGCAAGGGGCCCATCAACTACAAAACCACAAAGATTGGGTTGTTATTCATACCTCTCTGCCCAGAAATGTTTGGTTTGGGTGACATTTGGTACAATGGCAAAGGGTTGAGTGCTACACCTCCAGGGAAACCAGAAATAAGCTTGAATGGAGGGTCAAAAGCAGCCATATCTCATCACTGTCAAAATCGGCCACTGTGGGTGTGTATACTTGCTATTTTGCTGAATAAAAATAGAACCAATGACATCTGAGTGTTCAGGCACTGCTTCTATTTTGGGGCTGAAGGGGAGTAAAGCCTTCCTATTGCAGTCAAACTCCAGAGGCAGAAGGAACTGATTGCCCCTTCTCACCTTGGAAAAAATCAAGCCTGCTCTGTCCCCATGGCTCCCATTAACCCCAAAACAGTCAGCCAAAGTCTGAAGAGATGCGTAATTTAATTAGGTTCAAGCATCATTTCGATGGACTTCTCTCCTAATGAGGAAAAAATGCAGAAGTTAAACAAATGAGGACCCAACTCTACACTAGACAAACAAACCAATAAATGTCAACAGAGATCATCTACTAATTGGCTGGTGGCCATCAAATTTATATCTTCTAGTTAGGAGAAGTATTCTAGTCATCCAGAGGTACGGCGTGCGTGTGTGCGTGTGTGTGTGTGTGTGCGTGCGTGCGTGTGTGTGCATGTGTGCCTGTACGTGTGTGTAGAGGGACACTGCAGAACCTTCACAAAGATGTGGAATTCATAGGGTAACAGATTTTGAGATGGAAAACTCCTTAAAGGTAATCAAACTCCAATCTTTCATTTGGAAAATGAAGAAACTGAGGCCTAGAAAGGTTTAATGACTTCACAAGGTCATAAATAAGAGAGACATAGTTTGAGCCCAGGTCCTCTGACCCTTCTCATTTTAGAGATAAGGAAACAGAGGTACCAGAGAAAGTTGAAGTGATTTGCTCAAAGTCACACTTAGTAAAGAGAAAAGGTGGGATTTGGACCCAAGTCCTTTGACTAAAAAGTCCACTGTTCCTTCCACTATGCCAGGGGTGGGGAACCTGTGGCCTTAAGGCCTTGGGTGCGGCCCTTTCACTGAATCCAAGTTTTACAGAACAAATCCTTTTATTAAAGGAATTTGTTCTGTGAAGTTTGGATTCAGTCAAAGGACCACATTTGAGGACCTAAAGGGCCACACGTGGCCTTGAGGCTGTGGGTTCCCTCCATTGCACTATACCAAACTGCCCCAAGTTGAACATATTCTATTCTATTTTGTTTCTGGTCAGAAGACCTATGTTACAAGTAAGTGCTCAGGCTTTCAAGGGAGTAGAATTGAGTGCCCACCATGATGAGATTCAGTTCCATTCAATTCAAGTAAACATTGTTAAATGACTACTGTATGAGAGGCATTGAGGCTAGACAGATAATGTTTGTTTTTTTTAAATTCCTCTCCTTGGGGTGCTTAGATTCTCCCTGGCAAGCCACACAGAAAGATAAATTTGATCATTTGAGGAGGGACAGCATACTGTGGAGACCAAAATTCACTTCTCATAGCAAAGACTCCTCAACTCAGCCTTGCAGGAAACCAAAGATCTATTTAAAGTGCCCAACTAAGTATGAGTTCCCTATAGAACAGAACATGGCATGAGACCTCCATTGGAGAAGTTTCTTTCTGTGATTTTCCTAAGAATAGGGGGGCTGAGAGCATAATGAACAAGACTCAACCCAACTTCAGGTAAGACACTAGGATGTTATCTCTAAAGTTATATGAACAGTATCATTAGTCTTCTATCTATTAACAAGTACTACCTTTTCAGGGCCATCACAGTTAGACCAATGCAAATGACTTTCCCAAGGTCATAGAATAAGTTGTTGACAAAACCGAGAGGGGGAAGAAAAGTTCATGTCTGCCTTATGAGCTCAGCCAAGAGTTGAATCCACAGAGACTTGAGATGCTGCTGCTTCGAGACTCTTGTATTCTTAATATAATCAGATTTAATAAAATATGGATATTATGTAATAAATACTGTATGTTCATAAATCTGCCTGGGAGATCAAGTAGTGTAGTGGAAAATATTATGAAATATGAATCAAAATCCATTATATTCATCTCTGTGCATTTTGTACAAATCTTCTTTACCTGTGAGGCTCATGACTATAAAAGAATGTTTCAGGGACAGAATCTGGATTCTGCAGAATACCTGGCATTTTCCCTCTGGGACAGCAACACATCATCATAAAGCATTTATTAAATGCCTATTTGCACATTGCTGTCTATTAGAGGCCATCCAAAGCAATTTAACTGATATGGTCTCTGCTCTCTGGAAGCTGACAATCTAAGAAATAATATTGACAGAGACAAAAGAGATTATGGACAAGTGAATAACCACATTATTGGGGGGTGAGGTGGACACACAGATAATCACAAAGTTTTCAGCACCTAACTGATGACTATCCCAGACAGAAAAATGGAAGTTATATATACTTCTGCCTCTTTTCCCACCTGAATTTAACCTTGTGTCTGGATCATTTCAGACAATGTCTAAGGCATCCTGGATTGAACACGACACCACATGACTGGTTTGTAAAGTTCTCCTTCCATCATCTCTTTTCTTTCCCCTTGGGGGGATTGTATATAAACTATGCTTCTCCATTCTCTTCCATCTTTCACTGTTCACATCTCAGTTAATTCTAACTTGGATAATCACTTCCTTACATACAGAAAGACACCTTAACCCTTTTTTTCTTTACATTCTCATCCAACTCTTACTAAGTGCACTCAAGAAAATGTTCTTTTTCCATTTCATTTTTGGACACCCCCCAAAACAATGACTTTAGTCCTAGATAATGAGCAAAGGATTGTGGTTGTGATGACATGTATCAAAGGAAATAGAAGCCATAAGTCTTTAAGTGAAATTAGACCTAATAAACAATGTCACAAACTTCTAAAGCCCTTGAAAGTACCCAAAAATCCCCTTCAGATTCCCCACATATGTCTCCAACTACCTATTCATGCCCCTTTAATTAAACCCATTTTTCCTGAGCTTTCAAAATAAATTGAGGGAAAAAAATCATTCTTATTCTTATTTAATTTCATTGTCTTTTTTTTTGTTTAGTTTCTGGTATTGCAACAATAGTGTTCTATTACTTTTGTTTCAAATGTACAATATTTCACTCACATTATGGATTAATAAGTTTTGAGGAGGGGGCTAGCCTGGAAATGTAACCACTATTTAGAACATTCATTTTGTGGGGAAATGTTCTCACATTCCAAGTTCCAAATAACCAACTTATAAACAAAATCTTGGAACACAACCAGTTCGTAAGCTGGGAACTTTCTTATACAAGGACAAGAGTAAATACAATAAAGACCATAGCTATCCTGGTGTAATAGTGGCTGGATGGCTGGCCTCAAATCCCAGAAGAATTTGGTTCTTTGACACATAGTAGCTCTGTGACCCTCACTAGTCGTGTAACTTTTAGAACTATAAGTTTCAGGGAAGGTGCTCATCTATATCGGCAGAGGAAGCCTCCTCACTGGGAGTTTCCTATTCCAAAAATATCACAGTCTCACTCCCAATTCCAATTTATCCTACCATCATAGGAATATGACATTGGAAAGGTATCCTTAGACCGCATCAGCCCCCTCTGTCCTTTGTTTTTGCTCTTCAATCATTTCTTTTTTTGTTTGTTTGTTTTTTGGAGGGGGGGAGGCAGGCAATTGGGGAAAAGTGACTTGCCCAAGGTCACACGGCTAATACATGATAAGTGTCTGAGGCGGGATTTGAAGTCAGGTCCTTCTGACTCCAGGGCTGGTACTCTATTCACTGTACTACCTAGCCACTCCCTTTTCAATCATTTCGGTCATGTCTGACTCTTCATGATCCCATTTGGGATTTTCTTAGCAAGTGGAGTGGTTTTCCATTTCCTTCTCCAGCTCATTTTACAGATGAGGAAACTGAGACAAACAGGGTTAAGTGACTTGACCAGGATCGTACAGCTAGTGAGTGTCTGAGGTTAGATTTGAACTCAGGTCTTCCTGACTGGAGGCTGAGCACTCCATTGGCCACTCCACCCAAACTCCCCTTTATCCTACAAGTGAGCAAAACAAAACGCAGAGACAAGACATGATTTGCATAAGGTCACAGAAGCAGCAGAGTTAGGATTCGAACCTAGGGGCCTTAGCTCTAAAGCCAGTGGACTTCCAAAAATCCAAACCTTATACATATAAGTGTATATATGTGTGCGTGTGTATATACACATGTCTGTATGTGTATCACGTACAGACATATATGTATATACATACACACACACACACAGAGTATATTGGGCAGACATTGCAAATCTTCCACACTTACATAGTACATGGGATGTCCAAAAGTTTTGGCGCAGTTTTAAGCTTAAAACTGGACTGAAACTTTTGAGACACCTTGTAAGGTCCCAGGAGAGATATGGTGCTGTTTCTTAGAAGCTAGATTTGAGAAAGTTAAAAATAATATAGTAGGGAAAGACCTAACTCAGGACTGGTCATTCCACCTAAAAGTACTAAGCCCATTTTACAGATCCACAACATTATGGGGCCATGGAGAACTTCAGAGTAGAAAAACAAACGATTAAAGGATTGGTAGATTTTGAAAAGCATATAATTTGATGATAAAGAAATTTGTATTATTTCACTTGAAGAATAGAAAACTGAAACCCAATGCTCTGATGTTTTACCTTTCATAAGGGAGAAGTTTTGGGTTTTTTCTCCTCTGTCCTACACTCTATCCTCACTTGAGTATTCATTCAGGGCACATAACCTCACAAAAATAAGCACGTGTCTCATACATGTATGAGAATGGTCCTTGTACCTCTTTTATGGGCTCAACCTCTTGAGGGAGGAATTCATTGTCTCCTCAGTATAAATGTGGCTTCATACTTGCCCCTAGTCATACCTTCCTCAAATTTATCCTTATTCATGTCACTTCTAGATCAATAGTTAGAGATCCGATCACATCATTCCTCTGCTCAAAACCCTCAAAACCACCCATCACCAACCAGATGAACCTCAAATTCTTCACCCCAACGTTTAGAGGATCATAGATGTTCAGTCATTTCAGTCACATGAACCCCATTTAAAGTTTTCTCAGTAGAGATACTAGAGCGATTTGCCGTTTTTTTCTCCAGTTCATAGATGAGGAAACCGAAGCAAACAGGGTGGAGTGAATTGCCCAGGGTCACACAACTAGTAAATGTCTGAGGCTGAGGAATCTTCCTGATTCCAGACATAGCATTCTATCCACTGTGCCACGCAGCTGCCCTAGATGTAGAAACCATCAAGTCCAGTATCATCACATTACAGATAAGGAAACTGAGGCCCAGAAACCACATGACTTGCCCAGAATCACACAGCTCTTAAATCTCAGAGGCAAGATTTGAACTCAGATCTTCTGACTCTAAGTCCCCTTCTCTATGAACCATACCAAGTCAAAGCCCTCTAAAGGTGAGTTGTCAGATATGTGATCTAGCGTGCAGAGTGCAACAGAATTAGACTTAAAAATCCTCAGGAAATATTTAACAAAAGAAATAAAAACGTGTTAGAACATAAATAATTTCAATATGAAGTTTTCTAAGTCAATCTGCGGCGCAGAGGGATCCTTTTGTACAGTCTGGTGTCCCCCATTTCAGTTTGAGCTCGACACCATAGCTCTACAAGGTGGTTCCCTTCCTCACCTTCTACTGCTCACTGTGGATCCAACACTCCCGGCAATCTGTTCTGCTCACCATGCCTCCTAGCCTCCTGACCTCTCCTACTTTTATGGATCTGTTTGTGCCTAGAATTTGCCATTGTTTAGTCAATTAGTGGTACCCTATTTTTTGGGACCCCATTTGAGGTCTCCTTGGCAAAGACTGTGGAATGACTTGCCATTTCTTTCTCCAACTCATTTTACAGATGAGGAAACTGAGGCAAACAGGGTTAAGTGACTTGCCCAGGGCCACACAGTTAGTGACTGGCTGAGGCTAGATTTGAACTCAGGTTTTCCTGACTCCAGGCCTGGCTCTCAATCTACCAGGGCAGCCTTTAACCTGGCACGTAGTAAGTTCTTAATAAATGTTTGTTAACTGATGTGTGGTATCCTATCTACTGACAGGTTGTAGGATACATCATGAAGACAGAGACTATGTATTATTTGATCTTCATATTCCCCTCAAGGCCCAACACAATGTATTGTATGCATGATACATGTAATAAACATTCATGGAATGGAAGGGAATCAAGTAGAATACCGGTGTTAAATTTAAGAGGGGTAGCTAGGTGGCAAGGTAGATAGAGTGCCAGGCCTGAAGCCAAGAAGACTCATCTTTGTTAGCTCAAATCTGGCTTCAGACACTTACTAACTATGTGACCCTAGACAAGTCATTGTTTTCTTAAGTTTCCTCATCTGGAAAAATGAGCTGGAGAAGGAAATGGCGAACTACTTCACTATATTTGCTAGGAAAAACTCCATACGGCATTATGAAAAGTCAGATATAACTGAACAGCACCAATATGGTAAAATAAAAACCACTGTCTCATGGAGAGAAGATTGGATTGGGAGTCAAAGAGGCTACAGTTGAACCTTCACTCTATAGCCACATCCTGATTAGTGCAAATAATGAATCCCCTGAAGTAGCAGCATCTACTTGAATTTGTACTATTTGAATTTATAATTATATAAAATATGGTCATTGGTTCTAGCCTAATGGAAATATGTAAATTGAATAATGTGACCACTTCAAGGGATTCATTATTTACACTAATTGGGACCTGGTTGAAGTACTCACCTATGACCTTGGACAAATTGTTTCAGTTCTGTGGGCCTTCATCTTCTCATTTGTTAAAAAGGGGGGCTGGACTAATTCCTTCCAGTTTTAAATACCATAAACCTATGATCTCTTATAGGCTCTTATTGTCAGAGCTGTCAAAGACCTGGAGAAGCTATCTGATCCATGGCATGAGGCAGAATGCCCTCAGCCCACTGCTGGGAGCATCACTTCCCCTCACCTCTCAGTGGAATTCCATCTCCATGAATGACTTGAGTATTTAGAGAAATGGAGCGGTAAGAGAACAATGTGTTGTCCAGCTCAGAGCAGGCCACTGGCTATGGCTACGAAAGAAGGAAAAAGTACAAAGGACTGCCAGGGCATGAAGAATGAGTAGGGTCAGAGGAGAGTAAGCAGCCCAAATTCTGAGGGTTGCCCAGCCCTTTGAGTGGAAGGGACAAAGCGTGCCTATTAGGAAGACACTGCTCCCTTTTTCCATCGTGTTTTGTTCATTTTAGGGAGGTCTGCCACCCGGAAAGAGCCCTACCTCACACTCCAACCCCCAGGGTGTCTCTGTACTTTCAGGGGCTCTTCAGACAAGAAGGCACCGAACCCAACCCAAACACAGGAGAGAGGTCAATGGAGCCCACATTTTGGCATGGGTGCATGAAGTCACAATTGTTCTATTGTTTCAAATTCTCCTTGCCAGTGCCAGGTGGGAGTAGAGAGATTCTGTCTTAATAGACAACTATGTTCCAGCTTTGCAGACGTTTAGCAATAGATGGACCAAAAAAAAATTATTTTTCATCAACTTCCATCCGTGTATTTTGAATAAGTGACAAATCACACTAATAACTAATTCCTTAATTCTCTCTTTGCCCTATAAGCCTCCTTGCTGACTAGGAATATAACCAAGTGCTTTACTCTTTCTCAGCAGATACTTTTTTTTTAAAGCATTCAAACTTCTCTGAACCAGGAGGCTGTAATGAGAATGGGAATTTGAAGATTTCCCTGTCCCTTAATAGACCTGGGGGGTGGGGGGGAGTTTGAAGATCTCCCCTGCTTTGAAAGTAAACTCTGCCCCCAATAGGCTGAATGTAATCACATGGAGTCTGCGATGGAGGGAATTTGCTGAAGGGAAGCAGAGCCCACAGGAAGCTGGTAGTCAGCGTTAGCAAGAGAGTAGGGGAGAGAGAACACTCAGGCAAGGAGTCAGACTCATGAGTAGATATTGATCTTGTATTGGTTTGTGGGAAGGCTGAAGGATGCTGTGGCTCTCAGTGTTATTATGGCTTCTGAATATCTTTGGTATTATGATAGAATTGGCTTACTGGTTTTGGCATTCAGTTTTCTGGTGTCTAATAAATGCTTCAGTTCTATCCTCTACCTGGAGAATCTGGTATATTTTGCTAATCAAACATCATGCGATATTTATAGTCACAATCTTTATCATGATTGTGGGCACTGTAAATATTGCATTGGTGCTACAAAGGCGCAGAAAGTTAGCTCTAAGGAACAGATATTTTAAAGAAATGAGCTTTCTATTACTTTCATATCATTCTTGGCTTCTTCTCCTTTCCTCAATTCAGTATGGTTCAATAAAGACACTCACTGCACATAGGACAAAATATTTGGTAAATATTGAAAAATTTGTTTACCAACTCATTTGTGGTAATAGTGGTGATGGAAATTGCAAGAGTTACCATCTGCCTAACTTGACTTTGAGTCTAAGAATGGAACTGAGGTGCTAGGAACTTAGGATAAATACATTCTAAGTGGATATAGTGGTTAAGCACACAGGAGGAAAGAAAACCAGTCTTCCCATAATGTTATGGGACCAAGGAATGGCACTAAAGAACTGATAGAGAAAAAAGAAACCCAACTCGCTTTCTCATGCGACAGGTTCAGATGTTTATTGCTCTAGAGTTGGGATTTCTGGGAGCAAAAAGGAGGCATAAGCACAGGAGAGAAGAAGTGAATGGAAATGGTGATCACTGCAGCATTGGAAGAAGACAGAACCAGAATTACAAAGGGATACAAATGCAAATGGAAACCAGAGCAAGAGGGACAGCAGAAACTGGCCATGAAATGAGATGCAGACACTGTCTTCATTCACCAAAATTCTCCAATTCCACCTGTGCTACTAAGATTTTCCCTAATGGTGCTGGGAGTTTGACTATTTGGCAATGGAGAGCCCGGCCCCTCTGGAAAGAAGGAAGATTATTGACCATTATTGACTCAATACTAGCCTCACAGACAAATCCCATTTAAGTTCTTGTGTGGTTGTATTAAATATGTTATATGTCCAAAATACTTAGTAGTAGTTTTACTTGTTTGAAGATGAGCTAACTGGAGTTCCCCAGAGCAGGGGTTCTTGACTCTCTTTCTATGTCATAGACCTCTGTGTTGTCATGGACAGTCTGATGAAGGCAATGGATCCTTTCTCAGAGTAATGTTCTTAAATGCAAAACATAAATTACCGGGCATTACAAAGGAAACTAATTATATCAAAATAAATTATCAAAATATTTTAAACAAGTTCACGGGCCCCAATTTATGAGAGCTTGCCCTAGAGGAAAGCCAGAAATGAGGTAAATTCAAAAATTCCCAGGGAAAGAGAGAAAAAGATTATGAGGGTGGGAATGAACACAAATTATATAAAATATATGAACTATATTATATACAATATATAAATAATACTAATAATATTTTAACAAATATTATTATTAAAAATGATTCCCAAACAATTACCCAATACTCTTCCCTCTTCCAAAGTTCCCCAAGTCTGTGGAAGGCACGATAATTGTTCCAATTTCTCAGGTTTGCAAACTTGCCATTCTCTTTGATGCCTTACCCCACATAACCAATCAGTTGACAAATCTTGTTATTTCTACCCCCACATCTCTCAATTCACAAAGCTACCACTTTAGCTCAAGCCCTCATTTCCTCTCAACTAAATTATTGCAAGGGACAGGTAGGTAGTACTGTGAATGGAGCCCCAGGCCTGGAGTCAGGAAGACTCATCTTCATGAGTTAAAATCTTGCCTCAGAACTTATTAGGTGTGAGACCCTAGGTAAGTCATTTAACCTGAGTTTTGTCATCTGTAAAATGAGCTGGAGAAGGAAATGGTAAACCACTTCAGTGTCTCTGCCATAAAACCCCAGATGGGGTCATGAGTTGGACAGGACTGAAATGATCCAACAATAGACTATTGCAACTGCATCCTACTGTGAGTCTCTCTTTATCAGTTGAACTTCCACACTCTTGCTAAAGTGATTTTCCTTAAGCCCAGAGAATCCTATGATTCTCCTACATAGTAAACTCCAGTGGTTCTCTATTATTTCTAGAATCAAATCTATGTTGCTCTGTTTAATCTTTTAAATAACTTCACAATCTTACCCCAACCTACCCTTCCATCCTTATTAGGCATTTCTTTTCCTGTATGCTCCAGTGGCTCCAAACTAACCTTCCCTCACATTCCCTCCTCATCTCATAGAATTCTTCTCTTCCTTTCAGATGCAGCTCAAACACTACCTTCTATATGAAGCCTTTCCTGAGGTTCTCCACTGCTAGTGTCCTCCCTACAAGTTATCTATTGTATTTAACTACTTAAATCATTCTATGTATTTTTATGTATGTTCCTGTCTCCTCTGAGCTCCTAGGGAGGAGAAATTGTGTTTACATACCTAGAGCCTGACACAATGGCTGTTACATTTGTTGTCATTGTTCAGTTATGTCCAACTTTTCATGGCTCCATTTGGTACTTCCTTGGCAAAGATCCTGAAGTGGTTTGCCATCTCCTTCTCCAGTTCATTTTAAAGATAAGGAAACTGAGGCAAACAAGGTTAAGTGACTTGGGCATCTAAGGCAGAATTCAAACTCATAAAGATTAACCTTGCTGATTCCAAGTCCAGTGCTCTACCTACTATGCCACCTAACTGCCAGCCTGGTGTAGTGCCAACACAATAATCACAGCACCTACAGTGGCTATGAATATGCTGACATAAGTAATTCTGAATTGCAAAATGTAATACTTTCCACATGGAAGACAGAACCAAAACATTTATTCAAACACCAGAAAGTTGAATCCCAGTATCAGACAACCAAATCTATCATAGTAACAAAGAAATCTATGCACAATAACAATGTAGAGGGACCACCATCCCCAAGCCTTTCCCCTGCTAGGACCTTCCCACAAATGGACACTCACAGCTAGTTGCCTGCTTCTTCTCTCTCTGCTCCAGTCTCTTTTTGTTTCACCCTTCCTGCTTCACCCATTCCTCCCACCACAGACTCAAACTCATGTGACTTGGCCTTCTAAGTGACTTAAGCAGGTCACATGGGCCCATCAATGGATAGAAAAGATCTTCTCATTTATATTACCATTACACCTGATACATGGTAGGTACATGGTAAATCTAAACCTTAACTTTGCCTCTTAGATTCAATATCTTCCTTCAAGGCTCAACTCATGCATCATCTCTTAGATGAAATCTTTCCTGGTCCCTCTAGTGTGTTCTCTCTCCCTCAAACTATATTTACTAATCAATATAAATTCTGTATCCTCTCACCTGAGGACAATGTAAGCTCTTGGAGGACATATATTTTTCATTTTGTCTGAATCCCCAGTGCCCAACAAATTACTTAATACACAGTAGGCACTTGTTAAGTTGGATTTGATATACTCAAATAGACCTGTGATCTTATAGCTGTGGATCATTGGTTAAGAGTTAGAAGGGAGTTTAGTGATCATCTTGTCCAATTCCATCATTTCCCCGACAAAGAAACTGAGGCCCAGGGAGGTTAAGTCATTTGCCCAAGGTCAAATGTGTAGTAAGAGGCAGAATTTTACCCCAGAGCCTCTGATTCCAAATACAGTGATCTATGTTATTCCTGTCTACTGCCATATTGTCAACAATGACATGGACCAAACCCCATCCATTCCAACCCATCTTGTCAATCTTCTTTGCTTTCTCTTGATAACGTAGCTGATGCTAACAGTGGGGCCCCTGGTCCATCTGCTTGGTGATCCCTCCCTCCTGCTGTGTGACCAAACCATCTTCTCTCATTTTGTTCTTTTTCTTACATTTCCCTCATAACATCCTTTCTTCCATGTTGCAATCTCCGCCTACCCACCACATGTGTTTCCATTGCGCCCTCCGGGTCATATCAATTTTTAATTTCTTGGACACTGTAGTGTTCTATGACTCACAGCCATACTGAGAAACAGCCATAGACAATTGGTAAGATTTTGCAGATGAGTTAATATTTTAAACCTGTGTTGCCCTTGACTGCCCTGTTTCCATCTGGCAACTAAATCAAGTGTTTCCTGTGATGAGGTACATTCTAGAGTCTTTTAATCTCCTCATCATAGCATTTTCTTATATTAAACTTTTCTTATATTTTCTTATATTTCTTATATTAAACTTTCGCATATACTTATTGTAATATCTGTTGGGTGTGTGTGTGTGTGTGTGTGTGTGTGTGTGTGTGACAGAGAGAGAGAGAGAGAGAGAGAGAGAGAAATGGATCAAAGAAAGGACAGATTTTATATATATATATATATATATATATATATATATATATATATATGAATATACATATACATATATGCACACACATATAACACATATGTATATCCTTTCTTTTATCCATATCCTATTTTCTTAGCATCAATAACTTGCTTAAATTCTTAGATACTCAATAGCTTCAATGCAAAGGTGGGATTAAGTAAGGACAGTGAAAGATAATTTGGAAAATATGGGCTAATGATAAGGAAAGACAGAGGTCAATGCCCTGTAGATTAGACAGAAGCCTTATGTCTATACAATATAAATACCTTTTTTAGTAAAGAGTATTTTATTTTTTCCAATTACATGTAAAGATAGTTTTCAACATTCATTTTTTATAAAATTTTGAGTTCCAAATTTTTCTCCCTCCCTTGTTTTTTGGAGAAAAGAGTCAGAGGGTGTTCTACATGGTAAACACCCAAAAAGTGTATATCACAAAAGTATTAAATTGATTACCTTTTAACAGACAGAAAATGACTTGCGGGAATCTTTCCTGAATCAGCTGTCTATTTATAGAAATTTGTTAAAGCAAAAACCAAAATTAAGATAAAGCTAGTAGAGGGATAGGGGATAGGGCCTGGTCTATGATTTCATTGGCATAGAAACTCCCAGATGAGAAAGTTCCCTCAAAGAGGACTAAAAGAAGAATAAAAATTATGCATGTTATATAATTAAATGCATCATATATACATACATATGAGTCTTACATATAATTTTAATTTTTTTTTTTTGCTTTTTGGAGGGGGGAAGGTATGACAATTGGGGTTAAGTGACTTGCCCAAGGTCACATGACTAGTAAGTGTTAAGTGTCTGAGGCCAGATTTGAACTCATGCCCTCCTGACTCCAGGGCCAGTGCTCTATTCACTGCACCACCTAGCTGCCCCTAAATTTAATATGTTTAATTACATATTAGGACAATTTTTAAATAATGGCCAACAACTGTATTTCAAATGTATTCAGATGCAGGTATTACTGAACCCCTCTCTGTCTGTCACCACTAGCAGTTCCAATAGTCTCTCAAAGGCCAAAGAAACTTGAAAATAGATAATATACTATCTGGAGGTGCCAGGGTGAGGTCAGAATTAGGTCTGAGGCCACAGGGATCTATACCTTTTCTTCTGAGATTCAGGAAGACTATTTTAAGGAGAGAGAAGATGGGGGCACACTCAAGTTTTGCTGTTGTTTACAGTCTTCTTAGTTCTCAAAACAACCAACCAGGCAATTGGGGAGTAGGGGAAAGGAGGGGAACAGGAGAGGGCTTAAATTACACTAGCTCCTGCTGACTTAAGCACACCCAGTTATACTATCTCCAACACCCTCTTTAATCCATCCCTTCCCAGCCTCATCTCGTCCCCTGTGAAAAATGAGTGTCTGGAATGGTGGCCCCAGGCATGGCAGGATGCCAAGGTGTGTTCCCCCGCTTCCTCTTGGGAGCCTGAATATAGCAAAGCAAAATCAAATGCTTTCCTCTTCTGCCATCACTAACTATAGTTCCATAAGTTTCCCAAATCAGGGTGTGTTAACTCATCACAGTAATTAGCAATTTTCTGATATCATACTAGCACCAGTTAATTATTCCCTAGGAGACAAAGAAAATTCATGGGATGCAGCTGGTAAATCAATAAATTCTGCTCTTGAGAGAAGCATAAACAGTTATTGTATCATTAATCACACTGCGTAGTAACTCTATGAAACCCTGCGTGAAGAGGAGCTCAACCCTAAGGTGGTGCTTTCAGAGAAACAAAAGTCGCAGAGGTTGGGACACTGGTAAGGCGGGGCTGTATCACAAGCAGCCACTAAGCTGACCTCCGCCACCCTTAACCTCACCTGGTGGGGAAAATTGCAGCCTCCAGGCAGACAAGAAGTTTGGATTCAGTCAAAGGGCTTGCCTCACTTGAGGACCTAGAGGGCCACATGTGGCCACCAGCCACCGGTTCCCCACTCCTGTCCTAATGTTCCTAGAGCAAGTTCCTCCCATCTTGATGTCCATTCACTTTACTAACTGCTCTATTGATGTCAGCAACACCTATAAGAATATAGGACCTCACCTATATCAGGTATAGATATGGAACGGGGGTTCTTAACCTGGGATTTGTGAGCTGAATACATACATACATATATACGCACACATACACACATACATGCACATACATACTGTAAGTAAGGTGAATTTTAGTGTAAGGTGGATTTTAGTGTGCATAAAGTAGATTTTTATTATTATTTCTTAGAGTTCAGTTTCCCAGGATCCATAGCCATAACTATCTCTCATTCCCAGGTATTAGATATGAGTTCCCATAAGTATGGTTCAAGACATCTCCACCACACTTGGGCAGCATTATATAATGATAAATAACACAAACATCCACTGTAGGTACACAGTGAGATAGAGATGAGTGATGTCAGCTTGTGAGGCTATTGCTGGCAATATGCCTTCTTTGTCCTGTTACCCCTATAAAACAGGTGGGCATTGGTCAGTGAATGGGGAACCTTAGGGTTGAATGCACGAGCTGGAGTGCTGTGTGCCTTGATCAACCCCTATCAAGGCTTGGGGGAAATCTGTATTTGCCTTAACTGGCCCCCATTGAGGCCGGAGGGGATTTAGGGGATGCACAGTCATGCTTGTCTCGACTGACCCCATCCAGATGTAGGGGTGATTGCCCCCTTCTCACTGGCCCCTGTAAGAAGGGTGATTAGGGAATGCTGCAGGAGTTTGTCCTCCCATTAACAGCAATCCTCTTCAGAGAAACTAGACTAGAATAAAGCCAGATTATTAACCCCTTCTCAGTATCTTTCCTGTCTGACCAGATCAAGAGTGAACCTGTGGTAGCAGCCCTCCTGTGTGCTATGTTTATTTGTCTTACACATACTTGTATATATGTACACATACACACATGTATGTGTGTGTGTATATAGACACGTGTGTATATATTATAAAAATTTGGTAACTACTTTTATGTAATTGATTTCCTTTGTAATTCTATTCATTTTGTTTTATAAGTTTGAAAATATTCTAAGAAGAAGGTCATCAGACTTCCAAAGGGGGCCATGACATAAAAAAAGGTTAATAACCCCTGGATTGTAGGGTCATAGACTGTTAGAGCTGGAAGAAGACCTTGGAGGGTATATAGTCCAACTTCCTTATTTTGCAGATAAGGAAACTGAGATTCTCTAAAGGTCAAATGAAGAACCCTTAATTAACCTTTCTTTTCTCAGATTTTCATGGCAAAATCTAACCATGCCAATCACTAATGACCAATGTTAATTTGTTTCCACTGCCCTGCCCTTCCCCAATGTCTGCTATAACACAACTAATCCACCTTTGGACCCTCCCATTCCCTTAAGGCTGCTTTCTGCCTTCAAAAGTTGACATTCAGCTAAAATGACAAACATAGTAAATATAGTATTAAGAGTCCAGTCTTCCAGGTAAATTATTGCTATTTTGATAATAAATTGAGATTAAACTGTCATCAAAGGAAATGTCTTAATCCAGAGGAGTGATTAAATTAACACGGAAATTTTAGGCACTTAGGAAGCCTTTGGCTGGGGGCAGTACTGGGAGAGGGAATGGGAAGATGGGCAGAGAGAATACAAAAAGAGGAGACGCATTCCAATCACATCATATCAGGCAGCCTTTTACTTTGACTAGCGCTATTTAGCTGTGAGAGCAGGAAGGAGTAACGCAGAAAGGAAATTAAACTAAGTTTTGTGGCATACTTTAAGTATTAAACAGATTCTCCTGTACCTGTGATATAGATTCTCTCCTGTTTTGTGTGAATATGACCAAAGACGATGATCCAGAGAGCAGGTCATGAGATATCAAAAACCCAAAGTGACTTGTCCAAAGTCACAGAGCAAATTAGTGACAGAATCAGGACTAGAGTCCAGGTCAATTGCCCTTCAACCATTTTTTCCTTCAACAAGTAATAAAGTGTTTACTACATGCCAGACACTTTGCCAAGTTCTGGGGATAGAAAGGAAAAAAATTAAACAGTCCCTGCCCTCAAGGTACTTATAGGGGGAAACAACATATATATCAATTGGTAAGTACAAAACAGTATACATACAGTATACATACAAAACAATAAATCCATAATAATATGGAAGAGGGGTAAGCGTACAAATAACAGAAGATGGAGGTGACCAGGTTTCTTTTTGGGTTCAGGTAAAAGCACTACTTAACATACTTACCAAAACTGAAAACGGGGAGAGCATAGAAACAAAACAGAAGAGCTTGAGTGCCATCAGGTCCCGAGTACCCAAGATTCCTCACGCTCATGTATTTACTATTTACTCACTTGGGAAGACTCTGAACCATTTGGGATAAAAGAATCCTCTTTTGTTCCCACCTATTACATTCTCATTAGTGGCAGGATTGCTCAGGAGGTAGGATCTGTTCATTTGGATCAGTTGTTTCCATTGATGATTAGTCAGTCCACAAGAGTTCGCCTCCCTCCATCTCAAGCCTAGCATGAGTTCAAACCTGGCCTCAGATACTTACTACCTGGGCAAGTCCCTTAATCATGGTCAGCTTCAGTATCCTCAACTGTAAAACAGGAATAGCTACCTCTCAGGGTTGTTGTGATGATCTAGTGAGATCATATTTGTAAAGTACTTAGCACAGTGCCTGGACCACAGAGGCACTCGACAAATCCCTCCCTTCCTCCTTCCTTCCTCCCTCCCTTCCTTCCTTCCCCATATCTGTCACATGCAGTGATCACGGTTTCTAAATCAGTAAGGAGAATCGGGCTCTTCTCCATCCCCTCCTTTTAGACTTTTACATGGACATACATAGTATGTTATAGAAATCACAAGATCAAACAGGGTCCTAGATTTAGACCTGGAAAGGACATCTACTTCAAACCCCTTATTTTATAGATGGATAAAGTGAGACCCAGAGAGGTTATATGACTTATCCATAGTGACACAATCAGGTCTTAGGACTTCAAGTTCAGCATTCTCCATTGCATGAGGTTATAGGGGAGGCATAATCTTCAGGCTCTGAATGATGTGACTTCCCTCTGAGCCATTTTGTGTTTTGGTTGAGGTCATTTTGAACCCTAGTTCGTAAAGCCCTGCTGAGTCAACCTGATTGTCATGGGTGCTTTGGCAAACACAAGGGAATAATTTCACTTACTATTTTAAGAATAGTTCTTCCAAACACAGGAATGCCTATTCAAGGACAAATATTGCCTACAGGGTCCCTAAAGCCTGAATTTTGCAAATCATTTCTGCCTCTCTCTTGGGACCCAGGCTTAATGTTTAGCCCCTACAGGAAAGTCCAATTCTTAGAGGATGCCAATCAAAAAAAACCCATTTCTTAAGTGCCTACTGTGTGATGGCCACTGTGCTAGGAGTCACATTTAACAAAGACAGAAACAAAAACCTGTCCCTTCTATCAACTAGTTTGCATGATGGCCGGAAAGGGAGGGTGAAATAAAAGGTAGGGCAAGACAACAAGCAGCAGGTGTGAAGGGCAGGGTGTATTGTCTCAGCCTGCCTTAATCCCCAATCAGGCCAGTAATCCTCCTCCAAGCTCCTGCACTTGTAGAGAATTGGGGTATTACAAACTACACAAGCAGCCCCCAGCCTAGGACCCCTTCTGCTGATCAGTTTGTTTTATAAGCAAAGGGATTATCTCATGAAGTTGTGATTTGGGGACTAAGATTGAAATTTATGCCAGGAGCTAGCAAACAAAAGTTAAAGAGAATTTGGACAGTTTTTTCCTATAACACTATCACATTATTTCATGAATTTGTCATACCAACTCCCCTTCTCCCTTTCCTTTAGAATTTCTGTTATTCTGATTTGTTCTCTCTTCTCTCTTGGTTCAATCAAACAAAAAGCATTTATGAAAGATTTCCTATAAGCCACACACTGAGCTAAGCACCAGGAGACACAAAGGTAAAAACAAAGCCCTTGTCCTCAAAGAGGTCACAGTCTACTAGGGGAAAATAACTAAATTGGGAAGATTGCCTCAGTTTCCTCATCTGTAAAATGAGCTGGCAAAGGAAATGGCAAATCAATCCGGTATCTTTGCCAAGAAAACTCCAAATGGGGTCACAGAGAGTTGGACAGGACTGAAAAATGATATAACATAAATATGTGTACACACATCCATACAAAGGAGATGGGAGGTAACATCAGAGGAAAAGACACTAGTAGCTGGAGGGACTGGGAGAGGCATCCAAAAGATAGTGGGGTTTCAGCTTCAACTCCAAGGAAGCCAGAGACATGAAGAGGCAGAGGTAGAAACAGGGGAGGGGAGATTTCCAGGCATGGAAGTCAGCCAGTGTAAAGTTATAGCTGTAGGAGTTGGTATATAATATAAAAGGAAAATACATGAGGAGGCCAGTGGAGCTGGATCAAAAGGAAGGAAGTAAATGTAAGAAAACTAGAAAGGTAGGTAGGGGTCAGGTTACAAAGACCTTTAGCTGACAAAGGTCTTTATATTTGATCCTGAAAGTAATATGAGCCACTGGAGTTTATTGGGTAGAGGGAGGACCTACATGACCTGGATGGTCAGGCGTATACATCAGGAAAATCACTTTGACAGCTGATTGGAGGATGGATTGGAGTCAGGGAGAGACATGGGGGGAAGGAGGCCAATTAGAAGAATAGGTGAGAGGTGATGAAGACCTGAACAAGTGTAGTGGCTTCCTGAATGCAGAAAAGGGGATATATATGAGAAACGTGAACATAAAAATGACAAGATTTGGCAATGGATTAGATATGTGGGCTAAAAGGGAAGGAAGAAAAATTATTCTGGGGTTGTGAATCAGGATAACTGGGAGGATGATGGTTTGTCTCCACTCCTATCCCCACACCAGTAATAAGGAAGTCCAGAATGGGAGAGGACTTGGGGGTGAGGGACGATAATGAGTTCTGCTTGGAACATTTTGAGTTTGAGATGTCTGTTGTCCAACCCTCATTCTTGAAGAGAACCAAGTTTGAGATGTCTAAAATGCTATAGGTGGTGTAGCACTTTAGTTCAGGAGAGCAGAACTAAATATATAGATTTGGAAATTATCTACATAGTTAATTGAAGTCTTGGAAACTAGTAAGATCATCAGGTAAGATAGTATAAAGGGAAAAGAGAGGGCCCAGGAAACAGTGTTTGGGGACAGCATAGTTAGTGGGTGAGTCATGGATGAAGAACTGACAAAGGAGACTGAGAAGAAGCAGTCAGGCAAGTAAAAGAACTGGGAGAGAGTAATGTCACCAAAACTTCAAGAGGAATTCCAAATTCAAGAGGAATCCAAAAGGAAAGAGGATGTTCAACATGACAAATGCCTCTGTTTGTAGCCTTTGGTCAAGAAGGATGAAGATTGAGAAAAGGTCATTAGATTTGATAATTAAAAGGTCATTGGTAAGTACAGAGAAGGCAGTTTCTGTTGGATGATGATGTCAGAAGTCAAAATGCAGAAGAAAGTGAGGGGAGCTGATGAAGGCACCTCATTTGGATAGTTTGCCTCAAGAGTTTAGTTGAGAAGGGAAGAAGAGATATAGGTTAATAACTAGTAGAGATGGTAGGATCAAGCAAGTGTTTTTTTAAACGCAGATGAGATCTGGATTTGTGTGTAGGTAGCAGGGAAGCAGTCAGTGGTTAGGGAGAAAACAATTGATAAGAAAAGAGACTAGAGAGATAGGGGGGTCAACAAGGGTGCATGTAGAGGGGTTGATTTTGCCAAGGAGAGGGTCACCTCTTAATCTGAGCCAAGAATAAGAGTAGAGGAAAACGTCTGAAGGACATCTTACAAGATGAGGAAGAGAAAACAGGGAGCCCTCATCTGAACGGCTTCAATTTTATTTCAATGAAATATGAGGTAAGGTCCTCATCCGAAAGGGATGGGGGAGAGGAGAAGAGCACCACAAAAGGCTTGAGGAGAGATGAAGTTTAGACCATGCCTGTGGAGAGTGGGAATGGGGACTGATTAGGGAGGAGTGAAATGATTTCCTTGCTGCAGTCAGGACTCAGTCGAGATAACGTAACATAAATTTGTAGTGGATACCATCAGCACTATTTTGTGGTTTCCTCCAGCTGTATTCAGCAACATGTGAATAAAAGGGAAGGAGACAGATGGTAAAAATGGTATAGGGTTGGGGTTTGACAAGACATGACTGATTAAAGGACAAGGGTGTAAGAGTTTTAAAAGTAGAGAATTATGTAGAGTTAAATTCAATATAGAAAGGAGAGAGGATAGCCAGCATAGGGGTGATGTCCTAGGAAAGTATTGAGGGGTGGGGCAAATGGAGGTCAAGGTCCTCCCCACCCCTGCCCAAGAGATGGCTAACATTAGATACAAATTTATGTAAAATCATTCTATACGCATTTCTATTTATCAGGTTCCCCCCCCTCCCATGCAGATAGCAACTTCCTTCATGTGTCCTTTGTAGTTAATCTGGATATTTATAACAGTCAAAATGACTTATTTGCTCAAAGTTCTTCTTAAAACAACATTGCTGTTACTGTATACAATGTTCTCTTGTTTCTGCTCATTCCATTCTTCATTGTTTCATGTAAGTCTGTTCGTGTTTTGCTAAGATCATTGAGGTAGCTCAGTTTGTAGTATGAAGGCTTATTGTTCAGTTGCTCCATGTCCAGCACCTCAGGACCCCATTTGGGGATTTTTTGGGAAAAGATACTGGAATGATTTGTTATTTCCTTCTCCAACTTCGTTGTACAAATGAAGAAACTGAGGTAAACAGGATCACATGATTGGCCCAGGGCCACACAGCTAACAAGTTTCTGAGGCTAGATTTGAACACAGGAAAACGAGTCTTCCTGACATCAGACTTGGCACTGTACCCACTGTGCCACCTCACTGCCCTGAAGCCTGATTTCCCTGAACTCACAGCAGATTTCTTGTGTGGACCACCGAGAAATCCTATGTCCCCTGCCAACATGGGCTAACAGAAGAGCCACAAACCCTAACTGGAAACATGCAACACTTCCCCACGCAAGGGAAGCAAGACAAGACACCAAGTGTTCCAAGGGGAGGGCCATCCCAATATACCATGAGCTTGCTGCCACTCCCCACCTGAAGTTCCCATGCATGGGGATGAGGGGGTGGCAGAATTGGGTAGTCAGAGACAATAACCGTCTGCCAGTTATTTATAGAACCAATGGCTCATGGGCAGGTGATCCTGACTTTGAACTTCACAGTAAATTGACTATCTCCTGCCACTTTCTGCAACCCTGGGAGGAGATGGGTAAGACTCAGTTGCTTCCCTGATGTCAGTATCTTGAGCAGGATAATCGTGTGGATTTATTCATGCCAGGAGCCAATTTGCAATGTCACGCTGGATTTCCCCTGCCCCCAAGTCCATTTTCAAGCTTCTTCTCCCCAGCTCTCCTATCTGCCCCCCCATGCCTTTCCGTGTGTGTTCAAGGATCTAAACTAATTTTCCTAACGATGTCAGCAAAACATAATTAGGAAGGTAATGCTAAGAGAGGAGGGAGGGGAGAAGGAGAAGGGAAGTCAGGGAGCGTATTCTAAATCCCAACATAAATTATTTAGGGTAATCTGTGGAAAAGAATTATCGAGGCTCTGCTCTCTTCCATTACTGCAGAGAGGGGAGAGTTAACTAGAAGAAGAATGGTTTTGCATTTAGAAAGACAGCCCCTTCAGCACAGGCCTCTTGCCTCCTGCTTTTGGCACAAATCAGG
>CM053580.1:209961587-210005494 GCA_028627135.1 Pseudochirops cupreus
CCTCCCCTCCCCTCCCCTCCCCTCCCCTCCCCTCCCCTCCCTCTGAAAAAATTATCTTCACCATCTGCCACAGAGCCTGAAAATCTAGCAGTTTCAGGGCTGGAAATGAGAAGGCCAGGCTTCGCCACTAACCAGCTATGTTACCTTGGGCAAGTTTTTTTTTTCTTCCCCTCTCTCAGCTTCATTTTCTCATTTGTAAGATGAAGGGGGTAGGGCTAGTCAGTCCCGAAGGTGTTTTCCAGGTCTAGCAGCCTATGATGGGCTGCCAATGCTTTCAAAAGTCAGACACGGGCTGTACCTATGTGGCTCTTTTAGAGGAATAACCAGCAAGCATCCAGAGGAAGGTACCCAGAATAGATAAAGGCCCCCAGGGTGTGACATTGGAAGATCTGTTGAAGGTGACCTTGGCTAAGTCACTTAGCCTCTGCCTCAGTTTCCTCAACTGTAAAATTCAAAGAATAAGAGCACTTACCTCAACAGGGTACTCCAAGGATCAAATGAGATAATGTTTATAAAGCACTTAGTCCCTGGCACTTACAGCTGCCATGTGAAAGCTAGCTATTACTAGTCTTACTGCTATTGCATTGAAAAGAGAAAAATGTTGATTTTTTAGGTAAGGCACAATGTTCTAACAAGCACAGCTTTGCATAAGGGGAATAAGCTGCATGGAAGGAAGGGGGCTCTTCCTTGTTAGGGCTCTTCAGACAAAGGCTGGACATCTAGTTCTCTGATATGTTGGAGAGAGGAACTCTTTTTCAGATATCAGTTGAGCTAGATGAAGTCTTCTCCAAATCTGAAACTGTAATTCTGTGACACCAGGCAGAATGCCCTGAAATGCCAACTGCCCAGCCTGTCATTCTACCATTAAGGCTTCCTTTGGATGCTAAAGTCTTTTCTGTCTTGGAAAACCCATTTTTGAAAAATAAATACACCTAGAAGGGGGCCCACACCTCATCGATTGGTTGGTAGTGGATTCGAGTATACTTTATTGCTGATTGTCTTAATTTTAGGTCCCTGAAACACTGTATCCTTAGGGCAGGTGTCCCCAAATTTCATTAATTCTTTGACCAAAGGTGCTTAACTACATAGGGCAGCTACATGGTGCAATGGGTAGAGCTCCAGGCCTGGAGTTAGAGAGACTCATCTTCCCCAGTTCAAATCTAGCCTCAGACACTTACTAGCTGTGCTACCCTGGGCAAGTCATTTAACTCTCTTTGCCTCAGTTTCCTCCTCTGTAAAATGAGCTGGAGAAGGAAATGCAAATATTATTCCAACATCTTTGTCAAGAAAATCCCAAATGGGGTCACAAAGAGTCGGACACAACTGAACAACAACAAGGCTGCCCAGCCTCACCGCCAAGAATTGTCATTTGCTGTGCTGTTCCCTCCTCTTCCTCAGAGGAGGCTTTGGGGAATAGGAACGTGTACATTTGTGGGCCTTTCCCCGAATCTTCCCTTTATCAGTCCCCTCCATTTGTAGCATACTCCATGGGTAAACTTGCTTAGAGCTGACTGGTATTATTGGTCCCTGATTCTGCCTTAATTCTCCACGCCCTCTCCCAAAACACACAATGAATGACAACAGTGAGAACCACCACAGCCACACAAATGAATGAAAACCATCCTATCCTTGGGCTTCCGGGATACACAGCCTCTTCACTGCTTCTTCACCTACTGTCTGGGACTCCTCAGTTGGTTGACTTCCAAGTCTGGGGGTTCAGGGCAGGCAGAAGTTATAAATTACAGCTGCTGCATATTTATCCTTATGATGGATCACTAGTCCATAGCTTAAGCATTTTCAGCACCCATTCATCCAAGAGTAAATCTTGAAAAACGTATCTATAAAGCTACTGTGATAGTCAGTGGAATAGTCTACCTAAAAAAGCTTCCATCTATGCTGGTACACAGGAGGGACAAGGCATTTGTCAGCATTTGGAAAAGTCTGAAAATTATACTTCCTGTCTTACTCCCCATCAAGACTTCTGACTGTCACATTGACTAAGCACCTGTTCTATGCAGTGAAAAATGATACTTCTTGCCCCCAAGGGGTTTCTAATCTATTGGAGGAAGCAGGCATGACATACCAACAAAGCAGGATAATATGATCTAGAAGAAGACGGGGCAAAAGAGAGATACCCTAGGAAAACTTGAAGAGAGGGAGATCACATTGAGCTGGAGGTGCCAGGAAAAGAGTCAAGGAGGAGGTAGCACCTGACTTTAGTCTTGGAGGGAAAGCTTTCAATAAGGAGGGAGGAGACAGTCATAAATCTGGCATGGAGAATGTCCTAATCAAATATACAGAGGCAAGCTAGGGAAAGACTAGCTAGAGGAACAGAAAAAACTAAAAAAACAAACAGAAAAAACTAAAAAAACAAACAAAACTAAAAAAAAACAAAAAAAACATATTTTAATATGTTATAGAGAATGGAATTTTCAAACATGAAAATATGTGCATTTATTAAAAAGTAACATTGAAAATTGCTCTTTTCTTCCCACCCCCTTCCATGTATTTTTTAATGCTAAGTAGTTGCCTACCTCAAATCCTGCTGTTGTGCTGGAAGTACCAAATGACTGGTGATTCTCTAGGGATAATCACTTTTCACTTTTTCCATGTATGTGGATGCTGCCAATGGTGAGAAAATGAGGAGTTACAAAGATAACAGGGAAAGGAAGGATGTGGAGGAATGGAAGGTGATGCCTAAGGGAAAAAGGAATAAGGATGATCAATTATTTGCCTGGAATTACATTGCAAATTCCTGGAGGTCAGGAACTATATCTTATACCTCTTTAAGAGATAATATATTATTAGAAAAAGA
The DNA here is from genome assembly GCA_028627135.1 of Pseudochirops cupreus. Lineage (NCBI taxonomy): Eukaryota > Metazoa > Chordata > Mammalia > Diprotodontia > Pseudocheiridae > Pseudochirops > Pseudochirops cupreus. Next base: position 209,964,403 of record CM053580.1, read on the forward strand.
TACATAACTTGGAATGGGGAGGCCCTGGGTCAACTCTCAAATCAATCATTTTATTAGCTGTGTGATCTTAGGGCAGTCACTTCTGGGAAATGAGGATGATGGTACTTTCACCACTTCTTTCAGAGGATAACTGTGAAGACAAAATTAAATAATGTATGAGATACTCTTGCAATCTGGCTTCCTAGCCAAGCTTGGAGCATTTTGCATGAGACTGTCCTAGCTGGTAGAGAGGATCCTTACACAAAGTTGTATACCTGTATGAGGGGTGGAGTTAGTACAGGAGAACTGGAAAGGAGAGGCATCCTTTCTGTAAGAGAGGACACGCTTGGTGCCAGAATTTCTTGGAGACCAACTCTAGATGAGGAAAGTGACAGATTTTGGAAACTGTAGGCATAAGCTCCTCAACATGCCCCTGATTTCCAGTTAGCCTCCCTAGAGACTTCAGGAAATGTCCCCTTGGGTGATATCAGAGCCTCCCTCTCCTGGTAGATCTAAGATCTCATATCATTCCCATCTAAGGAACTTATCTATTTTTATTTTCTGATGTATTCTACTCCGTACACCTTCAATTTCTGTTTGTTTTTGCTCGAATAAATGGTTTTATTAACCTTCACTATTTGTGATGGTCTTTTGTATATCTAGTGTTTAGTGGGAACAAGTTAAGCCTGTGGGGGTAAGTTGGAAATAATTCCCCTTCCTTTATAAAATAGTGATCAGGGAAGCAAAATTTTCTGTTTTGAACCTATTGTACCCCTAGACCAGTAACATTTAGAGGAGCAGATATAATTCTAGTCCAGAATCCCTCTCAGAGATTGGAGAACAGAGCAACCAGATTTCTACTTTTTTCAAGGCAGGAATTACAGTCTCTCCTGGAGAGGGGTGGGCAAGATTCCAGAATCATCTCTTAATTCTTCTCACAAGTCACATGTCAATAACCAATGAACATGTGTACACACAAATGGGCACCCACACACATCTCCTGCATATTATATAAATGCAAATTAATATTTGTATCCTCCATGGAGGGGATTGTATACCCTCTCTGGACATAGTAAGTACTCAGTGATTCATTCATTTATTTTATTTGAGACAAGGAAAGAACAGGAAATATTGGACCCGTAAGGCAATTACGATGCAAGATTCAGTAGAAGTAAATATTAACTTTACTAAATCTCCTTTCCCTAAACCTCAACTCAGCTGAAAAAGTTGGGGATCTGCTCAAAACTTAATAAAATCACAAAGCAGGGATATTAGGATTCTATATTTAAAGCCCACTTCTCCCACTAAATTACTGTGTACCCTTGACTGAAGACATTGAATTTCGTTGCCTTAAGTGACAATATGAGAAACCAATTACTTATCAACTATTTGCTAAATCACAGAATTTAGAACTGCCAAGGCCCTATGAAATCCTCTAACATTAGCCCCTTGAGAACCTCCTTGATGCTTGGCACAGAAATAAAAAATATTACCTCAGGGCAGCTAGGTGGCTCAATGAATAGAGCACCAGCCCTAGAGTCAGGAGGATCTGAGTTCAAATCCGAACTTAACACTTACTAGCTGTGTGACCTTGGGCAAGTCACTTAACTCCAATTGCCTTACCTTCCCTCCTCCAAAAATAAAAAATATGGCCTCTGTCCTGAAGTAACTAACCAATGTCTACCCAATGAAACAGAGAACAAAGCAATTTAAGTGCTTAATTGTATCACGTGGCCCTTAGAAATTCCTACAAGAACTTTTCAGGAAAAGAAACATTTTATTCTGTCCTTCTAGAAATTCCTAGAAGAAACACTACATAGATTGCTAGAAACTCAAGCTGGGAGGGACCTTAGAAATCATTTAGTTCAGCTCCTTAATTTTAAAATTGAGAAAAATGAAGTCCAGAATTGTGCATTAATTTGTCCATGATGACAAATGACCTATTTCCCAGTGGTCTCCTGAGGCTTGTCAGTCAGTCAGTCAACAAGCATTTATTAACTATGTGGTCCCTTCTGGGGGTGAATGGATTGGATAGCCTCCGCCAGGTATTGCCCCCCCATTGGCCGCACGTAGTCGGTGTGCTTTTCTGGTCCTACGGCTGTTCATGTTCTTTGCTTCTGGGTCAATGAGTTCATACTTTCTCCATCCTTCCAGCCTCAGGTAGGGTACTTAGCTGAAGTGCTAACCTTTTACCATGAGAGGAAGAGGAGGCTTTACTACATATCTTTTTTTTTCCAAAAATATTTATTTTTATGAGTGTTTTATAGTCTGTGCCTCCTCTTTTCCACTACTGAGCAAATTTCAAAAAATAATGAAAACGAAAACCTTCCTTATAAAAACTCATAGTCAATAAAACAAATTCCTACATTTATTTAGTACAAAAATGTATGTCTCCTGCATTTCAAGTCCATCAACTCTGGCAGGAGTAGAGCGCCACGTTCCATCTTCGGTCCTTCGGACCCACGGTTTATTGTGGTGTCGATCAATACAGTCTTTCGAAGTTGTTTTTCTTTGTAATGTTAGTGTCATTGTATCAATTGTTCTCCTAGTTCTCATCCCTCACTCTGTATCAGTTTATAGAGGTCTTCCCAGTTTTCTATGAAACTATGCATTTCATCATTTCTTATGGCAATACGTGTCTTTCAGCGTGTGTCCCAGAGGCTTAAGTTTCAGATCTTTTAGTGAGGCAGGGTCATCGTAATCCAGTACTAGACTAGGGAAAAAACATCGATTATTTTTGTTCTTTAGGAAGAATGTGTCCTTTCTCAGAGGCTTTTTTTCTCTAAGAAGAGAACCTTCACCTCCAAGGACCAAGCTTTTTAGATCCAAAACAACCAGTCAACTAGGTAATAAGTCTATCTTTAAAGGTTCTTCCTACTAACCAGGATGAAGGTCTCTGTCCCAAGACTTTATCTAACTTAGAGTTAGAAAATTCCTGCAACTCTTGGTTAATTTCTGATTGCCAAATTGCATCCTTTCAGAATAATTTCAGGGCACTGCTCTTTTAACAAACCGTGAAGGGCTGTTAGGATCTGAGCCCTTTCTCTACCATTTTCTTAACCCTGAGATTCTTTTTGATCTCCTTTGAGAAGGTGAAAAGAAAAGTTTAAAAAAAAGAGAAAGGAACTACAAGGGAAGTTTTTGGAGGCTTTGCCTTCAACCTCAATTCTTTGTTCCAAATCTCTGCCTTGATCACGTATTTGCGGCCAGCTACAAGCTTTAAGCTGTCTTGTATCCACGGTGTATTTTCTGAATGTCACCTGAAATATTATTAAAAGAAAACTTAACGACGAGGTTAGATTTCAGCTTGGCCTTGTGTGGGTGGGTAGGCGCTGGCTATATAAAGAAAAGAGAATCTAGCATTCGGAGATTTTTGAGTCAGTAGAAGAGTTAAGGGAAATACAATCCTAAAACCTCTATCACTCTTTTGTTGCTAGGGAAATCTAAATGTGATTAGAAAGTGTATTACCCAGAAATTTCTAAGTGGAGGGTGAGCTATCCGTCCTCCCAGGGGTAGTAATACTGTCTGAAGGTTTATAGTCAAAGACGAAATTCATCCACCTTCCCTTATGAAACAAACTAGTGGGCAGCTAGGTTGCCCAGTGGATAGAGCCCCAGCCCCAGAGTCAGGATGACCCGAGTTCAAATCCTTGATGCTTACTGTGTGACCCTGGGCAAGTCACTTAACCCTGACTGCCTTGAAGAAGATAAAAATTAAACAACCTAGCACGACTTTCCCCCACAGAACTACTAATTTGGAATTATTATTGGCTTCTCTCTATCCTTCCCTGCCACATCTAGTTAGCTTGCTGCAAATGCCCATTCTTGCTCAGTCACTCGTTTAATAAATGGTGGCATTTCCTAAGTGTCTACGATGTTCCAGACCCCGGAAGAGAGATATTATTATTATCCCCATTTTACTGTGGAAGAAACTGAGGGAAACAAGGTGAAATGACTTGCCCAGGGTAACATAGCTTGTAAGTGTCTGAGTTTGAATTGGAACTTAGGTGTTCCTGACTCCAGGCCCAGCACTCTACCCATGGCACTATCCAGCTTGCCTAGGGGCAACAGGATAATAGAATCAGCTCTCTAAAGCAGAGGGGTTTGTTTTGTTTTTTTGCTTTGTGGAGGGGGAGGGCAGGGCAATTGGGGTTAAGTGACTTGCCCAAGGTCACGTGGCTAGTAAGTGTCTGAGGTTGGATTTGAACTCAGGTCCTCCTGACTCCAGGACCAGTGCCCCAGCAGAGGTTTTTAAAAGCTAATTTTTGTGTCTTGAACCCCTTTGGTGGGCAGTTAGGTAGCTCAGTGGATAGAGCACTGTGCCTGGAGTCAGGAAGATCTGAATTCAAATCCAGCCTCAGACACTTACTAGCTGTGTGACCCTGGGCAAGTCACTTAACCCTATTTGCCTCAGTTTCCTCATCTGTAAAATGATCTGGAAAAGGAAATAGCAAGCCACTCTAGTATCTTTGCCAAGAAAATCCCAAATGGGGTTGTAAAAAGTCACACACAACTGAAACAACTGAACAATAACAACAACGGAGGTAGCAGCCTCTCTGTGCTCTGAAGGAAGCTCGGGATTCTAAGGGATGGAGCTGAGGAGGCTTGTTGGGTGCCTTTTAGGGGCAGAAGCGATAAGAGCAAGGCCCTGCTTTGCTGCCACATCCCAAGATCTATGGCTGGAATCAGCCACATGGCACTCAGGCGTTCACACTAGAGCGTTCCAGTTCAATAAATGACAGATGTCCTCTGAATAAGTGCGTCAGTACCGAAAGCATCCATCCTGGTTTTAGATCTTGGCCTTCCATCAGGCCTTTTCTAGGAAACACACAGCTACTGCCTCAGTCACACCCACGTCACTGTTCAGCACTTTTGTGGCTCTAGTTGGAAGACAAGCTCATTTTCCACCTCATGCTACTAGGGAAACTTCTCAGCTCATCTCACCGCCGCCCCCACTCCCATGCCCACCCCAACACCACCCCCTCACCCCCCTATCAAGGGGAAACAAGAAAAAACAAAACAACTCATTGTTCTTAAAAACAGGGACAATTTAACAATATAAATTGGATGTAATACACGAGTCTCAAAAATCTGTGAGGCTATTCAGAAAAGATTAAATGGATGCTAACAATCCATTGAAAAGAAGGACAGCCATTTACACAATTCAAGATGCATTAAGGATCTTGGCCAAGATCAATATTTCACTGCTCTCAGTACCCTCTCTGGAATTGTTACAGGCTGTTAAGTTTGCGTTTGTGGACTTTACTTCTGGTATCCATGGGGAAAGTTTCCTTCTCAGAGAAAGGGCAAGTGGATTTTGCATCAGGGTAAAACTATTTTTTTCCCTTTCCCTAAAGTAATTATGTAAAGGGAAAGGCACAGAACCAGGAGTCTGGAAACCAGATTCATAGTCCAGACTCCCTCTGTAGCTGACTGGGTGGTCTTCATCCTTGGACTTTAGTTTTTTATCTCTAAAGTAAGGAACCTAAAGAATAAAGCATTCTATTCCCCCCCCCCCCCAAAGGAAGTGGAGGTCTACATAGGGTCATGGAATGCTACATACACTGAAAGGCAGGGTCTATGTTTTTGCTTGCCCCTTTCTTTTTTTTGCTGTTTTTTTTTTGGAGGGGGAAGGCAGGGCAATTGGGGCTAAGTGACTTGCCCAAGGTCACACGGCTAGTAAGTGTATCAAGTATTTGAGGCCAGATTTGAACTCAGGTCCTCCTGACTCCAGGGCCAGTGCTCTATTCACTGTGCCACCTAGCCACCCCTGCCCCTTTATTTCTTACAAGACAGGGTTCAATGCTGAACAGAGGGGTGTAGTGGACCATATCTGGAATGACCCTGATATCAAAACACAAGGCAGCAGTAAAATTCATTTAGGATAAAGGAAAAATAAAATTAAATAAAAATAAACTAATTGAAAGTTGAGACAATATAATCTTTAAGCTATCTCCTACAGCTGTAATAATAAGTAGCATTTATATAGCACTTTGAGATTTTCAAAGCACTTTAGCAGCGTCTCATTTTATCCTCACAACAACCTGAAAAGTCGGTGCTATTGTTATTCTCATTTTAAAGATGAGGAAACTGAGGCAGGCAGAAGTAAAGTGACTCACTCAAGGTCATACAGCTACTATATGTCTGAGGCTGGATTTGAACTCAGGTCTTCCTGATACCAGGATTACTGGGCCATTAGGCATTAATTTATTTAAGAACATTTATTATGGGTCTATTTTGTGCAGGGGGCAGCAAGGTGGCACCAGGCCTGAAGTCAGGAGGACCTGAGTTCAAATGTGGCCTCAGGCACTTACTAACTATGTGACCCTGGGCAAGTCGCTTAACCCTTCCTGCTTCGGTTTCCTCATCCTCATAAAAATGAACTGGAGAAGGAAATAGCAAACTTCTCCAGTATCTTTGCCAAGAAAACCACAAATGGGGTCACAAAGAGTTGGGTATAACTGAGTAAAAACAATGACAATCCTGCAATTCATACTGGTATAATAAAAATTTAGAAAGGGCACAGGCTCTGCCCTCAGGGAGCTTTTTCTAGTACTGAAGTCACATGATCTTAACTTTCTATGCTTCCATGTCTCACCAGTGGGGTTACTAGAATAAAGACACATCTACACCAGCACCCACTTCCACACAGAATGTCTCCCTCTGATTTGAACACTTCTTGACTCTGTATGTGTTTACTTCTATACATAGAGATCCAAAGCCCACTTGCATAGGACTCTCCTCATTAGTGGAGATTGATTACTCAATGCAGCCCATGCCAACAAAAGGGGCAGAAGTGGCGTTTGCCAGAAGACAGATCCCAGTCTTCTGACTTTCAGCTTAGAGAGAGAAGACACTGGGTTCCATATTCTCTTTAGGTGAGGCGACTAAAAGGAAGAGAGACTTTGGGAAGAAGTTGGCATGTGGAGAAGCCAGCACCTTAACAATATCTTTATCCCCAGCTTGCTACATTAGGGAATTTCCCCTTGAGTGAGATCTGGGATTCTCCTCCTAGTTTTTTACATTTTTTACACACCTCAGGTAGGCATTGAACATTGAGAGATCAATTTCTGTCAAGGAGAGAGAGCTAGGTGGAAAAACTTTGAGCCTCTCGTTCTGCTTCAAAAGCACAGAGTTTTACCAACAAATATCAGACTGGGTTGACTGAAATCATTATTTGTTTGGGGATATTAAGACACTCCCAAATTACCCCCATCGAGAAAATACTGCCAGATGGGATTGTTTGGCCAAAATATTTAGGCTGTTACAATGACAGAAAACATTGCACAATTTTTCCTTTGCAGAAATGACATTCCACCCTCCATCATAGACAGAGACCACAGAGGGCTAAAACCAAGAAAATTTAGTTGACTACCAATTACACGTGTTGATTTATAAGAGATCTACAGAAAAATTTAAATTCCCAGCTGGCATCTTTCTGCATGCAACTGGTGTGTGTCCCAGGAAGGCAGGCTAATTTTAATATTAGCCTATGCCAAATGTGATTAGGAAGGTAAATCTGCTCTGGGAAAAAAATCATGTTGTGTTCAAAAGAAAATTAGTTTTTGATGATCTGCTGCTTTGGACAACTTGCAATACTGCCTCTTTCCATTACCATAGACAACCGAGAGTTAACTACATTCTGAATTTCATCTATTTGCAGCAGATCCCATTTATTTACACAATGGACCTCAGAGTCCAATAGTTTCCAGCAATATTAGAGGCCATAAATTCACAGAATTAACAAGACTAATAACAAAAGCTACCATTTACGTAGTGTTTTAAGTTTAACAAAGCACTTTGGATATGTTATTGATCCTCAAAACCACACTGAGCGATAGGTACTATTATTATCCCCATTTTACAGATATAGAAACTGAGGCTGAGAACAGTTAAGTGACTTGCCCAGGATCCCACAGATAGTAAGCGTCTGATACAGGATTTGAACTCGGGTCTTTCTGACTCCAGGTCCAGGGTTAAAGCTCTAGGTCTATCTACCTCCTCCTGTGCCTATCCAGCCATTGGTGGTAGTTGATTAGCAGTTGCTGCTGTTGGCAATGAGGAAGGTGCACCTCCTCTCCAAAAGAATTTCTCCCCCAGTGAAAATAAGACACAGAAATGGGACTCTTCTCCAAGCCCCAGTTAGCAAAGGAGTAGGATAAATAGAACCCCTCCCTTCCAAGTCTGTCCCCTTCCCCACCTCAACAAATTCACCCTGCCTGTGGGGGAACTTCCAGTGATGTGAGTGGAATTAGAAATTTTGTTTGAGGTGGTAACCACATCTTCTTCACACTTTCTTCCCTCCCCCCCCCCCCCGCCCGCCCCAATAATCGCTATCTTCACTCTCTAGTGATCTGAACCTATGTCCTGTACCTCATGCCACTTCACAAACCACCAGCCTGTCATAGCTCCCATTCTTGGTTTGGCTCAGGTGCTTTTCTCAATTTAACCAGCAGTCCACTCATCTGGCCCCAAAAGTTCCCTGTTCTTAATACCAGAGGTACTGGAATCCCACACTCATACTCCTAGTGTTCCTTCTTTCTCCCAATAATCCTTACTTTCTTCCCATCAGTCTTTGTACCTTAGGTTCTCAGTACATGGTATAAATGTTAGCCTATACCTAGTTTCTGCCTTACTGTCTTTAGCTTCTCAAGTTACGTGTTTTTGAATTCTCTCCCATCAACTCTTATGTCGGGGATCCACGGAATCACTGAAAAGCAATTCGTTTCATTTCAGGACGTGTCTGCTACCTGTTGAATTAGCTAATAACTCAACAAATAATTAATGAGGATCTACGTTATGCCAGGTACTGGCCCAAACGGCCATCGGGATGCAATTTTCCAGTATTGTACGGACTGAGAATATCCTCCTCTGAAAAGCATCACCGCTACCTTCTATCTCTTATGTTACACTCAGTCGGTTACATTCAAGCTAAGTCCTGCCAAGGTGTTAACCGCTAACGGCTGAAGTGTGAGTTCAGCAGAACTTAAGAAATGACTTCTCCTAAGAGTATTTTCATTTTGAAAGGAGGCTATTAAAAACTCAAGGGAGGAGTCCTTAACCTCTTTTGTATCATGAACTTCTCATAACGGCATGGACTCCTCAGAATCATGTTTTTGAATGTATAAAATAAAATGCATCAGAGGACCAAGGAAACCAATTATATTGAAATATAATTATCAAAATATAAAAAAAAACAAGTTCACAGACCCCCAAGTTAAAACCCCCTTGCCTCCAAAACCTTTAAAACCAAAAGTAATAAGGGAGAGGGTACTCTGGGAAAGAGCATTGGGTTGAAAGTCAGAACATCTGGATTTAAGTCTTGTTGCTGCCATTTTATCCATGTGACCCTGGGCAAGTCATTTGACTTCTTTCTGTCTTACTTTCCCCATCTATAAAATAAAGAGATTTGAACTAAATGACCTCTGAAGATTGTTGCAGCTCAAAATCTATGAATAAAGCTCTTGTGGCAAAATGACATGAGATGAGTTAGATTCTTGGGGATGAGGAGTTGTATCCAAGCTCAAATCATACAACATAGCTGTTTCTAAGGACAGGATCGGGAAAAGTGATGGTGTCAAGAAAGGTATCCTACCTTTAATTTCTAGATTTGATGGCTTGAGAGAGATGAGACAAGGTATCATTAGTAGAAAATATGTGACCATTTGTACAACTCAGAGTGTGTACAATTGAAACAGGAAGAGATGTGTCATGGAAAGAAAATTTACTAGAGTGGACAAGTGAGTAAAAAGGTTTTTTTCTTCTCTTCATTCAAGGAAAAGGATTATTTGGTCTACAGAGAAGGAAAATTTCTATCGGGCAAATGGGTTTCAGATACAAAACATTTCCCAAAACTTGGTCAGGCTTGGTTCATTATGGTCAACCTTTGGCCTTGTAGGCAGGTTGTTGTGGTTTAGGTGAAAGGGATAGAGATTTTTCAATCTACTTGACTATGGTTGACCTCCAGGGTTGAGACAGGACAGACTCTGTTTTTGGATGTCCTTGCACAAGACTTGGGACAGAAAAGAACCAAAACATAAGTGTTGGAAGTGAGTGCCTGGGGGGCAGAGGCAAGATGGCAGAGATAAACCTCAGTTTCCCTCAGAAATAATGTTAAGCCTCTAAATGGATTCTAGAGTGACAGAACCCACAAAATGACAGAATGAAATAAATTTCCAGCTTAAGATAACTTAGAAGGACTTCAGGAAATGTCTGTCTCACTTGGGTAAAAGAGGAGTTAAGTGTCCAGGAAAGCCAGTGGGCTCTTATCCTTCCATTCACAGTGCAGATCAGCAACTGAGGCCCCCCTATCCTGGTTCAACAGGCTGTCTGTGAGGCCTCCAATCCCAATGTGAAAGGCAAATTGTGAGCCCTGGAACCTCTGCACAACAGACATGACTAGACCGGGCCATCCCAGTGCAGTGGCCAAGCTTTTAGCACCTGAAGCCTAGGCATGGAAAGTCAGTTACCTGGTCCCTGGTCCCTGGTCCCCAGCATAAGAAACTTGGGACACTTGTGCCCCAGGAGCAAAGCTCAACTTTAAAAGTCTCGAAATAAGCTGAAAAATAAGTAAGAAACAGAAAAGAGCCCTGACCATAGAAAGCTACTATTTCTAAAGGGAAGACCAAAACACAAACTCAGAAAAGGACAGCAATGTCAAAATGCCTCTATGTGAAGCCTCAATGGGGAATATGGATTGGTCTCAAACCCAAAAAGTCTTCTTGGAAGAACTTGAAAAGATTTAAAAAATCAAAGAGGTAGAAGAAAAATTGGGAAAAGAAATGAGAGTTATACAGGAGAATTATGAAAAAGAGTCAATAGCTTGGAAAAGGAAGCCCAAAAATTGACTAAAGAAAATAACTCCTTAAAAAACAGAATTTTCTCAATTGATAAATGGTCAAAGGATATGAACAGGCAGTTTTCAAATGAAGAAGTTAAAACTATCTCTAGTCATATGAAAAAATGCTCAAAATCACTATTGATTAGAGAAATGCAAATCAAAACAACTCTGAGATATTACATCATACTTATCAGATCAGCTAACATGACAAAACAGGAAAATGCTGGAGAAGATGTGGGAAAATTAGAACACTAATGAATTGTTGGTGGAGTTGTGAACTAATCTAACCATTCTGAAGAGCAATTTGGAATTATGCCCAAAGGCCTATAAAACTGTGCATACTCTTTGAGTGAGCAATGCCACTTCTAGGTCTGTATCCCAAAGAGATCATAAAAAAGTGGAAAGGACCCATATATGTAAAAATATTTATAGCACCTCTTTCTGTGGTAGCCAAGAATTGGAAATTGAGGGGATATCCATCAATTGAGGAATGGCTGAATGAATTGTGGTATATGAATGTAATGGAATACTATTGTACTATAAGAAATGATGAGCAAGTGAACTTCAGAAAAACCTGGGTGAAATGAGCAGAACCAGGAGAACATTATACAAAGTAACAACAAAATTGCGTGATGACCAACTTTGATACAGTTAGCTCTTCTCAGCAATGCAAGGACCTGAGACAACTCCAAAAGACTCAGGATGGAAAATGCCATCCACATCCAGAGAAAGAACTTTGGAGTCTGAATGTGGATGGAAGCTACTATTTGCTCTTCTTTTCTTTTGTTGTTTTGTTTTGTTTCTTCTTGTAGTTCTAATTCTTCTTTCCATCATGACTATTGTGAAAATATGTTTAATATGAATGCATCAGTAGAGCCTCTATTGGATTGCATGCCATCATGGGGAGGGGAGAGAAGGAGAGGAAGAAAATTTGAAACTCAAAATCTTGTGGAAGTGAACATTAAAAACTAAAAATCAATAAATTAATTAAAAAAAAAACCAGAATTAGCCAAATGGAAAAAAATCCACAGAAGAAAACAACTGATTTAAAAAATGGAATTGTCCAAATGGAAAAGGAGGTGCAAAAGCTAATTGAAGAAAATAATTCCTTAATAATTGGAATTGGGCAATTGGAAGCTAATGACTCTATGAGACATCAGGAATTAGTCAAACAAAATCAAAAGAATGAAAAGAAAAGAGACTGCTTGCTTACCCTGAAATGGAGGCTTATTTTAAAATCGTATTACACATACCTAGATAGGGACAGTATAACCTTCTCTACTACCACTACCACAAATGGCAAGAGTCCTAGGCTAAGTCAGGAGAAATGGGTTTAAATTCTCTAGTCCTGGCTCTGCCATATACAACCTGCATGACCATGGACAAGTCACCTCACTTTAGAGGGTATCAGTTTCTTTACCTGCAAAATGAGGGCATTGGGCGAGATTAGTGATTACCAACCTTAGGGGATACATAGAACCTTGTGAAAACCAGGAAATGATACGTACCTTCACACGAGAGCAATTGTAGTATTAGTAATCACTGAATGAGGACATTCATGTGACCAAAATCTACATGAATGCAATAATTTTATTTGTATTTTGTTCATTGCAACGCAGCATGTACATTCCTTTGAAAAAAATGTCAATAAGTATTTATATGAGTTATTATTCATTCAGTCTTTGAAAGGTGAATTGTGATATAGAAAGGCCATTGATTCTGTAAACAGGAGACCTGGCTTCAAATCCCAGCTCTGACACATAATATCTGTGCATCCTTGGTTTAGTTGTTCTCTGAGGTTCCTTCCAGGTCTAATCTATGATTCTAAGGTATGTTTACTATTAGTCTGTATGTTTTGGAAGAAAATAAAATTCAAAGTGATGATTTTTGGTACCTACATAGACTATATACATATAATTATTTATAAACATACATACACATATGAGAGAGAGAGAGAGAGAGAGAGAGAGAGAGAGAGAGAGAGAGAGAGAGAGAGAGAGAGAGAGAGAGAGAGAGAGAGAGAGATTCATGAAGGTTGGAAACCATTGGAGAATTTTTGATACCTAGTGCTCTCTGCTGGCACTTCTGCCCAGGACGGGCAATGATTACAGGCACTTAGGTTCCATTTTACCCACAATTACAGGGGGCAAACGAGACAAGGTTACATTGCTTTTTGCTCCAGCAACCTTAGAAAGGCAAACCTTTGGGATGCAGGAGGCTAGAGGAGCTGCTAACAGAGCGGAGCATGTGCCAGCAACAGTGGGCACTCACAGACAATCCTGCCTAATGGATTCAAACATCCTGGGAGGCACTCCCTCAGTTCCAGTGCATATTTTAACAGGATGTGACTTTCCCTGAGGGGCCACTGCCTCAGCCTCTTGATACAATAGAATGGAGCATGTTCCTCTATGCTTATACTTGCCCCCCATCCATTCCCCTCCCCAATTAAGCCCCAGAAACTACTAAGGAAACCTATAACCTGAGAACAATTCCCTAAGCAGCTGCTGACTTACTAAGTCACTTCCTCTCTGGATCTCAATTTCCTTACCTATAAAATAAAGGAGATGGATTAGATGATCTTTTAAGTTCTCCTCCAATTTTGAGTCTAGTAGTCAGAAAGAACTGGGTTCAGAAACTTCCTGACACTAATTAGCTAGGTAAGCATGGACAAATGACTTAGCCTCTCTGAACCTTGGTTTCCTCATTTCTATGCTGAGGAATAATATCCATTGTGGGGGCAGCTAGATGGAGCAGTGGACAAAATGCTGGCCCTGGAGTCAAGAGGACCTGAGTTCAAATGTGACCTCAGAGATTTACTAGCTGTGTGACCCTGGGCAAGTCACTTGACCCTATTTGCCTCAGTTTCCTCATCTGTAAAATGAGATGAAGAAGGAAATGGCAAACCATGCCAATATTTTTGCCAAGAAAACCCCAAATGGGGCCAAAAAAAGAGTCGAACATGACTGAGAAGCAACCAAACAAATATCCATCGTGCTTTCTTCCTGAGATTGTTTTGAGGTTCACCCTGGGTGACGGATGTAAAGTGCTTTGTAAATTTCAGAGCACTATCTATTTAAATGTCAGTTATGATTGTGAATAATCTATGATGTATGAAGCACCATCTGCTGCTATGTCCAAGTGCATCTTACCCCCTGGCTTATGAGAACAGGTCAGGAAATAATAAAGATCTGATTGTGTTTCCCACCCTCATTTGGAAGTGGTTGGCATCATAAGAGAAATCAAGACACAACTTCAATCTGCTCTTTTGGACTTCTTCTTTTCTGTTAGCATTAAGGGTTAGCCTTAGGTTCAGGAGCATCTTAACTCCCCCATATCCCTGTTTATAACTGTTTTCAAGTTATCTTACAGGGTTGCAGATTTGAGGATTGAAGGGAGCTTAGACATCATCCAGTCCACCCGTCTTACCAATGAGGAAACTATGTCCCAGAAAGACAAAGCAATCTGCTCACAGTTGCACGGGTGGCAGGGGGCAAGACTAGAATTTGAACCTTGCCCTCTGACTCTAGATACACTCCATGGCAATGCTTGGTGTTCGGGTCACCTCCGAGGGTCGTCCTTCCCTCTGCTTGCTCTCCCAACTTGCTTCCTCTTCCCCTCTCTTTGTCTCTGACCCTTGACAGAAGAAACACATCAGGTGGTCCGAACTCCTCGAGGTCCCTCTTTCTACTTTAAGCCCCTATCATAGATGAAACACTTAGAGTTGCCAACTCCAAGCAGCTCTTAAAATCAATGCTCGTGAAGCCTCAGACTTAATTAGGCCACCAAGTTCTGGCTGGCTCCAGCTCTACCCAGCAGTAAGTCAGCCAGTCAACAATATTTACTGAGTGCCCGCAGGACTGGTGTAGCGTTCTGAAAGCCTGGGGTGAGGGGGAGGTGTGGTGAAAAGGGAAGAAAGCCAGAAGCAGCAGAAAAGGAGAGAGAGGGAAGGAAGGGGGAAGGGAAAGAAAAGCAAAGAGAAAGAAGAAAAGGCTGTTAGAGAAATGGAAGACAATGTCATTGTTCCGGAGGGAAGGTCTCAGAGTATGACCGGGGGAATTGCTAAGAAAAAGCATGCTTCTCTGTGGGTTCGGGAAGGGGACGCTTTTGATTGAATCACCTGCATAACTGAGGTTGCCGGTTTGGTCCAGGACTCACTTTGGCAGGAGAAAGGAAAAAAACGACTGAAAACAAATCAGGCCCCTATATTACTTTAACAGGCATGCAGCTCCTTCCCTGCTGTGACCATGTGGTAAAAGGGTCTTAGGATCTCAGGTAACCTTCCTGTTCCTTTCAAGTGGGGATCTGTAGCTTTTCAAGCACAGGAAATTCCCTGCATTGGGTTGAGAGGCCTCCTTGTCCCGAGTCCTGGGGCCTGGGCCTATGTCTGTTTCTTTCCACTTATCCCTAACACGTGTGTGTCTGTATGCATGCATGCATGTGTGCATGGTGTGTATGTGTATGCATCTCACACATGCACATAAATACATGTACAGATACTCGTGCACACACGTTTACATATACAATATCCTTATACGTATGCACACACATAAATACGAAGAAACGTGTACAATACATTCACAGTAAATTCACATATAGGCATGCACAACTGCACACAAACAGTCTACAATGTACACATATATACACACATGCATGTGCACACATACTTATCCATGTTACTCACATATATGGGGAAGGAATGAGCATATATACATGCATACACACACACACACGCAAACACACACACATGTAGCCTGCTCTGTGCCAGGCTCTGCGCGAAGCATTTTACAAATATGTCCTTCCAACAACCCTGCATGCTAGATGGTGTTGCTGTCCATCCCCCTTTTACAGTTTAGGAAACCCAGACAGATTGAGGTTAAGAGGCTGGACCTGGACCACACAGCTAGGGAGTGTCGGAGGCCGGATCTGAACACAGACGATAATAACAGTAATTTCTGTCATTATTAATTAATAACTCGCTAACACAATTTGAACCCAGCCCTCTGACTCTAGATATACTGATTCTATTGTTGTATTATTATGTATAATATGTATTACGTATTATGTAATATGTCCTTAATATCTACCATTAACATCTCAATTGTTAGTATATTAGCTATTAAATACATTATATAATATTGAATATCATATAATAATGTTATATATCATATATCACATTATCAATGTAATATTGTATGGGATAAGACAGATTATATTAATGTAATAAATGATTACTGATTTAATTAATAACTTTTAATACTATTGTTGACATTCATATAGTACTTGTTATTATTATTATTATAGTAACTAACATTTATCCAGCACTTATGCCGTGGTGCATGCCTACACATGGATTTACTGTGTATGTCTTGTGCAAATATGTGTTCTTATATACTATGTGTGTGCATGTGTATAGGTATATTGTGCATGTAAATGTCTGTTTATGTGGGGTGTGTGTCAGACATGTACATACAAGTCAGGCACTATGCTACCCACTTTACAATTATTATCTCAATTGATCCTCACAACAGCTCTGGGAGGGAGGGGCTATTATTACCCCCATTTTACAGTCAAGGAAACTGAGGCAAATAGGTTAAATGTCTTGCCAGATCACACACCTAGGAAGTGATTGAGGCCAGATTTGAGACCAGATCTTCCTGACTCCCGACTGAGCACTCTATTCTCTTACCATCTGACTGCCTCAGTACCACATATATACATGTATACCAGCAGTTCTCAACCTGTGGGTCACAACTCCTTTGGGGGTTGAACGACCCTTTCACAGGGGTTGCCTAAGACCATTGGAAAACACATATTTCCAATGCTCTTAGGAACCAAGACACCACCCCTCTATCCGTATCCAGGTGGGTCCGCCCACATACGAGTATTAAAGGGTCACGGCATTAGGAAGGTTGAGAACCACTGATCTATACATATATACATGTGTACATTTCACATATACAACCTCATTCTTTGGATTTTGAAGGCTTAGAGTGAGTGTAAACAGCAATTGTTTCTGTTATGGCCAGAAACTCAACCCTTCAAGACTGATTCATTTATGAAGGAAACTAGGCTATCTTTTGTCTAAATCCTTACCTAGCCTTTAATTACTGAATAGACATTGCCTCAGACAAATGAGATTTGGACAAGACCTTAGTTTAAAAAGTCCAAGGTTCCCCACTGCATCCAGGGCCATCTCCAGTCTTCCTGACCTACATCTTGATACTGGACTTAGATGGCTCTGGAGAAGAGAGTGAGGCTGGTGACTTTGCACAGTTCTGCCTCACTTAAATCCAATTCACTCGCAATTCAGAACATCACCCTCCTGATATCATTGGTCTTCTTGGAAAATGAAGGATAAACAAGAGCTCAAGAGCTCAGGAGCCAGCACCCATGCTGCATGGGCACCCACGTGCACATACATGTGTGCACACCTGAGTGCGCACATGCGCGCGCACGCGCACACACACACACACACACACACACACACACACACACACACCCCAAAACAAAAAAATCCTTCCCCCCACCAGCAACCCTAGCCACAGCTGTACACTTACCTTTGCCCAGCTTGGCTCCGCCTATACAACAGCTGTTGTGAATCCTAGCGATGGGGGTCCTATTAACACAGAGTGGTGGTGTTGTCTATCTGGCCTAATGCCAGCTTCCACCTTCTGCCTTATCTGAGCTACAGCTGTATCAAAGCAGCATCTGTGTCCTACAGGGCAGCCACTGAGAACAAGCTGCCAGGGGTGAAATGAAAGTTTCCATGTGAAAAGGAAGATTTCAAACCAAGGACCAGGTTTGGGAATCACTGTTAGAGTCAGCAAAAAAAAGTGGCCCTTGGCACTCCTCTGCTTAGTTGGCCCTGGGAGCTCTGTCAGAGTAGCTGGTGCCAAGAAAGGAATGGTGGGTTTTATTCCCAACTTCACACGTGGATTTGAAAGAAGGAAGTTGGGTGAGGACCCAAGAAAGAAAGAGGAAGACTAGGCAGGTGTTTTGTGTTATGTGATAAAAGGGGGCAAGCATGCCAACAAGGAGCTTCCCCTGGCTTGCTTCAAGCCTACAATTCCCACCCTTTTTGACCACTTGAGTTGTAGGACCTCAGCCAGGATCACGCCATGCATCCAGGGATATAGAATAAATGTGTCCTGAACGGAATTAAGGAAAACACAAAATCACAGATTCAGAGCTGGAAAGGAACTTAGAGGCCATCAAATCTAACTCCATTCCTTTTGCAGATGAGGAAACTAAGAGAGGTGAAATGACCAGCTAATAAATGTCTGCACAGGATTTGAATTCAGGTCTTGCTGACTCCGAGCCCAGCACTCTACCTACAGCTTCAGCTAAATGCCTCGTGTTCACTAACAAATGGAATTAAAACAGATTTATTGGCTTTTTACTCTCTTTTTTCAGGAAGAAGATTGCAGGGCCCAAGGGGAATAGGATTCAGGGAGTTTTGATGCTGGGATGAGAAATACAGGGGAAAAGGGATGCCCAGGATGCTGTCTAGGGATAGGAGGAGATACTGGCTATGGGACAGGAAACAGAGCCAGGGAATGAGAGGAAAAAAGAAAAAGGAGAGAGACTTTTCTTTAGGCTGCTTCTATACCATTCTAGGGTTAGCACCTTCAGATAGAAGTGGAAGCAGGAGGAGGGACTCCCTACCAGTTCTCAGGAAGAAGCAACAAGACTCTGTACAAAGTGGTCCAGTTTTGGTATTGGGTGATATCTTTCTGACACTGAAGCGTGTGTGTGTGTGTGTGTGTGTGTGTGTGTGTGTGTGTGTGTGTGTGTGTGTGTGTGACAGAGACAGAGAGATAGACAGAGAGACAGAGAGGGAGAGAGAAGTTATTCATTCTCGCTACTAATGAAAACTAACCTCAATTCATGAGTGAAATTGCCAAAGTCCCTGTACCCTTGAATTGAAAATATATTGAGGAGTAGATGCAAGGTTTCTTAAGACATCGAAAGTGGTCATTTCTGGAGAATGAATGGTATCCCATGCTTGATTCAATTTCATTCTATTTATCTTTTCAAAAAAAATTTTTGTTTCGTTTTGTATTTTTATGCTTTTTTATTTATTTTCTCCCACATAATAGCATTTTACTTTCTTCCAATTATATGCAACATCAACATTCACTTTTATAAGATTTTGAGTTTCAAATCTTTTCTTCTATCACCTCTCCTCCCCCTACTCCCTCTTCAAGATGACAAGCAATCTGATATAGGCTATACATATGTAATAATATTAAACATATTTCCACATTAGTCATGCTGTGATAGAAGAATTAGAACAAAAGGGAAAAACTACAAGAAAGAAAGAAGGAAGGAAAGAAGGAAAGAGAAAGAAAGAAAGGAGGAAAGAAGGAAGGAAGGAAGGAAAGAAGGAAAGAGAAAGAAAGAAAGAAAGGAAGAAAGAAAGAAAGAAAGGAAGAAAGAAAGAAAAAAGAAAGAAAGAAAATAGTATGCTTAGATCTTCATTCAGACTCCATATTTCTTTCTCTGGATGTAGATAGCATTTTCCATCATGAGTCTTTTGGAATTGTCTTGGATCATTGTATTGCTGAGAAGAGCTGAGTCTATCAAAGTTGGTCATCACACAATGTGGCTGTTACTGTGCACAACATTCTCCTGGTTCTGCTCACTTCACTCAGCATCAGTTCATGTAAGTCTTTCCAGGTTTTTCTGAAGTCTGCCTGCTCCTCATTTCTTCCATTACATTCATATAACACAACTTGTTCACTCATTCCCAAATTGATGGACATCCCCTCAACTTCCCATTCTTTCCCACCACAAAAAGAGCTGCTATAAATATTTTTGTCGATGTGGGTCCTTTTCCCTTTTTTACTTAATATTTATCTTGCATTCTGTTTTAACTAAACTAACTTTGCTTTTCTGTGACATTGTTTTGTTGTTGTTGTTGTTATTCTGCCTTGGTCAAGGAGAACCAGTGTAAAGGGGGACCCATGAATGGATTGAAATAGATTATTATCACTTGAGTACCAGGGACCAGGAGCAGCTGATCAGGAGTCACATAGGGAGCCTAGGTATAACATTGAGCCCAGGAGGGTGGGCATCTTGTCCCCAAACCCAGAATTTGCAGGATAGAGGGAAGGTCTCCATCACTCTTCAGTCTCCTTCTCTTCCTAATGTGTTTTTTTCCACAACACTGGTCCCAAGGAGGGACAGGACTCTTAACTCAGGCTGCTCTCAGACAGGACTGAGAAGCCTTAGTTCTAGAACCTATTACCATGTTTAAAGGAACAACTTCCTCTACCTGTTTCATGGAGCCATTGGAGAAAAGCAGAAACAACTCAATCCTCTATAATAACAACACAAACGATAAGCCGGCATGTATAGAGACTTCAAGGTTTGCCAAGCACTTCATCTAGGTTATCTTATTTGATTCTCACAACCACTCTGGAAAGTAGAAGTTAATATGTATCCCCATTTTACAGATGAGGGAGCTGAGATTATAATAATCCAGTCCCCAGACACTAGATCTCCTGTTGCCAGGAACTCAACTCCAACAAGCACCCCAGATGTTACGCCCTGGCTGTGCCATCATGGGATGAAGCAAGGGAGCTGGCAGACTCTCCTCTGTCCAGTTCATCTGCCACATAGCTACCACTCTGCTATTCTAAAACACAAGTCTGACAAGGTCAGTCTGGGACTCAAAATCAAAGTGGGCCTAGATCTCTTCCAAGGTTGTTTCTAGTTCTAAATCCATGACTCTCTAAAAGTGTTCTGTAGGGCTTTATACAAATATAAATATATTTGCTATATTGGGAAAATGAGGGGACATGAAATATGCTAATACATTCAAAAATAGCACTTTTACCTTAAAGGGCTGACTAAGCGTGCTAATTTTTTTTAATCTGGTAGGTACCATATGACTGACAGCCACCTGTCATTAAGAAAAAGTCAATTAAATTGGGGGCATGTCTTTTTCTTAGAAAGATGCAAAGCTTCTTCAAGTATGATTATACTTTTAAGCAAACCAGGACATAGTCTGTAAACCTCTACAGAGAGAAAATATTGGCATATGTAATATTTTTAGAGGAAAAGTTTTGGGGAATTTTTTTTTCCTAGCATTTGGCAAATAAATAGTTCATGACAAAAATTGCATTTTCCCAATAGTTGAGCCTAGAACTCCGCAATTTTTTTTTGTAGCACATCATATAGCTTTCCTCATATATTTTTTCTTTAATACATATTTTATTCTTTCTGTGGCTTATTTCAAGAATTCAGATAATTGGCTAAGTTTGCAAATATAGAAAGCAAGTAGGTGACTCTCTTAATCAAATATTCAAATGGAATTGTGTTACTACTAATCTGGAAGTTCCCTCCAAAGATCAATCAGTCATTCAACAAGCACTTCTTAGACTGTGTGTCTTTGCTAAGCACTGGGGACACAAAGACAAAAGAATGAAATGGTCCCTGGCCTCAAGGAGCTTACATTCTGTCAAGGGCGTCTGAAGGACAAAAATGACAGCATCAAAAATGCAAAATAAGTACCAAATAAAGCAACACAAACTCCATACAACAGAAGTGCCAGATAACTGAGGGAGGGACCTAGCAGTTCAGGGTTCATATAGAACAGCGGTTCTCAGCCTGCGGGACTCGTTCAATTTGTAACAATGTATCCTACACATCAGCTTTTTACATGACTTCATAACAGTAGCAAAATTACAGTCACGAAGTAGCAACAAAAATAATTATATGGTTGCAGGGTCACCACAACATGAGGAGCTGCATTAAAAGGGTCACAGCATTGGGAAGGTTGAGAACCACTGATATAGAAGATGGTGATAGAGCTAGATCTTTTTTTTTTTTATTTTTGGAGAGGGGAAGGCAGGGCAGTTGGGGTTAAGTGACTTGCCCAAGGTCACACAGTTAATAAGTGTTAAGTGTCTGAGGCGGAATTTGAACTCCTGACCAGGGCTGGTGCTTTATTCACTGCACCACCTAGCTGCCCCAAGAGAGCTAAATCTTGAAAGAAGCATGAGATTCTAAGAAGAAGAGGTGAGGAAGGAATTCATTAGCCAGTAAAGTGATTTTCCTAAGCACTGGTTCAATCATGTTGAACCCTGCCCCCCTCCCTCCCCAATTCAAAAAATGGCTTCCAATATCCTCCAGGATCAAATACAGAATGCTCTGTTTAGTATTCAGAGCCCTTCATAGTCTAGTCCTCTCCTACCTTTTCAGTCTTCTTATACCTTACTGCAAAAAACTTCTCTTCCTGCTTATCCCATGTGCTAGCTCAGCACTTTGCACATGGTGAGCAAGCTGCGTCTGATTATATGTGACTCAGCTCTGAAGGACTCTGGCATTCTGAGATGACAAAGCATCCCCTTACTGGCCACTGAGCAGGAAGAGCCAATACTCACTGAACCTTTCAACTAAACAAGTAGCAGAGTCACTCTGATCTACTCTCCTGGGAGGTTGAGACTCCAACACCATCTGACCATAAAGCAGTTTATGGGGGACTGCTGAATGGGCATTGTTATATTTCACCTCAGCTCTGCACTGTCCTCTCAAAGCCCTTGTTAGCGGGCCTGTAGGGCTGCACTCGCCATCTTCTTCCTGTCAGTCATTGTCTTCTTTGATGCAGAAACTTCCCCTGAGGCCAGTGGGTTATATACAATGAATTCAGGCCCCTTGAAACTTCCAAACTCACCAGGTCACCTGGACATGTTTATTTTGACATAGGTGTTCAATTACCTATCAGGGAGGGAGACATAAAGTAGAGAGGCAGACAGACACCTAGGCTTAAGCCCACCTAATTGAATCCCCCCTACACCAGCTGCTATTTGGGAACAGTTGGCAGATGCCCGGGATGGGAGGATGGTGGTGGTGGAGGTGGTGGTGGTGGTGGTGGTGGTGGTAAGGACACTGCCCCAGTGAGCAGCTCCTTAAAGATATTTGCCACTATGGGAAATAGGAGAGAAGCAGTCACTCCTTTTTAAGGTTGGTTTGTATATAAATATATACTACAGTGTAGCTAGGTGGCACAGTGCAGAGAACGCTGTGTCTGGAGTCAGGAAGGCTTGAATTCAAATCCACTCTCAGACACCTACTAACTGTGTGACCCTGGGCAAGTCACTTCACCCTGTTTGCCTCAGTTTCCTCATCTGTAAAATGAGCTGGAAAAGGAAATGACAAATCACTGCAGTCCAGTGATTTGGGATCAAGTAGAGTTACAAGGACGATGACATCAAATATACAAACACAAAATAACTTGTTGGGGGACACCGGCAGCTGTCCTCGATGTTCCTCGTCTTGTTGTTCATTGCTCACTGTCAAACCCCAACCCCAGGTTATTCCCATCTTCTCCACGGCTACTTGAGTAATGCTAAGCTCCGCTGGAAGAGCTGGCCGGCTGCTTCCTAGGTCGTTACAAATGTTTACTATCTCATTTCAATTAGATCCTCAATGTTGCATGACAAGCGTTTGATTTTTCCGTGACTGATGGTGTCATATTCCCAAGATGACTGTTCCAAACCTTCTCTTCTTTCCTTAATCCCCCCTACAGCAACATGTCCTCCTCTCCCCTCTCTCAGCATTGTCCCCTTGGCATGGCCAAAATGAAGTGCCTTATTTTCAGCCCCTCCCCCCATCTCCCAAACTTCCTTAATTTTCCCCCAAACTCAGGTCGACCGCATCAGAACTGTCCTGGACTCTTCTTCCCTTTCTCTCACTCTGAGTCTCAGGTAACACTTGATATATCTCTCATCTGTCAAAGTAATTTTTCTAAAATGGTAGGTCTAACTGTGTCACTCTCCTGCTCTATGAGGTGCGATGGCTCCCAATTGCCTCTAGGATCAAATTTACACTCCTTTGTTTAAAGCATTTAAAGCTATTCAGCCTAATCCCCTTCCTACTTTTGCAAATCTTCTTACCCTCTATTTTCCTCAGTCTACATGGTGTGGTGGTTCCAACAACACAGGCACATTTATAAATACCAATACATGACCAGCAACAATTGCAATTCCTCCAACAAGACTCTATCTCCTCTGGAATGTCCAGGAATGCTCTGCCATCTCACTTCTTACCTCTTCAGATTTCCAGGTTTCCTTCAGTTCCTCAGTTCCAATCTCATCTCCAGGGGCACTTTCCTGCTCATTCCTCAACCGGCTACTAATATCTTCTCTTCTCAGTGCCTTCCACATAGCTCACAGAAATCTGCCTACTTAGTTATATTGTCTCCATCCTTAGAAAGTAAACTTCTCGAGGACAGGGAGTATATATCCCAAGAGTTTAGCTCAGTGACTGGCACATAGTTTGTTGACTGACTGCCTGACATGGTGCTATTTCTCCTCCTTCTCTTTCCCCCACCCCATAGAAGTTGTTGAGCTTCAGAAAGCATATACATACACAGGTATGCACAGATATCTATATGGATATCTGTGTGTATGTACATATACATATATGTATGTGTGTATATATGCATGTATGTATATGTGTGTATTTTTTATACACACACATATTTGTTTTTTTTATACCTAGTGCTGAGTACAATGCCTGGCCCAGAGTGTTTAATAAGAGCTTGTTGAATTGAAAATCTCTTTTTACTTTTTAAATGCGTTGATCAATTGTACTAATCCTCCCCCCGCCCCCCTTGTCTTTAAAAAACTTAGCAAGGATGGCTTTTTGGGAGAGGGAGGGATACTAGGGAAAAAAAACTATGATGATGTAAAAAACAGAAGTCATCCATAAAACTTATTTTTAAAAAAGAAAATCTATTTTTACATTGCTTCCTATATGAAGATCATCATTGTTAACATATGTCAGCCTCCTTATTCTTTTTCTCAAAGAGAAACCTCCATTTCATCTTGGAGAGACAACTCCTCCTGCCAAGAAACATTAGCAATTGCTCCTGCTCTGCAATGTATAGTCTTAGCATGTGATTCAGAGGCACCCAGGACATGCAAAAACAGCTTGAACCCGGGTCTTGTAAAACTGAAAGGCCAGCTCTGTACCTCCCCATGGGGCGCCTCTGCTCTGTACTTCTATAGTCAGACAAAGATGTCTTTACACCACTTCTTAAAGTAGAACCCTCTGCCACCTGTTTACACCCACCCGTCGTCTCTGGGCTGTCTGCAGCGAGGACTCCAGATCTCATGGTGCTCCGTGATCTTCAGCCCTAAGGGGTCAACTGGCAGAGGGCTGACATTAAGAACATGGTCTCTTGAAGCACAAAATGGTTTAGTACCATTGGAAACATCCTGTTGCTTGCCAGATGTGATCCAGCCTTATCTCTGCACACAATAGGCCCTTACTAAAGGTTTTCTATTGTTCCAGTTTCCTCAAGACCAAATTGCTTCAGAGACCACCAAATGAGGCTGAAATACTTTCTGCATTCATGGTGCTGCAGTGCCCCCTGGTGGTTACCTGTAAATCTAATCACAATAGAGCCTAGAGCCCATGGTAACCTTCACAGAGAATCTAGAGAAATGGAATGGACTTTATAAATTTCCTGGCTCGACTCCCTCAACTAGAAGCTGGAGCTTATTATTCTTCTTGTTGTTATTCACATTTTTATCCTTGCCAAACAAAACAAAACAATGAGGTTGATAGTTCAATGATTCTAACCCCATTTTTTGGATGAGTAAACTGAGACTCTAAGGTATACTGGACATGGAGTCAGGAAGACCCAGCTTTGGGCAAATCACTTAACCTTTCTGGATGTCACTTTCCTTAACTCCAAAATTAGGGAGATTGGTCCCGATGATTTCTAAGGTATCTTACAACTCTAAATCTATAATCAGGGTGACTTGTCTGAGGCTCATAGACTCATACCCAGGTCTCTTGGCTTCTATTGCAGGGTTTTACACTCCACCACACAGCTTCTCTTACTCCTGTTCATAAGTACCTGTTTGTGGATTCACCCTTCCTCCTCTACCTCTAAAATTCATTTGATGTCCATATGATGAAAACAGTTAATTAGGAGATGTAATGAAGTGGAATTCAAAACCCAGCTCTGCCACTTATCAGCTGGCTAATCTTAAGTTATTTACTTTCATTTCCTGTGCCTCAGTTTTCTTATCTTGTAAAATGGGGATAATAACAGGACCTACCTTCCAGAGTTGTTGTGAGGATTGTGAGGTAATGTTTGTAAAGCACTTCACAAGTCATAAAGTGTTACATAAATGCTAATTATTAATAGGGGCTGTTAGGTGGCTCACTGGATAGCACACAGACCCTGGAGTGAGGATTTGAAATTCTGTCTCAGATACTCACTAACTGTGTGACCCTGGCCAAGTCATTTAAACCTGTTTGCCTCAGTTTCCTCATCTGTAAAATGAGTTGGAGAAGGAAATGGAAAAACACTCCAGTATCATTGCTAAGAAAACAGGGGGTGGCTAGGTGGAGCAGTGAATAAAGCATCGGTCCTGGGGGCAGGAGGACCTGAGTTCAAATCTGACCTCAGACACTTAACACAAAACTAGCTGTGTGACCTTGGGCAAGTCACTTAACCCCAACTGCCCCACCTTCCCCCCTCCAAAAAGCAAAAACAAAAACAAAAACAAACCTAAATGGGGTCACAAATCAAGTCAGATACGTCTGAAATGACTCAACAACAACAAAGCTATTATTATCAAAGGATCTTTCTTTGCACAGTCATCTCTGAGTATAATCAACTGCATAATATAATATTTTTGAGAAACAAGAGGGTATTGCTGATGTTTCTGCAGCTGCGCATTGTCGATAATGACAGAGGTGGGCAATGAGATGAGAGGGCTAATGCTCTAATAAATATTCTCCAGAAAGTTCCTGAGTTCCTACAATCGTGGATTTAGAACTGGAAGGGACCCCACATCTAGTCCAGGGGTGCAGAACCTGTGGCCATGAGGCCACGTGTGGCCTTCTAGGTCCTCAAGTATGGCCCTTTGACTGTATCCGAACTTCACAGGAAGTTTGGGGTCAGTGGTGGCCTGGAGGCTGCAGTCCCCCATCCCATCCCTGATCCTTAATTCCTCATTTTACAGCTGAGGAAACTGAAGCTTGGAGAGATTAAGAGAGATAATCATTATACGGGGCCCAGCACATAGCAACCACCACACAAATGTTAGCTATGATGATATAATTTGTCCGTGGCTCTCCAGCAGAAAGTCACAGAGATGAGATTCAATCCAGGGTCCTTTGACTCTAGACACGCATTACTCCCTTCCATACACACCGTGGTCCTGCCAAACAATCCTGTTCCTCACATGTGACGCTTCCCTTCCCATCTCATCTCTGAGATTTCTCACTGGTTGCTCCTCAAGCCTGAAATCTACTCCCCTCTCCCCTCCACTTCTTAGCATCCCTCCTTCCTTCAAGACTCACCCCATGAAGCCTTTACTGATTCTCCCGCTGTTAGTGCCTTCACCTACCCTCCCCAAAGCTGTATTTTATCTGTTTTGTGTCTACCTAAATATATACAGATGGACTCTTTTTCACTAGATTATAAGCCTTTTGAAGGCAGGAGCTGTTTTCCTCTTGTCTTTGTGTCGTTACTTGACTGCCCAATTGATGGGTACACAGTCGGTGTTTAAAAAATGCTTACTTGTTGAGTGGTTGATCTTACATCCTTTTCTCTCCACTTAGTGAGCATCAACACACTTTACTACCTTTCACCTTATTGTGACCTCTCGTTGTTTGTATACAAGTGCTCTGGCTCAAAGAAAACTCAATAAATCTGAATTTATAAAGCTGATAAATCAGAGGGCCAGATTCATATTGTAAAAGGACTCTTGGTTTCAAAGAAACATGGGGTGAGAGCTTCATTTAAATATAAGCTTCTCTAATGCACTTAAGTTTATAGATCATTAACCACTTGACAAAAGCCTGGGGACAGAGAAATTTAAAACTAAGATGTTCATAGTCATTTAATCAACAAGCATGTTGGAATCAAGATGGCAGACACAGCCTAGCTCTGTACTATCTCTTCAGTATGATCCAGAAAATGTATGAGACCATATTCTGTTTGGGAAAGTCTAGAAAAAAGCCACAGTGAGTCATTTTTTCGAGCTGAGGGTGGCTTAGGGATAGGGGATTTGGCCAGGAGCACAGGGGGTGGGGAGCATGCCAGCACCCAGGGGCTGAAAGGGGACTGAGAGAGGGCACCAGGAAGCATCAGGATTGAACTAGTGATGGGTTCAGGAATGAGTGCCATCTGGCAACTCTGTTACCTGCTACCCAATCCTAGGTCACAGATGCAGGGTCGAAA
The DNA here is from genome assembly GCA_028627135.1 of Pseudochirops cupreus. Classification (NCBI taxonomy): domain Eukaryota; kingdom Metazoa; phylum Chordata; class Mammalia; order Diprotodontia; family Pseudocheiridae; genus Pseudochirops; species Pseudochirops cupreus. Next base: position 209,992,437 of record CM053580.1, read on the forward strand.
GGAATGGGCTATGAGCATGGGTCCTAACTGCATACTGAGCAAGGAACAAGTTCTATAAACGTAGTTGTGTGGCTCTGGTTCCAGAAGCAGAGTGGTGATTCCATTCCAGCCTTTAACCCAGCACATAAGCTTTCAGTGGAATAGCCAGGTCAGGATTCCCAAACCAAAGAGGGGCCAACAGGTCAGTTATTCCAAACATACAGGGCTTCCCTGCTTGCTAACAGTGAATGAATCCATCAGCAGTCTACTTCCCAAAAAGGACAGACCCCAACTTGGGATAGGAACTTACAGAACTTAGACCAAGAGGGCAGTAAACAGACATCCCCCCAGAACACACCACTTTAGGTGCACAGACAGCTTCCAGGATCCTAGCCTGAGCTATGAAAGCAACAGACATATGTGAAAGGACAGAAACTCAGGTCAGACATCCATCCCTCTAGAATTGAGCGTTGGCCAGCACTAACAAAGTTAAAAGTCAAAAAGTAGGCTGGAAAGGAATAAACAAAAGAAGAGAAGAACCTAAAAACATCTACAAGCAAAGCCTCAAAGAAAAAAAATATAGCTTGGACACAAGAGCAACCAGCATTCCTAGAAGCTGTTTGCTTGGTTTTTTTTTAATCCAAAAACTATTTTTAAAAGCCAAATAAGTGCCACAAAGGAAATGATGGGAAAGGAAGAGAGAGCTAGGGAAGAAAGACATGAAAAGAGAGTCAACAGTTTAGAAGAAGAGGTATAAAACCTTTCTGAAGAAAATAAATTCTTTGAAAATAAGGATTTGAACAAATGGAAGCTAATTAGTCCATGAGAGACCAAGAAATAAAACAAAGTCAAAAGTCTAAACAACAGAAGAAAATGTAAAATATTTCATAGGAAAAGCATCTGACCTAGAAAACAGATTGAGGAGAGAGATTAGGCTGTCTGCCATCTTGATTCCAACATACTTGTTGATTAAATGACTAGCAACATCTTAGTTTTAAATTTCTCTGTTCCCAGGTTTTTATCAAGTGGTTTAAAAGGCCTAGATATCATATGCTTAAAAATCATAAAAGAAAATTGTCCAGATATCTTAGTACCAGAGGACAAAAAAGAAATTGAAAGAATCCACCAGTCATGGCCTGAAAGAAACCCCCTCCCCAATTAAAACACTCAGAAATATTATAGCCAAGATCCAGAACTCTTCAGTCAAGGAAAAAAGTCTTCCAGAAAGAAAGAATTCAAGTCCTGAAGAACCATAGTCAAGATCAAACCAGATTTAGCAGACACCATTTTAAGCCATTCCAGAAGGCAAAGGATCTAGATTTACAATCAAGAATAACCAACCCAGCAAAACTGAGTATAATCCTATGAGGGGAAAATGAATCTTTAATGAAATAGAGAATATCCAAGCATCCCTGATAAAAAGATCAGAGCTGAATAGAAAATCTAATACACAAACACAGGAGTCAAGAAAAGTGTCAAAAGGTAAACATAAGTGAGAAATCGTAAAGGATTAAATAAAGCTAAACTGCTTATTAAGGCAATAGACAGTAAAGCAATAAAAGTGAGGGACATAAATTCACTTCTCCCAAACCTAGATAATGTAACCCAAAAATAAACAAGAAGTGAAGAGCCTGAACAGACTATTATAAAAGTTAGCTATAATAGACCTTTGGAGAATATTACATGGGAAAAGAAAAGAATATACCTATTTTTAAGCTGCACATGAAACCTTCACAAAAACTGACTGTGTACAATAAAACCCTCACAAATAAATACAGAAAAACAGATATAGTAAATGCATTTTATCAGCTATAATTTAATAAAAGTTATATTCAATAAAGGGCCTTTTAGCAAAGGTTAAAAATTAATTGAAAACCAACTAACTTCCTCTAAAAGAATGATTGAGTCAAAGAATAAATCATAGAAACAATCAATCATTTCATTAGAGATTATGACAAAATGACACAACACACCAAAATTTGTAGGAGGCAATCAAGATAGTACTTTGAGAAAATGGTATATCTCTAATCAACAAGAATCTTTCCAGTGCTTATTGTGCCAGGCACTGTTCTAAGCTCTAGGGAGACAAAGACAAAAATAAAATAACCTCTATCTTCAACAAGCTAGTAGATAAAGTGTTGTATGTGAGGAACAGCAAAGAGGCTGGCTTTATGTGATTAGGCTGGGAAGGTAGGTTGGCATCCACTTGTTAAGTGAAGTGAGCGGAACCTGGAGAACGACTTACATAATAACAACAACATTGTGAAGATGAATAATTTTGAAAGACTCTAGAATTCTGATCAATGCAATGGACAACCGTGATGCTTGAGGGCTGATGATAAAGCAGGCCACTCACCTCTTGATGGGGAGATGGTAGACTTAGGGTCTGATTGAGACATGCATTTTTAGAAACAGTCACTGTGATAATGCATATTACTTGACTCTGTAAATGTGTTATTAAAGGGTTTTCCTTTTCTTTTTTCAATGAGGAGGAAGGAGAGAAAAGTAGTCCTTATTAAGAAAAAAAAATTTTTTTAAGTGGTGTTGGGGCAGTGAGGTGGAGCAGTGAATAGAGCACCTGCCCTGGAGTCAGGAGGACCTGAGTTCAAATTTGACCTCAGACACTTAACACTTACTAGCCGTGTGACCTTGGGCAAGTCACTTAACCCCAGTTGCCCTGCCTTCCCTCTCCAAAAAAAAAAAAGAAGAAAAAAGTGGTGTGTGTGTGTGTGTGTGTGTATGTGTGTGTATGTTTTAAAGCTAAACAGATGAACTTTCGTTCAGTCTTCCAGACAGTAGGGAGCCACTGGAGTTTATTGAGTGGAGGAGTGACAAGATCAGACCTATACTTTAGACAAATGACTTTGGTAGATGAGGCAGAGAGGCTAATTAGGAGGCTGGTGTAGTAGTCCAGGCAAGGGATGATAAGGGCTGGAACTAGGGTAGTTACCTATAGTCTCAGAAGAAAGAGGATGAGCATGAGAGATGATGTGGATGTAGAAACATTTGGCCAGTAATTCTATATGGGATAAGAGAGACTGAGGAAAGGAGGATAACACCAAGACTTTGAATCTGGGAAACTGGATGAATAGTGGTGCCCTTGACAGAAATAAGGCAGTTTAAAAGTATGGTTAGTTTGAGGGGGAAAGGTCAGGAATTTAGCTTTGAATATGTTGAGTTTGAGATGTCTATGTGATATCTAGCTTAAAAAAGCAGATAGATACTTGGAGAGATGCAACTAGAGTTCTGGGGGGAGATAGGCTAGATGTGTAGATCTGGGATAATTTGCATTAAAATGATCACCAAATCCATGAGAACAGACAAGGCCACTAATGAAGAGTAGAGAAAGAAGAGAAGAGAGTCCAGGACAATCCTTTGGGGGGTATATAGACAGTCAGGAGCTATTATATGGAAGATAAAGTAGTATAGGGGCCTGAGAGGGTGTAGTCAGACTGGTAGGAAAAGACCACTGTCACAAAAGCCCAGAGAAAACAAAGAATCAGAAGTGTCAAATACAGCAAAGGGTTCCAGAAGAATGAGAAATGAAAAAAGACCATTGGACTCAGCAACTAAAAGATCTTCATAACTTTGTAGAGAACAGCTTCAGTGAAGTCAATGAAGTCAGAAGCCAGAGTGCCAAGGGTTGATAAATAATAATAAATAACAAAGGGTTAATAATAATAATAACAATAAAGGATTGTAAATGAGAGGAGAGGAAATGGATGCAATTAGAATGGATGCTGTTTTTTTTCTCAGCATTTGCCTATGAAAAAGGAAATCTATGGGATAATATTTTAAGGGGAGGGCAGGTTCCAGCAAGAGTTTTGTTTTGTCTTTCCTGGGGTGGGAGACATTTGAGCACGTTTAGTCCTGAGGGAAGGAACCAGTAGGTAGGGAAAGATTGAAGATTAAAGACAGGGAGGCTCATTGTGGAGGCAAGCTGTTGGAGAAGACTGTAGGAAACGGAATCTAGGGAATCTGTAGAGAGGTTGATGTTGGTAAAGAGAAGGGCCACTCTTCACCAGTGAGTGGAGTTAAGTGGAAGACAAAGAGGGATAATATCAGAGGGTTTTATCCTGCAGAGAAGAGAAGAAGTAGTTCACAGGTCTCTATTTTCTCAGTAAATTTTGAAGTGAAATCCTCAGTTGGGGTGGGGAGGTGCCAAGGGAGGTTTGAGGAAAGAAGAATAGGTTTAAAACCACCTACATGAAAAGTTGGATATAAAATCAATTAGGGAGAACTAATTGTATTGTATTTACATGTACATGTATTTATTTGTTTGTTCATTCCCGATGAGTGGGCCCAGTTGGCTTGTTTGTGTGATATCTTCTAGCTAGATTCAATAGCACACAAATAGGAGGGGAAAAGGTGGAGAGTAGAAGTAAATAGGGTTGGGATGAGAAATCACAAGTGTTTATAGGATAGTCAGATATAAGATGTGAAAGCAGAGAGTAATACCAAGTTGACATGATGAAGACTGAAGAGGAAAGGAAGTAAGGTTAGAATACCAGGGATAGATTGAATGAGTACAGAGGGATAGAGAAATGAAAAGTCTTAGTGAAAATAATGAATGCAGTTAGGAGGAGTAAGGCATGTCAGTAAGAGAAAACATGATGGATTTTGATTTGATAAAGGAATGTTGGAAGGAATCAGAATATGATCTGATAAAATGTCATTGAAGCTAGACCCTTTGGGTGATGGAGAGATCAAAAGTACGACAATTTCTTTGTGTACCTGAAATAGATTGGGGGAAAGGGTCATGAGATTTGAAGAGATTGAGGATTTGGAATTTTAGAGTGTTTCTGGTGATATCAGCATGCATATTGAAGCTCCTTAGTATAAGGGGAAGAGTTATAGTAGAGAATGAGACTGTGAACTGGTTTCTGAATTCCTTGAGAGAGCTAAAAGAACGTCAGTGGTGCTAATAGGTAATTGTGACAAGGATCTTGATTGTGTAATAAAGTTGAACTAAGGGGAACCTTAAAGGAGAGCTGTCTGAGTGACAGGGGCAAAAAGAGAGTTTAGAAACAGTAGAAGGAATTAAGTATTCCATCTTCCCCTCCAGAACAAGTATATGAGAGTTATGGGAAAAAGCATAGCCAAGGCTGGAGAGAGTAGTTAGGGAGACATTGCCATCTGCGGGAACATGGTTTCTGGCTGGAAATAGATGGAAAGAACCTGAAATGGAGAGTTCTAATGGGAAGGGAATTTTGTTAACTGTGTTATAAGAGTTTCAGAGGGTACAGAAAAAAGGATAGACAATGCTAGAGTGAGACTTAAGTATTTATTAAGTTCCTATTACCTGCCAGGAACTGTACTAGACTCTGGGAATGCAAAGTAAAATGAAAGAGTCTGTCCTCAAGGAGCTTATATTCTATAAGGATAGACAGAATGTGCACAGAAATCTACTAAAATATATTCAAAATATATATAAGATAATTTGGGGGGAGGGGCATTAGCAGCTAGTGAGAGAATAGGAAATGTGTCTTGGAGAAGATAGGGTTTGAGCTAAACTTTGAAGGAAACTTTCCATTTTAAGAGTAGATGGTATGGAGGGAGTGAATTCCAGGTATCAGCTTAAGGAGCAAGGAGAACTGGCTTTGAATCTTATTTGTGTCCCTGATTAACTGTGGGTAAGACACTTGGTCTTTCTGAGCCTCAGTTTTCCCAGCTGTAAAATGAGAGTGAAGGGGAGGATCTGGTGTTTCCTAAGGTCTCGGAGTCAGGAGGCCACACTTGAACTCAGGTCTTCCTGACTAGGATTCATAGCAAGGTCTCCTTCCTGCATTACACCACCTCACTACCTCTAATAATATTTTATTTGGAAAATACAATTCTGTTTCCACACAGCTATTTTTGATTCATCTTTTGCATGAAGAAAAAGTACACCTGTATGGTCTCATTTGATGATGGGAAACAATTGCCTGGAGAAAGCTGATGCAGATAAGCACTTCACAAAAAAGGATAGGCCCACAGAATGGAGATGATTATATCTGGGGCTTGGGTAACCACCTGCCAAGGCCTGTCCAAGTCACTAACGTGTATTCGAGCTCTTGGGAAAGTAATCAGCTTGTGCTTGGTATCAGCATCATTTCTGAGCCCTAGTCAATGGCAGTGATGTCATTAGACCAGCAGATGGCGCTCCAGCCACTGAGTCATAGGCTCAGAATACCACACAAGTCACTTTTTTTTTCAGATTTTCACATTTTTTAAATCAAGAAATCAATTCACTTCAATGTATTTTTAAAGTTTTATTGATACTTTCTCCCCTTACTCTTCAGACATTTCTCACGACACAACATTCTTCCTCTACCTCTTCCTGCCTCTCATCCTCCCTTTGTTGTTGGTCAGTCGGATGCTTCTTGACCCCATTAGGGATTTTCTTGGCAAAGATGCTGGAGTGGTTCTACGTTTCCTTCTCCAGCACATTTTACAGATGAGGAAACTGAGACAAACAGGGTTAAGTGACTTGCCCAGGGTCACACAGCTAGTAATTGTCTGAAGTCAGATTTGAAATACGGAAGAATAGCCTTCCTGACTCCAGACCTGGTGTGCCCCCCTATACTCCATTTAGCTCTCCCTACAAATGTGCATTAAGTATCCATTTAGTTGGATACAGTTATTCTTTGATACTCTTCTAGGTATACAGATACAAAATGACAGTGCCATGGACTTTATCCTCAGGAGCCCAAGGGATGAACTGAGTCAGAATCCTGGCTCTGTTACATATGTAACTTTGGTTCAATCACTTCCCCTCTCTGAGACCCAGTTCGCTTCTTTATAAAATGAGAATGACAGGCTAGATGCTTTCTGAATTCCCTTTCAGTCCTAGAATCTACAGTCCTATAATCCTGTGATCTATAGAACCAGTTATGAAGTAACTGAGTGCATAGAAGAGCTCACACTGAGTGACCTGAAAGATTCAAGAGGGATGGGTGGGGCTTCTAGTTAGAGAAATAAGGAAAAGTATTATCAAGGCAGAGTCAGCTGGATGGTGCAATGGAGAGTGCTGGCCTGGAGTCAGGAAGATCTGAGCTCAAATAAAATAACATCTAATAAAGGACCATAGAAGCACAGATAAAAATTAATTGAAGATCAGAGAAGTGGGAAGAGGACTCATATGTACAAAAATATTTGTAGCGGCTCTTTTTGTGGTGGCAAAGAATTGGAAAACAAGGGGATGCCCATCCATTGGGGAATGGCTGAACAAGCTGTGGTATATGAATATAATGGAATACTACTGTGCTATAAGAAATGAGGAGCAGACGGACTTCATAATAACCTGGAGAGACTCATATAAACTGATGCTGAGCGAGAAGAACACAACCAGGAGAAATTTGAACACAATCACAGACACAACGTATGTGTGATGACTAACTCTGATAGGCTGGGCTCCTCTCAGCAATACAGGGTTACAGGACAACTCCAAAAGGCTCATGATGGAAGGAGATATCCACATCCAGAGAAGAAGATGCGGAGTCTGAGTGCAGATTGAAACAAATTACTTGCTCTGTTTCTTTGTTTTGTTTTGTTTTGTTTCCTCTTTCCCACTGATCATTCCATCAGTTACAATCCTTCTGTACAACCTGACTAATGATTAATGGGAACATATTTGTAGATCCTGTATCCGAGTGCATGCCGCCATGATGGGGAGGGGGGGGAGAGCAGGGGAGAAAGTCTGAAACTCAAGGGACTGTGGAACTGAATGTCGTAAACTAAAAGTAAATAACCCAATTTAATTTAAAAAATTAACTGAGACTAAATAATTTATCTTAAAGAATGAGTGGGTTAAAAAACAAACCATAAAAACAATATATAATTTTATTAAAGAGAATGATGATAATGAGAATATACCAAAACTTAAACAATGCAGCAAAAAGCAGTAATCAGAGGAAAATTTATACCTTTAAATAATTACATCAATAAAATAGAGAAAGAGCAGAGCAATGAGCTTGGGCACACAATTTAAAAAAGCAAACAGAAAAAGAGCAAATTTAAAACCCCCAATTAAACACCAAATTGTAAATCCCAAAAATTAAGGATGAGATTAATAAAATTGAATACAAAAAAACTATTGAATTAAAAAAACTATTGACTTAATAAATAAAACTAGGAGTAGGTTTTATGGAAAAAGCAAAAAAATAGATAAATCATTTGGTTAATATCTTTTTTGGTGTTTTAAAATTCTTCATTTAATTTTAATTTTTTTCTCAATTGTATGCAAACAAAAATTTTAACATTTGTTTTTTTTTTTTAAATTTAAGGTCCAAATTCTTTCTCTCCCTCTCCCCTCTCTGAGAAGGCAAGCAATTTGATATAGATTACACATGTGCAACCATGCAAAACATTTTCATATTAGTCATGTTGCAAAAGAAAGTATAGGCCCAAACCCCTAAGATAATAAAGTTTTAAAAGCCGGCTTCACTCCGCACACAGAGTCCATCAGTTCTTCCTCTGGAGGTGGGTAGCATTTTTCATTATGAGCCTTTTGGAATTGTTTTGGATCATTGTATTGCTGAGAATACACCACTAAAAAAAATAAATTAAAGTATTATATGCCAATAAATTTAACAAATTAAGAAAAATGGAAGAATACTTACAAAAACATAAATTGCCCAATTAACAGAAGAGGAAAAAGAATATCTAAATTAACCTATTTTAGAAAAAGTAATTGAAAAGGCTATAAATGAGCTTCCTAAGGAAAAAAAAATTATCAGGATCAGATGGATTTATGAATTAGCTATAACCTTTAAAGATCTACTAATTCCAATATTAAACAAATTATCTGGAATAATAGGCAAAGAAGGAGTGCTACCAAAGTCATTTTATGAAATAAATATGGTGCTAGTACCTAAACCAGGAAGAGGAAGGAAGGAAGGAAGGAAGGAAGGGAAGGAGGGAGAGAGGGAGGGAAGAAAGGAGAAAGGAAGGAAGGATGGAAGGAACGAAGGAAGGAAGGAGATCTAAGCTCAAATCCTAGCTCTACCACCTGTTACTTGTGTGACTTTGGGGCAAGTAATTTCTCATCCTGAAGCTTCTGTTTCCTCATCCATACAATGACATGTTCAGGTTAGATGATCAATCAAGTATTTATTAAGCACCTTCCATGTACTGGGCACTGGAAGGAATACCAGCCCCCTACAGTGTGCTAGGCACTATGCTGGGCTCTTTAAAAATATGATCTCATTTGATCCTCAAAACAACCTGGGAAGTAGGTGCTATTATTATCCCCATTTTATGATTGAGGAAACTGAGGCAAATAGAAGTTAAGTGACTCACTTAAGGTCTCACAGCTCATAAGGATCTGAGTTCAAATTTCAGTTCAGGTTTTCCTAACAGGAGCCCCAGAGTTCTTTCCACTGCAGCTGAGGAAACAAAAACAAAAATGAAACAGGGCATGCCCTCAAGAAGCTTGCATTCTATGATGGGAGACAGTATGTGTACAAGCAAGTATCTAAAAAAGATATTTCCAAAATAAGTGCAGGTCAAAGCTTTAGCAGCTGGGGGGGGGGGGCAGAAATCAGGAAAGTACAAAGATGCCTGGCTGGGAGACGGAATGTAGGATGTGAGCAGGAGCAGATACTCTGTCCTGAAGGTCTCTTCCAGTTTTAAACTCCTTTGGTCTCAAGTGGGCTGGGGTCATTGTTGCCAGGCAGCTAGTCCAAGCCCTACCTCTGTTGCCTTGGTGATGGTGAATTCAAAGGAGGGAAGCTGGAAAAGGGGTTTGAAGAAGTTGAATGTTGATTGTCCATAAGAGCCTCAGGTATTTTAAGTGTCAGTTTTCTGGGTTACTTCTCATTCCTCTTGTGAGGAATAAATCTGCTGGACTGGGAGTCAGAGCCAATTCAAGAAGCACCTATTAAGAGTTTACTTTGTGCAGTCACAATGCTAAGCTGGGAATATAAGTGCAGGCAGAAATATATTCACTGCCCTCAACAAAGTTACATTCTAATAGCAGAAGATGAAGAGAAAAAGGGAGGTAAGGGGTGCAGGGTAGGAATTGAGACTTATCGGAAAGGAAGAAATGAATGGTAGAGAGAATCTGGAGAATCAGGAGTGCAGCCTAGAGAGGAATCATGGGTATCCTCAAAAAATGGAGCTTCTGGGAAGAACTAGGCAGTCAGAGGAAGGGGCCACAGAGGTGGTGAGTAATCCCAGTGTGAAGAGTCCAGAAGTAGAAGTGAGGAAGTTTCTCTGGCATGGTGGAATTAACTGATGCCTGTACTTCTCAGCTCTGCTGAGATTGGAAGACATACACAGGCATGCTCTCACTGTTACAAGTCAATGGATTTCCTCACTGGGCTCCACTGAAGTCACTTGCCATACCTAGAGAAGAAGCTATAGCTGCCCTTTCCTTGTCAAACCAGCCAATGTTGGCCACCATTGTTCCACTTTTCCTTAATACCTCTAGTAGAGGTGATGGGTTGTTATGAGAGTGCCTTGGACTTTGGGCAGAGGGGTGGGGATGAATCATAGATTCATAAATTTTAAAACAGAAGGGACCCTAGAGGTCATGTAATCTAATCTCTTCTTTTACAGATGAAGAAACTGAGACCCAGAGACATTAGTAAGTGATATAGTGAGAATTTTTTTGAATGAGGGTCTCTATGTTCATATCCAGAACTCCCAATTCCATTCATTTCTACAAACGCTTATCAAGGGACTTGCCAAGGCGCTGCCTTGTGTTACGTGCTAGGAAGGCTTACGTTGGCAGAAACAATAAAAATATCAGTTTCTAAAGCTTTTTGGTGTTGGGGCCTGTGTTTTGGTCTTGAGTTTGAAGCTTCAGTGTTTGTATTTTTCCATGCCGAAGGGCCTGTAAATTTCCACAGGATATGTACAGGCGAATGGAAGTTGATGGCAGGCCCTCAACCTTGGCTTTCACATAATGGGAAGAGATGGTCCAATCCTTCTCTCCCAGAGGAGGGAGGGATGTGGCTTCTGTTGAGCCTGCCAGGCAAGCCCAGGATGCCTCTTTCAGCTGGTGTCCTTCATCATGGAGTTGATTGGCTTCTCCTTTGGGCACATGGCTCCTACAGACATACAATGGATAGCTAGCCACACTATCTTCCACTATTTGCTAACTGCATCTTGTAACCTTCAATAAGCTTGGTAAAGAAAAGGCTTTATAAACTTCTGTCCCCTCTTTCCTCTTTCCCCTAACCCACCTAATAAGTGTTTGTTGAATAGACTTTGAGTGAATGAATGAACATCCACTAATCCTACCTCCCCCACTAGATCATAAGCTCCTAGAAGGCGGGTTATGGTTCTTCCACATCCTCTTCACTAACTTACTCTGTGCTCGGCATATGGCACCTTGCTATAGTAAGTTGTTGAAAAAATAATCAAAGACTGAGTGAAAATACAACCAATAGGTGTGTAGTTACACCTCTTGTGTGCAGTGGACAGAAAACTGAGCCTGGAGTCGGGAAGACGTTGAGTTCAAATGTGACTTCAGACACTTGCCAGCTGTGTGATCCTGGGGAAGTCACTTAACCTGTTTGCCTCAGTTTTTTCATGTGTAAAATGAGATTAATGAAAGCATCGATCTCCTAGAGCTGTTGTGAGGATTAGATGAGGTAATAATTGTGAAGTGCTTAGCCCAGAGCCTGGTGCATAGTAAATGTCATATGAATGTTAGCTACTACTTCTAATACTACCAATACCACCACTGCCACTACTACTACCACAACTACTACCACTACTACTACTACTACTACCACTACTACTACTACTACTATTACTACTACACTGATTGTTGGGCTATATGAATATAGACAAGTCATTTTCCCTTTAGGAGTTTCTGCTCCCTCATCTTTAAAATGACACTGTCCTACTGGCTCAGAGATAAGGAAACTTGATTTTTACATTTACCTTGTCTTCCTCTCACTCTACCCAATCCAAGTTGAGAATGCGGAGGTAGGATAGGGGATGGAGAACCAAAGTTCCAAACGTGAGAAATCTCCCCTCTCCTAGTCTTAGAAACCCCTAATTAGAATCATATGATCATAGATCTGGAACTTGAAGGGGATTCAGATGTCATCTAATCCACTACTGTCATTTTACAGATGAAGAAACTGAGGTCCAGGGAAGTATATCACAAAGGAAGTAATATCAGAGGTGGGATTTGAACTCATCGCCTCTCATTGCAGAACCAGTGCTTGCTTCACTGAAAAGCATGGTGAAATGTCTGCCTCTCTAACCTTCCTTAACAAATTGTGCAAGGTTGACAGTTCTGATTTAGGATATTTTCCTTCTTTCCTTCATGAAAATTAGCAGCTGCCCCATTATAGAGAAGCAATTCTATAAAATATCATGCTAAATTCTCCTTATTCTACCTCTTAGAACCAGAGAAGAGAGAGAAAAAGAGGTTTAGGTCCTCATGGTTCAGAGGGAGAAAGGAAAGTGGGTAAAGAGTCCTTAGTATTTCTTATTGTTCAGTTATGTCAGACTTTATGACCCCATTTGGGGTTTTCCTGGCAAATATATTAGAGTGGTTTGCCATTTCATTTTTCCAGCTCATTTTACAGACGAGGAAACTGAGGTAAATAGGGTCAACAGACTTGCCCAGAGTCGCACAGCTAGTAAATGTCTGAATCCAGATTTGAGCTCAAGAAGAGGAGTCTTCTCAGAACCAGAGCTATATCCACTGTGCCACCTAGCTGCAACGTTCAGTATTTCTAGGATCATTAAAAAAATATTGCCTTAGCCCTGCTTTTAGGCCTTTGTCCAAGGCCAAGAGCTTGAGTGTGAAGAAAATAACTGGCTTCTCTGCATCCTACATTCTGCCTCACCAAAGGTACAGTTCAGAGTGGCTCTTGTTGGGCACCATCTATCACCTTTGGGTGGCAGATCTGGACCCGTGATTTGGATGACTGAGTTAGGGCGAAGGAATCTAGATTCAGGCCCTGTCACTACTGCAGAACTGTCATGGACTAGCTGAATAACTCCTCTGGTCTCAGTTTTCTTAACTATGATATAAAGGGCTTAGACTAGACCAGGAGTTCTTAACCTGGGGATCAGGGACTTATTTTCTTTTTTTTTTCTTTTTTTTTTTTAGGGTCTGAGTCTTTTTTTTT
>CM053580.1:210005994-210035575 GCA_028627135.1 Pseudochirops cupreus
TTTACTGCATTTTATGCATTTGAAAACATTATTCTAAGAAAGGGTCCATGGGTTTCAGCAGACAGTAAAACTGGTCTATGACACTCACAATAAACATTAAGAACCCCTGGAATAACTAGTTACTGGATTACAAGGCCATAGACAGACAGATGGAAGGGAATTCAGAAGTATTTTATGCCAAACCCTTCATTTTGTAGATGAAATTGAGCCCCCCAAAAGGATAAATGACCTGCCAGAGGAGACATAGGAAGCAAATGGCAGAGCTGGAGCTATTATGATTCCTTCCGGCTCTCAGTTTTATGATCCTATGACGCTACCCTCCAAGGTTCTTTAGATCCTGTGTGGAAACTCCCTCCACCAAAGCTAATCAGTGACCCCGAGTCAGGAAGACCTGAATTCTAATGTTACCTCAAAAACTTCCTAACTTTATATGACCCTAGGCAAGTTACGCCCTCTGACTCAGTTTCCTCAACTGGGGCTAATAATAGCACCTACCAAGCAAGATTGTTATGAGGATCAAAATCTCATAGCACAGTGCCCAGCAAATATTAGGTACTTAGTAACGCTCCCCTCCTTGGGTACTTAGGGACACCGGGCAGTTAAATGATTTACCCATGGTGTCTCACCAAGGGAAGTCTGGAAGCCAAGCCTTTTTCCCTATTCGTTATGCCATGCTGCTGCTGCTGCTGCTGCCAGATAAAAGGCACAATAAGCCCTAGATGGGCACACTTTTGCCACAGACTGTCCCCGGAACTCCCGATATCCAACCAGCTACACTGGCCATTCCGGTCCTCTGGAGAGATCTCCAGTCAACCACAGCAGCCTGGTGACTGGAAATCCCCATACTCTGCCTTTAAATTCACTGTTATTACCCAAGCTCCATTAATCCTAATGGTTTCTCTTGCTGCCTGGGTCTTTTAGTGGAAAACAGCACCTTCTCCTGAAAGGCCTGTTTCTGAAATGGCACCTGAGTGATAAGGAACACGACAGGCAGATCCTGGAAGCCACCAGCGCCTCGCTCGTCTGTACTCGGGCCGCACGTATTGTTCCGAACATTAGTGCCGGTAGTATTTAGGTGACGGCAGCCAAGTTTCAGGCTCCGCCAGGAGACAGACCCATTACCTTACTGCTGTGTGGGGAAGAAAGCTGGGACTTGTTCCTGTTTCCTGGCGATCGCCGGCTCCCTTCTTCTAGCCTTCTTCTCCCCCCTCCCCCCAGCACCTTCCTTTTGGAAACAATGAGCCAGTCACACACACAGCGGTATTCCAAGGCTTCCCAGGCAAACGCCCATTTCTCCAAGACTCTTGCATTTTGTGTCAAGCCCATCGAGGCTGGCTAGCCCTTGGTCGAGGTCTATTCAGACAGGCTGTAGTTTCTTGTGGCTGGCTTAGCCAGGAGGGATAACGGTGCTGCTACCCTCCTTGGGGGAAACAGTAGAGTCACTCCTGGACCTTAGAGCTGAAAAGGACCCAGGAGACCTTCTAGTCCAGCTCTTCCATTTTACATGCCGTGATGGAGAGGAACAGACAGCAAGCAGTAAGCGTTACAGCTCACTCTTTACACACTTAGCACCAGAAATGCCTTTTGCATTTCACACACACGAATACATAAATGTTTATGTATCTTAAAAAATTCTGTCTGTTATGCCTTCCCCTTCTCCATCTCCCTCCCCTCAAGAGTTTCAGTTTATTCAAGAAGGGATTACTTCATTTTTGTATCTGCCAGCCCCTATCACACTATCTTATACAGAGTAGCTGTTTAATGAATTCTTGCTGAATGAATGAATGAATGAATGAATGAATGAATGAATGAACGAACCAGCTGCAGGGCGTGTATGAGCAGCCTCCTAGCCCTTAATGTCTATAGACACATAGACATTAAACGACTCACATGAAGCCAAGTTCAAACACAAGGTTAATGATTGGCATTTCCTGAGCCATCCTTAAGAGAAATTCCAGGTCCCTCACTCCAATGCCCATCAAGGTTGGCGGCAAATATGTCAAACAAAGTCGTGCAGTTTGGAATAGGGCTGTGTTTGTGGACTTGGGTATAGGTTTCCCCCCCCCTCAGTTTGGGGAGGGGGAAAAGAAGGAACAAGGGGTGTGTGTGTGTGCGTGTGTGTGTGTGTGTGTATGTGTGTGTGTGTGTGCCTGACCTACCCCCACCCCACCCCCTGCTTCATTTTACAGATGAGGAAAATTAAGCTTGGAATTTAGTGACATAGTTGACTAGTGGCTATTTCAAATCCCACGCATCTGGGATTTGAAACCAGGATTCCTGACTCCCAGCCCTTGTGTGAGTGTGTGTGTGTGTGTGTGTTAGTTGGCAACTCATAACTCTATGAGTTGGGTAGTAAAGCTTAAAAAACAGTGCTTAACAGGGTGCCTGGCATATAAAAGGTGCCTAATAAATGTCAGTTGACCAACCAAATAAATATTTTTCGACAGCTGAATTACATCTATTGTACAGATGAGGAAAGTGATAAAGATAATGACTACCAGGGACTTGTCTTCGTGTGACTATTAAGTGGCAGGGCTAGGAAACAAACCCAGCAAAGTCAGTGCCTTTCCAGGACACCAACATGCTGTTTCTCATGCCTTTCTACCACATCCATCAGTATTTTGATAAACTGAAACTGAACCCAAAGTAATTCAAACCACCTCTATCCCCATATATTTACAAAGCACCTGCTGTTTATGTGGCATAAGAAGCCTTGAATAGTACCTTGGTTAACAATCACGTCTCAAAATATAGTAATGGTAGTCTCTTGACTTTACAAATACTGCCTGTCTCCTTTTGTCCTCACTCACCACACAGCTAGTAAATGTCTGAGACCAGCATCTTCATGAGTTCGTATCTGGCCTCAGATACTTACTAGCTGTGTGACCCTTGGGCAAGTCACTTAACCCTCTTTGCCTCGGCTTCCTCATCTGTAAAATGAACTGAAGAAGGACATGGACACACCACTCGAGTATCTTTACCAAGAAGACCTCAAATGGGGTCACAAAGAGTCAGACGTGTCTAAAAAGTGACTAAAAAACAACAGCCAATAAGGGCATAGAAGGTATGCTTAAGAATTTGATAGATGACACAAGGCTTTGAGGGAAATCATCTTTGGATGATCAAGTTAGGATCTAAAAACATCTTGATAGCTTCATCCTAGAACATTTGGCCAAATCTAATGAAATGGAAATTTAATAGAGACAAAGGCAGTCTTGTGCTTGAGTTCAGAAGAATTCAGGTGGGGAAAGGCAGCTCAGCAGCTGTCTACAAGATGGAGATAAAATGGGAAACTAGGTGGCACAGGGGTTAGAGTGAAGGACTTGGAGCTGGAAGACCTGAGTTCCAATGCAACCTCAAGCTCTTACTAGCTAGACTTTCCCCTTGGGTGACTCACTTAACTTCTATTATCTGTAAAAAAAAGGCTAAAATAGCACCTACCTCTCAGGGTTGTGGTGAGGACAGGAGGAGACAGTATTTGTAAAGTGCTCTGCAAACCTTAAAATACCATCAACATAAATGTTATTATTATCATTGGGTCAGGAAGTCTTAGTGCATAGCAAACTCCATGAGTCAATGAATAACAAAGGGAAGTGATCTCTCTGTTTACTGTAGGTTGCATGAAGAGAACCATTTCGTCCAGAACAAAGAAGGTGAAAATCCCACTCTGGTCTACTCTGTTCAGACTCTACCTGAACTGTTGTGTTTGGTTCTGGGTGACCCATTTTAGGAAAACATTGATCATTTGAAGAGTATCCAGAAGAAGGTGACCAGGATGGTAAAAGACCTTGGGGCCATGCTATATGAAGATAAGTGGGAAAAACAACAAAAACCTGAGAAAAATCGGCCCGGATAAGAAGGGACAAGGAAGGGGGAAAGTGTGGGAGTCATATTCAGGTATGTGGAGGGCTATCTTGGGAGAGATTAGCCTTGTTCTCCTTGGTCTTTAAAGGTAAGGCTAGAGGCAAGGGCTAGATGTTGCAGAGAGGCCCATTCTAGCTTCATGAAAGAAAATCTTTTTAACAATTACTTATCCAAATGTGGCTTCTTCACAAGATAGTAGGTTCCTCTTCACTGAGGAATCTTAAAATGCAGGATGATCCTATGTCAGGCTTGTAGGAGGAGGATTCTTGTTCAGGTTGGACGTGGGCTGGATGCTTTGAGCTTTCCTCCAATGAGATTCTCAAGGGCATTCCCTGAGGCAGACGTTGTAGTGCCTGAACCTGTCAGGGTCAGACTGAACACTGAGCATCAGCCCTGGTTTGAGACTTGGAAGGATCAGCACTTCTTGAGACATTTATGTGAAAATCAGTAGATTTTGACTTGGTCAAAGCATGGAAACCCCATTTCATGTTGTCTTCTTTTACTGGTAGAAAATGCCTGCAAAGAAAGGCGGCACTGAAGGGTGGTCTAAGGGGCACCTGACCTTGGGAGTCAGGAGGCTGTTCTCCTCCTTACCAGCCGTACGCTTTGTGACAATAAACAAGTTACTTGCCTTTGAGTCTTGGTTTCCTCATCTGTCAAATGGAGAGAATACTTGTGCTACATATTACACTGATTTGTCGTGAAGAAAATGCTCTGTAACGTGCTGTATCAAATACGAGTTATTATACCTGAAAGCATGATAATTTCCCAGCTCTTACAAATGCAGCAATCTATAGAATTTAAGAAAATGACCTTCTATGTACATATGTGAATGTATGTATGAACCTGTCACATGCATATATTGTATTTGAGGAAATTACCACATACGTAAATAATATGTATACATGCATACATACATGTGTGTATGGATAGAAACTCAGCAGAATTTATATCTGTGGCATTCAGACACAAGTGTATACATGCATGTTGGTCTAGATATGCTACGCAATGATTGTATATGGCATAGATATGCACACATATCTGTCTCTATAGAAGTCAGCTCTTTTTACTGTATTGGTCTAAAAACAGGAATCGCCTACCTGAGAACCATTTCTTCCTATGGTTAGTGTTTGCTTAGCCCTCCTTTTGCAAGTTGGGAACTGGGAAGGGGCTAGAGGCCAAGCTTTGCCTGGCAAACTGAGGCTAGATGGGACATGCTTTGTTTGCTCAGTCGCCCAAAAGGGTAGGCTCATGAAAGGAATGAAGGCTCAGAGAGGGGTGCTTCAGGGGCACAGAGGAGATTGCAAACAAGCTAAGTATTTGGAGAAGGAGAGAGACTTCCCAGCAGATGATGCAATGGTTCAACCAGGCCATGGAAAGGAAATGGAAAATCAACATTTTTTTTTGGCTTCTTATTGGCTAGCATCAACAGGAAGGCTACTTGTCCGTATCTAGCCTTCTGAGGCAAGGAAGGGTATTAGCACGCTATTGCTGGAATAAAGGTCTGAATGATGTCTGATGGCTCCTGGAACATCAAAACACAATAGTTGCCACATTGGTTTAGACCCAAGGTCTAGGTAATCCAGTACTTGTTGCTAAAAGTGATCCCACAGTTGAATCTGTTTTTTTCCCAGAACCACCTTAAACGTTTTGGGAAAACCCAGAATATGGCTCATAAATTTGCCTGAATGCTTTTGGAGTCCACCTACATTTCCCATTTATACTACTTGTTGGGGTTAAGGATGAGGTAACAAACTGGACAAGCTGATTAGTTGTTGTGTGAAGGAAGATTTCCTTTTCTCTGTCCTAAACTTACCCATTCAAGTTTCACTGTATACCCGCCTCCTAATATTTTAGGGTTTGTCAATTTGGTCAAAGATCACTTTATTCTTGGTGTTTTTTATGATGCTGATATACATTCTACACTTCAGTCAGGCTGGCTCATTTGATGCTCCTAGTCCAAAGCACTCTATCTTGTCTTTGGGCTTTTGAAAAAGCTGATCCTCCTCGAATTCCATGTCTGAATGCTCTCCCCTCCCCCCCTCTGCTTTTTGGAACCTGTAGGTCAGGCTCAGGGCAGGTGCCACCTCCTATTAAGGTCTTTCCTGATTTCCCCATCATTTGGGGTCCCCTACCCCCCAAATTACAATAGTTGTTAGTTGGCATGCATTTTGCATTTACCAATATGAATATGTGTTGTTCCATTATCAATCTATCAGCACAAATGTACTACTATTGCCATCACTGTGCTAAATGCTGGGGACACAATGACAAAAAACGAACTAGTCCTTGTCCTCATTAGAAGGTAAGTTCCTTGAGGACAGGGACTGAGTCATTTTCTGTCTGAGTATGTCCAGCACCTAGCACACAGCACCTGATGCTCATGGAACAGAATCAAGGTCTGTAGATTGTGATTATGTCCCTTCTCAGCCTACTCTAGCCTAGTGGTCCAATTGTTTTACTCTGTCCTCTGATACTCACCCTTTCTTTCCTCTCTACCTAGAATCCCTTATTTTAGCTGTTGTTTGCTAGGTCTGTTCTATCTTTCTTGAGATTTGACTCTCAGAACTATCGCTTGCAATAGACAGAAGCACATACCTTCAAGTGACCAAGTGGAGCTTAGGACTAGAAGGTTCTAGCATCAGACCTACTTGGCATGTGGTAGCACCTCAAGAGATACGGTTTGGTGGGCTTGGAAGGTTGAGGCAGAGCCACAGCCAGAGTATGCCCAGAATACACACACATACACAAACACACAGAGGAGAGAGAGAGACAGAGACAGGGGGAGAAAGGGGGAGAGAGAGAGAGATAGAGAGACAGAGAGAGAGAGAGAGACAGAGAGAGAGGGAGAGAGGGAGGGGGGGAGAGAGAGAGAGAGGGAGAGAGACAGAGAAATAGAGAGAGAGAGAGACAGAGAGAAGGAGAGAGGGGGGTAGAGGAGGGGAGGGTGGGGAGAGAGGGGGAGAGAGAGAGAGAGAGAGACCAGCTACAGAAACAAAGCATAGGCATGGGAAAGGATCACTGTTTTCGAAATACTACAATCTACCCTTATTAGAAGATCTGGAAGAGACTTTAGAGATCACATTTCAGTAGGAATGGGGATGGTGAGAGGTAGGATGACTTGCTCAAAGTCACAAAGCCAGTAAGTGGCAGCACCAGGATGTTAACCCATTTCAGGGCCTTTTTGACCTCACCCATATATGGAAAGCAACAGAGACTCAGAGTCATGTGCAATCTTCTTTTTTCTATTTCTGTGTACAAGGAAATGTATATGTTAGTAAATTTTGTAAGTCTTTAAAAAATCTCTACAAACATAAACAAATACTCTCACAGAAACCCAAGTTTAAGCAAAAGAATAAAGAGTGGATATTACTTCTTAATTTTCAGAATTTGGCTAACCTTGAAGTATGGGGTCTGAAGATGGGAACGAACACACACACACACACACACACACAAACACACATCTTCTTATGGCCAATCTCTCACTTCAGCTGTACGTGAAGAATGACCTGTACTCCCGGATGAGTCAGACTCGACCTCCCCAAAGTGCTCTTGTAGACATGGGCAAACTAAGGTGTTCCACTTCCAGCCATGATTTGATTTTCTTTTAGCCCATTTCTAAGCCAGCTAGTGTGTCTCAGAAGTGAGCAGGGAGTGATTGTTCCAGGAACTACTCCAGTGAAATACGTGATTCCAAGCAGCTCGGCTCCCAAAGCAGGGACAAATGACTCATACTTCAGCTAAGAAATATTTAACCCTTCTGGGGGTGGCAGTTAAGATTTTCCAGCACTTAGGGTGGAACAAATACTTGCCTGACACAGAGAGGCTGAGAGGTGGGGGATAGAGAGCAAGGCAGGCGAGGGAGGAAGGAGGCAATACCAGAAAATCTCCTGACTGGAAAAGAGAAAGCATGCTCTAATTATATCATCCCAGCTTTGTCAACCCTGGCTCTGAGATGGATGACACATATCTTGGTGTCCTGGAGAAAATGCTAGACTTGGAGACCAGAAGAACTCAAGTTCAAATTTGACCTCTGGGCAAGTCAATTAAGTCCTGTCTGCACCAGTTTTCTCTGATAGCACTGACCTCATAGGGCAGGCAGCTAGGTGGTACAGTAGACAGAGCACCTAGACAGAATTCAGGAAGTCCTGAGTTCAAATCCAACCTCAGACACTTAAGATCTGTGTGAACCTGGGCAACTTAACCCTGTTTACCTCACTTTTCTCATCTGTAAAATGAGCTGGAAAAAGAAATGGCAAACCACTCATCTTTGCCAAGAAAACCCCAAATAGGGTCACAAAGAGTCAGACAGGACTGAACAACAACACAGGGTAGTTGTGAGGATAAAACGAGGTTACTTCTAAAGCACTTTGCAAACAAGGTCCTATGTAATGCTGGCTATGATTACTATTTTTGATTGGTATTGATATGACTCTATCTTGTAGTACTATGCTACCCAAAGTGTATCAAGCTCAGGATAACAAAAACCAAATGAAAAAGAAATCCTACCTAAAGAAAACTAGAAGGATCTAGGTAGCTGCACAGAACTCAGAACTTCAGATACCTGCTCGTTTGAATTACATAGAGATCAATCTTTCTGCTGTATATGTTGGCTTTGAACTTACTGTGGGATTTTACATGGCTTATTTTAATGCTACAAACTAGGTATGGTATAGAATTCCCATAGCCTTGTAACCTACTCACATTCATCTCATGTAGGGGTCTGCCTCAGGGCCCCACCGTTCTTTTTGGCACTTTAACGTACCTTAATTACCTGCATGTATGGTTGTTCCCAGCATAACCCTATCCTGCTAGGGGGCTTGGAAGGAGATGGTAAGAAATCAAGCCCACTTTGGCTCCGTTTGGCTTCTCCACTGTTTCTTGTTTCCTCCCAGTTTAAGGAAATCTGGTTCACTCTGTCTGAAAAGGCAGTGTTGTGCAGCGGCAGGAACAATGACTCTGGAGGTGCAAAATCTGGATTCAAATTCTGTTCTGCCACTTACTAGCATGTCCTTGGGAAGTCACAAACTCTCTAGGCCTCCACATTCTCAGTACTCTAAGATTTTTTCTGAGAGGATTTTAAGGTTTCTTCCAGATCTGCATCTCTGACGATATGACCTGCTTGCTCCAAGAGCACTAGATTCACTGAATCTCAGTTTTCTCATCTGTAAAAGGGAGGATATCCATTTGCTCTGCCAACCTCATGGGTCTGTTGTGAGCATCAAATGATGCAAGTACAATGCAGAATACGAACCCTAATAGTGAATTAAATCGGGCCTTAAGTGAGGACCAAAACTGTGAAAAACTCTTAATTACTGAAACGCACCATAGAAAGTTAAGCTCTTGTGGAAGAGAGGAAGGCACTGTTCAGCCACAAAGATCAGACTTAAGAGTCAGTTTGGGCCACACATATCCTTGCTACTGGCGAGGTTGAGGCTGGCACACTGCATGGGCTCAGGACTTCTGAGCTGTGCTGTGCTATGTGGTTTGGGCGTCTACACTAAGCCTTGTACCAGTGAGAGCATATTGAGAGCAGGGGGCTCTCATGCTATTTCAAGAGGGGCTAATCTACCCAAGTTGGAAAGAGAACAAGTCAGAATTCCTATGGTAATCAGCAGTGGGGCTGGGTCAACAAGTGGCCACTACATTTCCAGCCTGGACAAAACACCCAGTCTCGGGGAAAAAAAAAATTCAGTTCAACTGGGAGCAAGTGCCCTCTGAGCACCAGTGCCAAAGCTAACATGGGGATGATACTATTCACACTGGCAACTTCACAGGGTTACCATGAGGATCAAATAATATCAGAAGAGTGGAGGTAGCATTGCCTGGCACCAGCAAGACCTGGGTTCAAATCCCTCTCAGTCATTTTTCAGTCATGTTCAACAACGTGACCCCTTTTGGGTTTTCGGGACAAAGATACTGGAGTGATTTGTCCCTTCCTTCTCCAGCTCATTTTACAGATGAGGAAACTGAGGCAAACAGGGTAAAGTGACTTGCCCAGGGTCACCCAGCTAATAAGTGTCTGAGGTTGGATCTGAATTCAGGAAGAGTTTTTCTGACTCCAGGCCTGGTGCTCTATCCACTGCACCCCCCAGCTTCCTTCTGATGCTGACATGAGCTGTTTCAACCCAGGCAAAGCCCCTAACCTTTGAGTCTCAAGATATCTGGCATACCCATCTCACAGGGATTCTGTAAGACTCTGATGAGGCAACACATGTAAAGCACTTTGGAGACCTCTCAGTTACTGTTTTTTTAAGTCCTCTGTAATCACTTAATTACTCCTTAAGGTATAAATGCAGGCATTACTTTCTCTATTTGAGAGGCCCTTCCGGAGCCTACGCCCCAAAAGAGTGATAAACCGTATTCCTGTAATGAAATCACCATACTGTTTTAAAAATGTTATCCAAGGAGGAAGAGCTAGGGGGCTCAGCAGAAAGACCACTGGCTCTGGAGTCAGAGGGACCCGAGTTCAAATCTGATCTCAGACACTTACTTAGACGTGTGACCCTGGACAAGTTACTTAAGCCCGAGTGCCTCCAAAAAAAAATTTATTAAAAATGTACTATCCTGTGCTCAAAGACGTGAGCTTTCAGAAGGCAGCTTATAAAAGTTGCACGATTTTAGGGAGTTAATATCAATATTCTTCTAGTGTTACAGGGCTGGGGATGCTGTGCCCAACCAGCAGACCTATAACTAGGTATATTTTTATCTAGGGCAAAAGCAGTTGATAATGGGGATGAGTGACTTATTCAAGGTCATAGAGACAGTAACTGGCAGAGCTACGGCTTGAACACAGTTTTTACAAGTCCACATTCCATGTCATATGGCTTTATATACAACAGAAGTGAGGCTGAGAAGTGAACCACTTGATTGACCTACCTGCCTACCAGGATGACAGCCGCCTTCCAATATCGGAAGAGTTGTCCCCATTGAGAAGGGATTCAACTTCTGCATGGTCTCAGATGGCAGGACTGGGAATGACAGAGAGAAGCTGCGGAGAGGCAGATTTGGGGACAAGGCAAGGAAAAACATGGCTCCTAATTAGAGCTATCCCAAAGGAGAGGAGGCTGCCCTGGGAGGTAGTGGATTTCCCCTAGCTGGAGGTCCTCAAACAAAGGCTGGATGACCACTTGCCGGGGGATGTTGTTGGATGAGATTCTTGTCGGCTGAGTCAGCTGGGTGGCACACGGGATAGAACACAGGACTTGTGAGTCATTAAAGACCAGTTCTAATCCTGCGTCAGACACTTGTACTCGTTGTGAAGCCTTGGACAAGTCACACTAGCCTCAGTCACAGGACTCCCTGCAGAGTGGGCGTAACAACAGCACCTCCCCCAGCATGGCTGATAGGAGGCTCATAAGAGAAGCTCTCTGTAAATGCTGCTGTTATTATTCAGGTAGGAGTTGCACTACAGGGCCTTGCCTCTAAGATCTCTTTCAACTGGGATTCTATGGTAACTACACCATGATAAAGCATCGTAAATGGAGAAACAGGACCAGGACTTTTAAAGAGTTAAGAGAAACAAGCCTAGCGTGAAGACACGCAGGCTGAGACTGCAGTAGGTGGAGGTGGGGGGAAACGGAACAGGAAGCAGACACAAACTATGGGTGCACTTACTCAAGGAGAGGGGGTAGTCTGACCCTTGCTCTGGTGAGAGTTAGGGGGGATAGGCAGCTTCACACACAGCACCAAGAACTTTGGTGGATGGAAGAGCAAAGTGGGGGGAGAAGTATTCCAGGGTGGCAGCCCAGGGGACAGTGTCTCCTGGAGAGGAAGACGTTGCCTTTCCACTTCAATGCTCGAGGGTAAAGATGCCCAGTCCTGTACTCACTACAGCTCTTAGAGTCAGAAGGTACCTGTCTCCAAAGAATTAAAATTGTGCAGCACCCAAAGGACAAGAGAGACAATAAGGGAGAGGTATAAGGTGGTTATGGGCGGGGTGCAACATATGACCAAAGAAGGACTAAGTGAAGGATGTCATTGGAATGATGTACGGCCAAAAACAAAGCAGGTTTGTCATGTGTGGGTACACCAATCCACATGCTCTCTGAAATGTTGAAATATAGGAGTTCTTACCCTGGGGTCCATTTACTTAAAAAAAATTAGATCTATTTTAATATAATTAATTTCCTTTGTAATCTTACACATTTTATTTTATACCTTAAAAAAAACATTCTGAGGGGTCCTTAGGCTATGGCAGACTGCCAAAGGGGGCCATGACACAAGAGAGATTAAGAACCTTATATCTAAACAATGGCATCCTACACTCTGGGTAAACCTGTGGAAAATTTAAGGAAGGACAGGGCCAAAAGGACAAGCAGGAGACAAAATCTTTCACTCCACAATTAAGAACAGGGGCAAATAACTATGGGAGATTTCCCAGGCCAACTCAAATTAATGCAAGTACAAACTGAGAGTAACTAACTACCTGATCCTTCCAGATGACAGTTTTGACAGCGAGAGTGAGGATCAGGAAAGGTGGAAATGATCACAGATGAAACCGAAAGGGAATGCGAGAGGTCCATGGGGAATCTTCAAAGAAGAGAATCAGCCACAGAAGGTTTCATCCCTGATGCAAAGATGCCAGTAAACTCTTGCTTCTCCTTTCCATGGAAAGGATGAAAAGGCTCTGACGGATCTAAAACCTTTGGAGAAATGACTTAGGCAGCAGATTAGCTTATAAAGGGACAGCATTTCCAAGAATGGTGTCTTTAGTGGATGAATCTGTATTAAAGTTGTAAGGCCCTTTGACTCCAAGTTGGTTTTCAGTTCTACAGGCACAGATAAACACCTGCAAGTCTAGAACTGGTGTGTCAAAAAGCAGGGTGGTATAAAGGAAAGAACATGGAACTGGGAGGAAGGAGACCTAGTTCTGCCACTGTGAGTTGTTTTTCTTCTTCCATCACCACGGGGCTATATCACAGCTAGAAGGGACCTCAGAGGTTTAGTCCAACCCCGCCATGCTCAGATTAAAGCAATGAGGCTAAGAGGGACTAGATGACCTGCCTGTAGGCACACAGTATGCAACAGGGCTGAGACTTTAACCCAGGTTGACTCTGAATGTAGAACTCCATTCATTGTACCAGATTGGTATCTGATTTATCTCAAAATACCACGTGTAAAAATAAAAACTTAAGGGGACATAACAAAGCCTTCTGACAAACTGAAAAACTACTCCTGCTATTACTACTACTACTACTGCCAACTGGTAAGTATATAGAGCTATAAGATTTACAAAGTGCTTTACCAGTACTTCATTTACCCCCTCACGACAACCCTGAGAGGGTGGTACAATTACTATTCTCACTTCACAGATAAGACAAGTGAGGCAGGCAGCAGCTAGATGACTTGCCAAAGGTCATACCGCTAGTAAATATCTGAGGCTGGATTTGAACTGAAGTCTTTCCGACTTCAGACCTAGAGTTTTATCCATTGAGCCACCTTATTTGGTCTTGACAAGGTCAAGAAATAAAGCAGTTAACCACTTCTTTGGGGATTTCCTTCCAAGTTTTACTTGAGAGTGTGTGTGTGTGTGTGTGTGTGTGCGTGTGTATAAAAATACAAATATACATAAATATAAGTATCTATGTGTGTGTGTGTGTTTCCCTCTACCATTTGCTTTATATCTCTTGTGAAATGTAGCATCTAATTATTTCTCAATATCGAATATGTGAACATACAAGTAGGAATTAGACACATACACTTAAAAATTATTTTATAATAGGATTTTCTCTATTGCAAATTTTATAAATTAAGTTTCCCATCCACAATAGTTCATATGCATGTGTTTTTATTAGCTCAAAAACATTCTCTCACAATAAACCTTTTTAGGCAGAGAGTACAAATATTAAAACCTCGTTTTGCAGATGAAGAAACTCAGGCTCAGAGAAGACTGCTCATGTTACACGGTGAGGAAGAAGCAAAGCCAAGACTCAGAGCCCGCTTCCCTGCTCGCAGACCATCACTCTCCCCATTTTAACACACAACCTCTGAAATCGCTTGACATTTATAAAGTGCTTCATGGCCACAAAATGCTTCCCTTTATATGGTCATTTGATTCTCACAATACTCTTCCCAGAAGGGCTCACAGTTTCAGGTACTATTATCGCCATTGCACAGCTGATCACAGAGAAATTCCAAGGAGGGGACTTTCCTGCCCAAGGTAATAGGCAGGGCCTGTTGTCTACTGGTAACAGTGTCTTGATTTCAAGTCCTTTGACTCTAGGCTGGGTGTTTAGAGGATGCTCTTTTTAGCACCAAACACTGGTAAACTGAACCAAAACGGCATTCTTCTTTGCTTGATCCTGCTGATATTTCCCTATGTTTTGACTTTGTGGTTGGAGGTTCTTTATAAAAGCGCTAATAAAAGAAACTTTACCTTGCCATGCTTCTTTCTTTTTAAAATTTTGCTTAATATTTAATTTTTTTTCCTAATCACATGTAAAAATAGCTTTTTAACTTTTTTCTTAAAAACAAAAATTCTGAGTTCCACATTCTCTCCCTCTTTTTCCTTCCCCTCCCTGAAATGGTAAGTAATCCAATACAGGTCACACATGTGCAAATCACGTAAAACATTTCCCTATTAACCATTTTTGTGGGAAAACACTGTTTATTTTAACAAGAACTCAGCTATCGGTAATCCTGCGGCACTGCCCAGGAGTCGGTGGGCATTTGCCACCCAAATGGGGGAAAGCTTTTTTAAATGGAGCATCTACTGGTAGGAAGCTTTTCTGAAGCTCCTGTTACAGATATCTATTTGAACCTGAGTTGGTTTAGCTGAAATTTTGTCTTATCAAACAAAAGAGATGGTGAAGCAGTTTGCCTCCATAATTTATAGCTCGATGTTTTTATGAGTATGACCCCTATAGATTTAATTTCTTACAACCGCATTCATCACACGCCACCACATTTCAATGTCCAGGATCAAACAAATGTACCTGAGGACTCCCTCTCCATTTTCCTCTACAGAAAGCAAGGTATGCAATTTCACTGGATCCTTGAATCAAACTTCAAAATCTTCCAATAGTCTTTAATACTGTTTACAGCATCAAAGGCCACAGTAGCACTATCATGCGGACACCCTGCCTAGGACCAATACGCGCAGCTCCAGCAGCCTTCTGCTGCCCTGTCATATGATATCCTACTCAATGAGAATTTCTAAACACCTAAGGCACAATGAGTGTGGACAATAGGCATATCTGACCTCTTAAGAATTTAGTTTTAAAAGAAATGTCTTAATGACCATGACATTATTAAAACAAAAGGAAAGAAATATAACTTCAAAAAATAAAATAAATTGCACCAAGAAAAAGTGCTTTTGAGGGAAAATATTTTTTTAAATAATCTTGGTACATATATGTAGTTTCAAGTTGAAGCCTCTAAACTATCATAAATCAAGATGAAATTCAACACATGAGAACCATCAAAGAGCTTTCTGAAATGGAATTTAAGAATAAAAGGGGAATATATAGAACAGGGGTGGGGAACCTGTGGTCTCAAGGCCACATATGGCCCTCTGGGTCCTTAAGTGCAGCCCTTTGGTTGAACTAGGACTGTACCTGGGGACCTAGAAGGACACACGTGGCCTCGAGGTTGCAGGTTCCCCACCCCTGGCAAAGAATTACCATTAAAGGGTTAGAGGATTTTACATCTTCTAGTTCTACCTTCTTCCCAATGGAGAAATCCCTTTCACAACATTCCTAAGATATATCTAGCCTGAAATACTTGCAGCAATGGCAAGCTCATTCGTTATCATATGAGGTAATTCATCTGATTTTCAGTAAACTCTAATGGTTAGGAAAGTTCACCTTTATGCTCATCTGAAATATGCCTCCCACAATTTCAACTCATTGGCTGCCATTTTTATATCTTAGGGCTATGCATCATTATCACTCAACTTCTTGTATATCACAACCTTTCAAATATTAGATAACAGTCACATATCCAGCCTATCTACTCTTTTTTGGGCCAAATATAACCTAGTGTCTTCCAATATTCCTCTATGACTACAAGTATGTACTCAATTCACCAATCTGATTCCCACAGAAAGGCTGAGATAACCTGGTCCTCCATGACTTGTTACCACAAGCCAGGACCTGTCCCATCTTCTCTCCCACTTCTCCTTAGCTCAAATCCTCAGCTTCAGTTTGGCCTCCTTTCTGTTCTACCTCCGGGGACCCCCAACAAACATGGTGGCTAGGTGCTGCAATGGATAGGGCACTGGGCCTAGAGTCAGGAAAATATGAGTTCAAGTCCAGTCTCCTACTAGTGCTATGACTTGGGGCAAGTCACTTAATCTCTGTCTCCATTTCCTCAACTGCAAAATGGGAGTAATAATTGTACCTATTTCACAGGGCTGTTGTAAGGATCAAATGAGATAACACTGAACACATAGCAGGCACTTAAAAAATGCTTATTCCCTATTTTCACTGCTGTCTCTGTTTCTGTTCATTGCTACTCCCTTCCCCTTGAAATGCCTTCCTTATCCTTTCAGTTCATCCAAATCTTGTCCATCCTTCAAAGTCCAGTTCAAGTGCTGACTTCCTTCACAGGAGTGAAGAACCTTCCTCTACCAGAGGTGGAGAAACTGTGGCCTTAGGGCCACATGTGGACCTCTAGGTCCTCAAGTGCAGTCCTCTGACTGAGTCCAAGTTTTAAAGAACAAATCCTTTTATTAACAGGATTTGTTCTGTGAGGTTTGGATTCAGTCAAAGGATCACATGTGGCCTTGAGGCTGCAGGTTCCCCACCCTTGAGTCTAACCCATATTTCTTTCTTACTTCTAGAGAGGGTCCTGTAATATCTCACTCAGAGGGTTGCCAGGCTCAATGGAGATAATGCATAAAGTCATATAAACTCAGTTATTATGAATTCCTACTGACCTCCCTGAGCTTGGTCCCATTTTAATCTACATGATTTAGCATTTCATGAAAACTATCATGAATGTTTTCTAACTGTTTCATTATTGGAAACTGTTTCCTCAATAAGAGATTAAAAGCTAAGGGGAAGGGTTATATTCTATGCTTTTTTGGTTTCAGAGTGAGGAACATAATGCAGGTTAACCAGAAATATTTGTTGAAATCAAATGGGAAATATTGGACAATGCATGAGATAACACACCCAACTACCATCAGCGAGGCAGAAACTAGATCTC
Source organism: Pseudochirops cupreus (assembly GCA_028627135.1). NCBI lineage: Eukaryota > Metazoa > Chordata > Mammalia > Diprotodontia > Pseudocheiridae > Pseudochirops > Pseudochirops cupreus. The sequence goes on from CM053580.1 coordinate 210,023,011, forward strand.
TGATTTTATCAGTATAGGTAACTCCCAGGTGAGGCAGCTCCTCTACCAATGCAACTTACAAGGGTTACAAAGCCTTACAGCACAGGTATCAAACTCAAACAGAAATGATTCCCTGTGGGCTGTATATTGATTTAGAAAACTACAAATTAAGAAGATAAATAAACAGATAATACATCAATAATGTTAAACATTTCCCAATTACACTTTATTCTGGTTTATGCCCACGGGGAGTTTTGCAGAATCAGGGTGCTCTGAGTTTGACACCAGGAGTATCAAAGAGCACTCAGAATGCTCTTGTCTGGGTCACAGAGCCAGTACACATCTGAGGCACAGATAGAACCCAGGTCCTCCTGGCTTTAAAACCAGTTCTCTCTTCACTACAATACACTTCCTCACAGAAGGCATAAGTTAGTGTCAATTATTTTCATAAACAGAATATGGATTAAGAATTAGTTTTAATTCTTCAGCAGATTATTTTATATTCATATCACTCACTACAGAAACACACTTGAAATCACCAAAACAGGAAGCTTTCCATACTATGTGGTTTCAATAGGCTCAATTTTTGAGTGTGATTGGTAGCCTCGCATTTCATTTTGTATTTAAATATGTCTTGGGCAAGAAGAAGTGTTGTATCCCTCCTGCCTAGGTAAGCAAAATCTAGGAATCCTCCAAGGGCAGGCTGCAGCAGGAGACCCAGAGGTCCTAAAAGCCCTTTTTAGCAGCTCCATTAGTAACTGAGCTCTAAGAAAAATCAAACCATGGTTTGTGGACTACACAAAATCCTGCCCAGAGGGAGGATGGGGAAGTCAAAAGAAAGGAAAACAGTTTCAAGATAGCGTATTGTCCTAAAAGGAGAAATTATCTTAATGGGCCTTGACACCATTAATAGTCAAACAAGCCCTCAGATGCTTGATCCTTGTGTGGCCTTGGACAAGTCAACCTCTTTCAGTCTCAGTTTTCTCAAGGGTAAAATGAGATGGCTGGGCCATAGGCCTCTGGATCTGGACCATTCTTAGATCTACCATCCTCATTTTGGGTCTGAAAAGAGGCTACAGAAAACATCAGTGAAGAATGGTAACTAAGTACGTGTGAGGAGAGGGTGAGGAAAGGATGGTAAATGGGGTCTCACTTCCAAGTCACTACCTTCTAAGTCACAAGAGGTTTTATTACAGCAGATATGCAATGATGAGAATTTGATTTATTTATTCCAAACATCACATAAATTAAATACATTTCCAATGAATATTACAAATATACATGAAGTGAATATTGCAGCATTTCAGTCTGGCTTTACTTATGCAACAGGAATGCCAAACACTGTTAGGACAACACGGACCTGTCTCATACTTAATATAAAAGAAGGCGCAGATTAATAATTTATACTACACAGATGTAAGAACACATGATCTATCTTTAAACAAGTAAGAGCATGATTTCATTTCAAGTTTATCTATGTTAAAACTTACTTGTTCAAACCTGCTCATTTAATTATATAAAAAATACAGATCAGATTCTTAATTGGTACAATCATTTCACAACTGCAAAATTAAGGCGCTACCAATATCAACTCCACTAGCATGAAAGCTACATATGAATATAGTGTACAACTTTCCATCTTAGCAAGAACAGTTTTTCCATGTATTTCAGTGTGAAAACTGTGTGGGGGTATGCAGTGAGAGGTATGAAAGTCTGTAACTGATCAGACTGTTAGTAGTATAAAGAAAGCCTGACAAACTATTCATGTAACTATGATAGATGGCAAAGGCCCCAAATGGCATTTTTAAAAATGGTCCCTGAAAAGCAAAAAGTTAAAGAGTCTATCCATGTTAAAAACTGATGTTCATTTTTTTTTCTTTCTCAAGGCTTCTATTTTGCCAATCCAGCCTCATTAATTGGGCAATGTATTCAGAGCAGAATCTTTGTCCAAATTCCCTTATCTAGAGGTTTCCAAACTCTGACCTTGAGTGCACACCTCTGATATTTAATCCTTCATGCAACCAAAGGTTTTTCTTCTACTTCATGGTGGAGACAAGTGGCTTCTTCATTGAAATGCCATACACAAATTGCATAGTTGGGGTGGTTGCAGTCACAAGGCCTACCTACATTCCACACTTCTACTTACGTGCCAAGGATAGATGTCTTCCATTAGCTGAATCCAGATACACGTATCCTGGCATGAATTACGATCCCCAACTTTGCCAGAGTGGAGCTGTGGCACTTTTATGTGACTATCTCACGCCAAAACAACATTTTATAAAATGCACAATATACTAAAGGAAGAACTGTTACTGAAAGGCTATTCTATGGGTTGCTCAGACTTGGTTCAACAATTCTTAGCATTTAAACTTTTTCTGAGTACTCCAATTGGTCCTTTCCTAAGAGTTAGATGCAAACTGCTTAGGATTAAATATCTAGCACCAGTGAGAAAAGAAGGTGAGAATCAGTAACATTTCAGGGTTCAGTGTTTTCTACCTGTATTGATGGCTCAATATAAGAAATGCTTCCACTTTACCTACTCATGACTGTGTGTCTCTGAATCAGGTTTTAATAGGTAACAGGAAATGAACTTATCCAAAATATTGTTATGCCATTTAATGGGAAATGATGCGGGGTAGAGAATGCCCAGAGAATCACCAGTTGCCTCTGCTAATCCGTGACTCCTATGCTATTTGATGGGAGAAAAGACTCCTATCTAGCAAAAATAACGCCATGAGCTCTGAAGAAATAGAAATTACCCGTAATTTTCTATTTTAAACTTCCTGGATTGCCTTTTTAAAAATTTTTTCCAGTCACAATTCCTCTTTCTAGAAGGTTACTATTCAAATTTGTTTACGTTATAATTTTATTTGATGGATAAAGTATACAACTTCTGGGTATGAATGCTGAATTGGTAGGAATTACCCTAGCCTGAGTGATTAGAAAAGACAAGAGAAAAAAGATTAGAGGAGTTAGGAACACAGAACTACTTCAACAGGGAAAATTGTAAGTATGACAGTAAACTCTCTGTTATCTGGCAATTTTAAGGAATAGTGTATTCTGACCGATAGCTACTACTATGGTAGTTAGGGGAGTAGATTATTAAATTCCAATGACTTTTAATATAATAAATTAACACCAAAATTTGATTCAGATATTCCTTACAACTTTTCAAAATTTATACCTTTCACATATATTTAATTTCCTGTTCATGAAGGGTTATTTACTGCAAAACAAACTTACTTCTAGTCCTTACTAATTCTAAAAATGGGTAAACATTGGCCCAGTTTTTTATACAGTAAAAGAATCTTACCTTGGGGCTGCTGACACAGGTCTCAATATTTCATCTTTTCATTATTTACAACTGCCAAAAAAAAATCTAACTTCTGCTCTGGAAAAAAAAAGTGTGGGTATCTCATTTTGAAGCAAAACTGATTCTACTTTGAAGTGGAAATACTCTCATCCTGTGTACCTTCACGCTACTGCAGCTAGTACCCATTTTTCCCTTGTATTTTTGCAACCTTAGATTCATTTGGTTAGGGAGGGAACATAGGGAGAACCGGAAAGAGTCTTAGTAGCCACTGAATGAAGCTCCCCTAATTTTACAGATGAAGAACCTACGGCACAGCAAGGTCACAATACAAGTACTGATGGAGGTGGGATCTGACCCTGGTCCTCCTTCCTCTGATTCCAAATGCAGTGCTCTTCTGCTATTACCACACTGTCAGTTCTAGTTTGAAAAATGTTAAATAACAGAGAACTTAGCTGTACTCAGGGAACAAAAATTATCCTAAGAACTGGTATTACTATTATTACGTTTAGTACAAGCTAAAAATACATATTAAAAAGAAAGAAAAAGCAGAAGTCGTTAAGATGATATGATTATAACAATATCATTCAAGAAAACTCACTTCAAAATGAAATTAAAAGGCTCTGGCTTTGAATGACAGGTTATATTAATTTTCAAGGAGTCCTCAGAAGTTGTGCTATCTCCAATGTTAGTTAATAAACAGGTCTGATCAGCTGCTAATTCTGAGATTTTTCCCCAACTACTTTTAATGCTCCCAAATTTTGGACAGAAATTCAGCAAACTGGAATTTGGGTTTTCCTTCTTTCGTTTTTAACTTTGTTTCCTTCAAAGAATTATGGTGGCAAATATAAATCTGGCTTTCTGATAAGTTAAGTCACCTGTCATCCAGGTGCACCTCAAGTACTCAGGGGCTGCTGGATATTGGACTTGGCATTCTGCAACAGCACTAAAATTGTGAACTTTTAACAGGGTCCTAAGATCTTTACCTATTTCATTTGGTAGCAAAAACACGTGTGTTGCTCTGATGTGCAGCAGCATTGTGGTATATAGCATGTACCGACTTTTAATGAAGGGAAGGAAGATGGAAATTAATAGATTTGGCAAGACCCAAACAGAAGTAAATGAAAGGAAGAAGGAAAAGAAACAATACCCATGATTCTAACTCACCTATAATAGTCCTTGAGAATTGGGAGCTACGTTTCAACAGTGCAGAGGACACTACGACGCCTCCTAAACAAACGCTAGTGGAAAGAGCACTGCTCCAGGTAACCCTGTTATTACTCTGACCATGGAAATGTAATTTTCAGAAAGGCTACCAGAGTTATTATGCCACTGGTGATCAATCATATGCCTAAAAATTTTTAACAGCATTCACAAGTATACGGAATTAAGAAAGAAAATATTTTCCATAAGGAAAAAGATACAGAATACTCAGTGCATATTATCAATGTTTATGAACCACGCATAATAAAAGCTTTCTGGAACATCACACACTTGCTTTTTGTTAGAAGACCAAAGACTTCAATGCCCCAAAAAGGTGAATACTGTTAGAAGTTGTTAAATGTTTTTATTGATGCAGTGTTTTAGAACTGATTCGGGCAAACTGATTTTAAACTACATCTGTACTGAGATAAATTCAAAATAAGTAAATGAGGCACTTTAAACATCTGATTGGGAAATAGTTTCAAAATTCCTTTTCTCAAAAGTGTAACATGGCACAGGAACCCTCCATGGCTCTTGGAAAGATCAAATTTGCCCCACCCCCAATCTTCACTTGTGTAAGTAGTTTTATGTACTGGAAACTCACACAACTTGAACTAAAGTAATACTGTCATTTTACTAAATTCCTAATTATTTGATTAACGGACTGACAAACCAGAAACACTTGGTATTATGAAATATATTTTAAAAAAACCAAATACCATATACATAGAATGAGGATAACAAAACTTGAAGTGAGATTTGCCTTTCATTTACATAAAGTCCATGCCTTCTTTCATATTGAGAAACCAACATCATGGACCAAGAATCTGTCCACACGCACCAACTAATACTAAATCAGAACAGCAGCCAGTACAGGTTAAAACAGTGCTTTTGACCAACACTGTTTCAAACATAGCATGTATTGGGTTGGCACATACAGGTACTCTTCTTTAATGGATAAGACCTGCTCTGACTTTGTAGGCTCTCTGCTTCTAAAAACAAGGGTTAAGATTTTTAAGCTGGTGTTATAGGGAAACCTGCGGAATGCTTACACACCCACACCAATCACACACAATTATAAACTTTCCATGGATCTGAACTGAAACAGAAAACTAAGTCATAGCGGCCTTTAACACCTTCATGTAGTAGTGGAGGGGTGCAAACTCCAATCTGCTGACGGGCTAACTTTCTGCTTATGAGAATGATGGTGGGCTAGACTATTTCACAAAACACACATCATCCACTGAATTAATAAGACAGGGTTATTTATATTTTCTAAATGTTCAGTGGGCCAGTTCCAGCCTATGGGCTGTGTATTTGACATCCCTATACATGTAGTGAACTACCTTGGTCTTGTTGATGCCTTACTGAAGAGCTAGCTTCTGACCAGATGCACTACTTTTAAGTTTTTCTATTTTCAAAGTACACCTCTTTCAGATGTATTCTGACATTCATTTGATGACAACATGCAAATTACAACACTAGGGACTACTACAGGCTACCAAATACAGCTCTATTTAGTAGCTATCACTTATGTAGACATTACATAGCTTTCACTGGACAATGCCTTAACTACTCAACTTCACAGACGAGAGTATTTCGTAAACACAAAAAAGGGTGGCAACGTTGTGTATCAGCAATGTGCTCTGGGAAAACTACTTCCATATGAAAATTTAGTTTCCCTCTGGCAAATATACCTAATTTAGCAAGAGATTTTACTGTCAAGGGAGTTCTTTTACCCTATCAAATTCAAACTGCACATAAGCCACTTGTGGTGTTCCAGTGCTTTGAGCACAGTGTATTGCAGGATAGAAGCATTTACTATGAAGAGTTTTTCTTAAATTGTTTCCACATCTATAGACTCCATTATAATTGTAGAATTACGTTATAGAGGCTCAGGTTCCACCAGGATGGCAGGCACAGTGTTTTCACTTCTGAGTAGGGTTCAAAGTTTAATAAATTGTCCATTTTGTGACCCTATAATTAGTGTGTCTCACACACCAATATGGATGGCTATTCACCTGTGCTTGACACTTAAAAGCATAAGGGTTTCCAACAATCTTGAGAGAGAGACAAAAAATCTCAGTTTGTCCTCTGTCTGATCATAAATTAGTCCTTGTCATCTGGGTCTTTTACGTGTTACAAATATTAATACACGTCTGATGGCAATTAGACGATCTTTAAGGGATGTCATACCAAGTATAGCAAGTTGAGCCCGGTTTTCTAATGGCAACACAGCCAGGAGCCACCAATACCATGCTGGACCACCAGGATTACTCTGAAGAAGAAATACAGACAAAGAAACAAAATTACTATTTAGAGAAAAAGGCTGGTATCACCGCCACCATCCCTCTCGAACCAGCGTCCTGCGGGTCACAAAGCACACAGCACGCCTCTCTTGTGTTTACTTTGAGATGGTCACTGACCCAGAGATGCTGGATGCTACACAGTCAGCCAGTCAATACACGTCTGTTAAACTCCTGCTGTGAGCCAGGCATCGCGCTGAGTGTCAGAGATACAAAGGAAGGGAACGGAGAGCTCCTGCTCAGTCTTACATGGAAGAGAACATGCAAATAACTGTGTATGAATAAGATATATACTGGGTAAGACTGAAGCAATGAATGGAGGGAAGGTATAAGTACCAAGAGATTAAAAAAAGGCTTCCTGTAGGCGATGGGACTCTAAAGGAAGCCAGGAAGCTGAGGTGAGGAGAGAGGGCCCTCCAGGAGTGAGGTACAGCCAGCGAAAATGGCCACTGCTCAGGTTTTTGTTCCAAGAACAGAGAAGGAGGCCAGTGTCACCAGGTAACAGACACACAGTGTGTACATATTTTTTAAAAGGGATTTCCTACAGGAAAATTGTAGCAATCAGCTGGCTCTAGAGCTCATACCTTCTAGGAATCTCAAGTAGGAATTCAATCTTTACGATATTTTACTAGTCTGTCCCTTACTCATTCAGCGACAAACTGATCTTCCCAAAGTGTAGGTCTGACTATGTGATCCTTCCATTCAACAAACTCCAGTGACTCCCTATGGTCTCTAGGATCACACATAACAACCTCTGTCTGGCTTTTAAAGCCCTTTATAACCTGATACTCTTAGCTTTTCAGGTTTCCTAAGCCTCACTCCCCTCTTAGTTTACAACCCCTGTTTGCTGCTGCTCATGCAGGGCACTCTGTCTCTGACATTTTCACTGGCTATTTCTAATGCCTAAAATTCTTTCCTTCCCCACGTGACTTCCGGCTTCAAACATCAGCTGAAATCCCCCCTCTGTAATGAGCCTTCCCCAACCCCACACCCTTAAGGTTGGTGGATTCCTCCTGAAATTAACTCCAATTTATTACATATGTCTTGGTCACAGTAACAAGATAGATATGTATATATCTGTATGTACATGCATGTTTGTGTATTATATGTATACACATAAATTACACACACCTCCCCTCCTCTGTGAATACAATCATTTGTGCGCTGCCTCCCCTGTTAGACTGTGAGCTGTCTGAGAGCAGGAAGTGTTTTTGCCTTTCTTTCTTTGTAATCCCAGTACTTAACACAATGAATGCCTGACACACAGAAGGTACACAAAAGATCTGAGGCAACTACAAAAGACAAAACTGACCATTTTGATTATGCGAAATTGAAAAAATTGTGCCCTAACAAAATCGACATAACCAGGAAAAGAAGGGGAGCAGTCAATTAGGAGGAAAAAATCTTTGCTTCAAACATCTCTGATGAGGGCCTGCTATTAAAAATGGCTATAATTTGTAATTGATTTGGTTTTGGAGATCCGTGTGTGAATGGTGAAGAAGAGGAAAGTGTAGGTTTAGGCAGAGAAGGCAGCTTTCCGAGACCCTTCTGAAAGGCCACGACAGCAGAGCCAGGTCACTTTCTCTACAGAGACTGTCCACGGAGCACTGGTCCGAGAGGCCTCACTTGGTATGTGCGCCTACCCCAAGCACCAAGCGCTAAGACAATGAGTTATAGCTAATTTAAGGTTTAGCAGCTATTGCCCTTCTTCACTAGGAACTGACCTCTCTTCACTGGGAGCCAAAGAATAGATAACACAGCCTCCAGCTCAGGATTTATACCAGAGGTCTGTGCATAAGGCCTTGCTTTCCTACTGTATGGGAGTGTGGCACCACAAACTTCTTTGCTACCACCTTCCCAGGGGTGGTTCAGTCCCCAAATCCCAAAATCACTCGTCTGCTAGATATGAATTTCTACCAATTAGATATTAACTTGGGGTCAGGAGCCAAAGATGGTGGAGGAACCAGGCAGGAACCCAGCTCAATTCTCCCAATGTTCCCTTCCAAATAACTTTAAAATAACTCCTCAAAGCAAACTGTGAAGTGGTAAAGCCAACAAAAGGTCAGAGTGTGACATTCTCCCAGTCTAAGACCACTCAGGAATCTTTAGGAGAGATGGGAGTGGGAGCCCACTGGGAGCACACATGTCAATAAGCAGCAGTGGACCCTGGAGGTGGATGTGCCTAGCAGCAGGTTCTGGACAGTAAGGAGGTTGGATACGTGGTCAGAAGAGACTACAGGGTATCCTTTGCTGGCACTGGTGCTGATTGGCAACTCTATTGCCCATAAGCAGTTCTAGTCTAAGATCCAGAGGAGAAGACTGTTTATGATCAGTCACAAGGAAGCAGGAAACCTGGTCACAGTTCCAAGGTGGAGAGGAACACTACTTGTGGCTACAAGTAAACAAGGAACCTAGTGACAGTTTCAGGGTCAAGAGGAGTACTTGTGCTTACAAACGCAGGGGAACAGGAGTCTATCCTGGGTAAGGAACAGAGTGAAGAGCAGAAAAGCAGTGACCACACCTCTTCCAGGATAACAACACTCTGGAAGCAATAAAAACTTGTAGAATCCCAGAACTAGCTCTGAAAACAGAAGCAGGAAAAATCCTGAAGTTTGGGGGACACAACCCTTGGTAACCAGAGCTCAACTTTAACACAAAGTTCTAAGTCAAGAAATAAATTGAAAAAATGAGGAAACAACAAGAAAAAATAATTTTACCATAAAATCTACTATGGCAGCATGGAAAACCAAGATATAAACTCAGAAAAAGACAACAATATGAAAACAGCTACCAAAAGAGACTCTAAAGAAAAATGCTAATTGGACCCCAGCCCAATAAGAATTTCTGGAAGAATTTAAGAAAGAGATTAAAGTGATAGAGGAAAAATTGGGGGGAAAACTAGAATGATACAAGAAAATTATGAAAAGAGAACTAACAACTTGATAAAAGAGGCAAAAAAAAAACGACTAAAGAAAATATGAGAGAATTGTGGAAACTGAGTGAACCACACTGACTTCACTGTGTGTGACTCAATTCTGGATCTACTTCAGTTCCTTTTACATTCAATCATAAGCTTAGTCCAATTTCTGTGTTATGAGAAAACATTATTCATTTGTAGGAACCGTGAGAAAACTTAATTGCTTTGTTTGAACCTAGCCCTGTATGAACTAGGAAGCTGGATCACCTCTACCTGCTGCTTAGAAATCCTTAACTAAAGGCTTGGGTTATGCTAACCCAGTGGCCCAGTGAGATTCGAAGACTGATGCAAAGTTTTCTCCTAATTATTTATCTCAAACAACCCATGTATCTTACCTGAAAACTGGCCCTGCAGTTGTCAATAAGTTATTATTTCCATGTTCCTTTGATTGAATATAGTCACTTGGAGGGACTGGGACACTTCTTTTTCTGATTTCAGGAAATTGTACCTATTCACACTCCCCCTCCCAACACGGAAAGTCCTTAATTTTTACTCTAATTAAAAACGAAATCACCTAATTTTGTTTCCTAATTTATCCTTCATTAATTATCTTATTTTGACTAACTGATCTTGATTGCTTTTAATGCATAAACAATCTCCCTCCTCTCCTGTATTGGAGTCCAGTGCCAAAGCTGAGGAGGCCTGGTTCCAATTTGTTATGAAATCAGCGTGCATCGCTCCATAAACAGATAACACTCAGAAGGCTCAATCCTCTGAAACAAAGTCATTTTATCTTTTATCTGCCACAAATAATACCTTAAAAATAGAATTGGCCTAACAATAAAAGAGGCACAAAAATTCACCAGAGAAAAGAACTCTTTAAAAAGCAATATAGGCCAAATGAAAAAGAAGCTACATTTCACTGCGGAAAAAAGACTCCTTAAAAAACTGGCTGAGTAACATAACCAAAATAGCCAATTCATTTTTGAGCTGCATTGAGAGGCATTGTTTCTAAGAATAAAGAGCTAATGATCACTCCAGAACCCACAAAATGACAGAAAGACAAGGCTCCCACTGAAGGCAGCCCAGCAGGTGGCCAGGAAGGGTTCACTGCAGCGCGCTGGCTGGGAGCTGAAACCAGCCGGTCTGAAACCTTGCCTGGAGCCCCACGGGGGCTGGGACAAGCCACGGCTGGAGCTTTCAGAAAACCAGATCACCGGCAGCTGCAGCAGTTTCCAGAATTATCAATCCATAAGAAACAAGGACAAAGTGAAAGGTCAGTAGAACTCAGCAAAATTTGGGGGAAAGGAATGGATCCACCCAACTGCCCCTAGGGTGAGAAGTGGTGCCTGTGGCCCTGCAGCCGCCTCCACATGGCTGCTTCAGAGCTCCCGGCCTGCAGACTGCAGGGGGGGCCAAGTGATCATTCAGAGGCTAAGTGCTCTTGCCTTAACCCGACTGGATTGGGAACGTGGTCTTGGGTGATGGTCCTGAGGTACATGACCAGCGAGCCAAAGCTGGTGGGGGCTGCAGAGATGGCAGCCCCCTAATAGCTCCAGCAGCTGCGAAAACCCCAGCGATTTTGGACAAAGCTCTCCCCTCTGAAAGCAAGGTTCTACTGAGCCCAAAAGTCAAGTAATTGACTAGAAACATTAGCAGGCAAAGCAAGAAAAGCAAGAACAGCAATCCAACTTTAGATTCCTTCTTCAGGGACAAAAAGGATCGAAGGATAGAATGGGAGGAAGACAACACAGTCAGAACTCCTGCACCAAAAGCTTCCAAGAAAAATGTAAACTGGTCACAAGCCATAGAGGAGCTGAAGAAGGATTTTGAAAACCAAATAAGAGAAGTGGAGGAAAAATTGGGAAGAGAAATGAGAACGATGCAAGAAAATCATGAAAAGACAGTCAATATCCTGACTGAAGAAAATAACACCTTAAAAAATAGATTAACTCATATAGCAAAAGAGGCCCAAAAAGCCAATGAGGAGAAGAATGCCTTAAAAACTCAAATTTGCCAGATGGAAAAAGAATCTCAAAAGCTCAATGAAGAGAATAATTTCTTCAGAATTAGAATGGAGCAAATGGAAGCAAATGACTTTATGAGAAATCAAGATACTATTAAAGAGATCCAAACAAATGAAAAAAATAGAAGGCAATGTGAAATATCTCCTAGAAAAAACCACTGACCTGGAAAATAGGTCCGGGAGAGACGATTTAAACATTACTGGACTACCTGAAAGCCATGACCAAAAAAAGAACCTAGAAAGCATCCTTCAAGAAATTCTCAAGGAAAACTGCCCTGATATTTTAGAACCAGAGTGCAAAATAGAAATTGAAAGAATTCACCAATCACCTCTTGAAAAAGATCCCCAAAAGAAAACTCCTAGGAATGTTATAGTCAGGTTCCTGAGTTCCCAGATCAAGGAGCAAATATTACAAGCTGTCAAGAAGGAACAATTTGAATACTGTGGAAACACAAATCAAGATAACCCAGGATCTAGCAGCTTCTACATTAAGAGATCGAAGGGCCTGGAATATGATATTCTGGAGATCAAGGGAGCTAGGATTAAAACCAAAAATCACCTACCCAGTAAAATTGAGTATAATGTTCCAGGGGAAAATATGGTCATTCAATGAGGTGGAGGACTTTCAAGCATTCTTGATGCAAAAACCAGAACTGAATAGAAAATCTGACACTCAAATACAAGAAGCATGAGAAGGTAAACATGGAAAAGAATTCATAAGGAACTTATCAAAGTTGAACTATTTACATGTCAACATGGAAAAACGATAATTGTAACTTCTGAAACTTTTCTCAGTATGAGGATAGGTGAAGGGAATAAAAAAA